>VDFB02000003.1:90104173-90251635 GCA_007258455.2 Sequoia sempervirens
AGGTAATATGTTGTACCATTTTTTGTGATGTTTTATGAAGATTCAACCCTAAATTTTTTGAGTCAAATTCATTGATTCATATTTCATAAGTAGTGGTCCACACAAATGAATGATTCACTTTACATTCATTGCATCTAAGTAATATTTTCATGAGTGAATAATGGGGACTTCTTGTGAGGTCACCCATCCTAGTACTACTTTGACTAAAACAAAAACACAGTAAGTAAAAAATATCAATTAGTAATTAATTTTTTTTTTTTAAATTGACTTTATGAAAACTAATATTTACTAAATAGAAAGGTCAACAAAGACTTGCTAAGGACACAAATCTCTAGAAACAAAACCACAACAATAATGACAATTTGTAGTAGCACTTATTGCAACTATGAATATAAATAGTTAGTTATACAATGTTCTTGATAAAATATCTTGATGTGTAATAAGGATTCAACCTTATAGTTTTAAAAGTCAAATTCATTGACCCACATTTAATGAATAGTTGTTCACATAGACCTATCTCTCATAAATATGAATGGTTCACTTAACACTCGATGCATCTAAATGATGCATACATGCCCGAAACATTGAAACTTCTTAAAAGATCATCCAACCTATTACGACTCCAACTTAAACTATAATAACATTACAAACTCAACAGCCTATACTTTTGGAGCTTTCCTGCCATTACTGATCCAAACTTTTATCAGAAGAATTATGATAACAGATTGGAAACTATTCTTAAATCATAGTAGTCTTTTTGATGAAGTTTGAATTTATTCGTTCTTAATCATAGATCTTGATGATAGATTGATGAATGATACAGTGTAATCATCAATAAAATAAACTTTCACAATTTTACTAAGCTTTTTACTCAAATATTAATTTATTCCAGCAAGGTGAGACTGCACGAGGCACATAGACTTTGTTTCAGTTAGATGTTTCCTTAATGCTTTAAAGGTTCTACTTTTTCTAATAAATTGCCAAACAATAGAGTTTTTCGAGGCCTGAAACTTTCCCAACTTAGAAAATCTAACAACTGTATGTAATTTTTTAAAATGGGCTGAAGAACATTTTTTCCAACAAATTTCCTTTAGATTATACAGGTTACAAAATAATAAAAACTTGGCTGGGCAGGTCAAAAATGGCATACCATGGGAGATTCGGTTCTTGCCCTGACTGAGACTCGGGCTTTTCTTATACTCCCCTCACTCGGATCCACAACCTTCTGCATCTTATTGGGCACCCAGCATGGGGGTCTTCTCTCCAGGCTGCCCTCCCTTGTTGTTGCAGTGTATTCATTTTCATGACTATTGAGAGAATGATCTGGAGAAGCTGTGTGATCAGGGATTTCATTGCCTGCATAAACCCATCTCCTTAGAATCCTATATATGAGCAATGAAAAACTGGCTATTCCCTTTAAGCTTTAAAACTGCAAATTCTAGAACTATTGAAGCTTGAAGATCAAACATACGTGCTAGACTTGATTGATGGCTGTTATGATCCTTATTATGCTTGCTATTATCGATATGATTCAGTGTCCTATAGGTCTCTGAGACCTCTTCATCATGGTCTCCACGGATCCTTGTGCCTTGAGAAGCACGAGAATCTTCATTGGGTCTTGATGGGTCTCGAATTTCAAGAAACTGTCTCTGCATTGGAGTCTTGTCTTGTGCTGCTTCCTCAGCTTTTCTTGTCGATGCTTTCATGGTGTTTCTCATTGTTCCATCACTCTGAGATGATGTCACCTGCACAAACATGGGTAGCATCGAAACCAAGAAGAATTAGAAGGATATAGCAGGACATTGAAATCTCCAAAAACCTCGGTTTGGTTTTCATCCTTCAAAGTCAATGCATAAAAGAATGCAATTCATACACGTAAATTTAAGGTTATACTGTCTGTTATTGATTATAAAATGGATTCATCACCGTTGATAAGCATTGAACTACTCTGAAACGTTATAATTTTTTATTTTACGTTCTCCTTGCCTTAAAACAGTGCACCTGTAGTAAAAATTTCTTTCTTTTGATTATTTAATCTTTTTGATATTTAAAAAAAAATATAAAGAAGAGGTATCAACAGAGGCTCTTACTTCCATATAGAGCTTATAACTTCCAAACAAACTTCACCCAGATGGGATATTATTTAAAATAACTTGCAGGTAGAGTCACCTGAGGAATAGGTCTAACCATTCATTCACCCATTTTAACAAAAAAAAACAGCAATCTTGAGGTCAATGTAACAAGAATATCAGTTCTATGTCTGACCTGTTGTGGAGTGGTGTGATCAGAAGAGCCAGGCTGCTGCATCAGAGAAGTCAAATGCATTTGCAAATTGGTATAGTTGTTGCTTAAATGGCTCAACATGAATTTCAGCTTCTGATTTTCTGCAGTCATAATGGTTATCTCTCTTTGGAGCATGGTCACCTGCATTAAGAAGCAACCCAAAAGTCTAAGGAACACAACATATGCTGTGCACTGAGAATTTCATAAACCCAAAAGTCACATTCTTCTTTCTTTCTGTAAGCATATCATCCTGATGATGGATCATGGAGTACGATCCGAAAAATTATAGAAAAAATTCACAGAGTTACAATCCACAAATAGCTAACACTTGAATTTCATAAACATCCAAACCAGGTCAGCAGGACCCCGATTTAAAAAAATCTCAAAAGTACCTCATTCTTTGGATCAAGATCCATGGAATCTCGATCAGAAGAATCCGGAGAATTGGTGGGGGAGGCATAATCTTCCACAGTGGACCGATCGCTTGCAGTGTTTCTTTGAACACCCAGTAACTGCAATTCCAAGTTGAATCAATTCATACACAATAGAACTTCACTTAATTTTTACCAAAAAAAAAAAACCTTCAACCATTGAATCCTTAAAGAAAAGACAGACTCCATGGCAAAACCAATACCTTCCCAATTTTATCTTGATGATGATTATCCTTGGCAGCTGCACTGTTCAGAACAGAAGTCATGAGATCTTGGGCTTTACACACCTGGGCCTCACTTCCATTTGGCAAGAGTCTAAAGAAATCCTTTGCAATCTTATGACCATCATTATGACCATAATTATGATCATCATCACAGTGAATCACATCATCACCAGATTCATCTTGAAGTTTAACAGACAGATCAATCCCAGTAAGCCTCTCAAACCTATCCCCCTTCATACTGATAAAACCTCTCTAAATCTCCAAACCACAACCCTCTGCCCACATTGAAATAGCAGAGAATTTATCTCAAAACGTTGCGTCCAAAACACACCACAAGAAAGAAGAAGGAGGAGAGGAACAAAGACTGATTGACTTTAGCTGGATGGGAAGATTAATCAGAGACGTGCAGCAATTAACAACTCAATTTCCGAGTCTCTTCCAGAGTGATGTGGCGCAACTATATTTGATGACAAAGTTATGAAAGAAGGAAGGCTGGTCCAAGTGGACCCCATGGAAGATGCCAAATCTCTAGTAATCAACATAGACTTTGAGGGTCTAGGGACGTAATTCACCACCCTACAAAGACATCAGCATTGACCGCGTCAGCGCAAAGGTGATCATCTTGACCAACGGGTCTCTCCCACCTGTAACACACGCTAACCTGGGCCCCTAGGGGACGTTCTAGAAGTTGAAAAAATGGGGAATCTTTGGATTTTGGATTTTCCCACCCATGCAACGAACGTTTCCTAGAAACTAGTCCGAAAGTTTAGAGCTACCTAGCTAAGCTAAGTAAGGTAAGGTAAGCTAAAGGTCGTGGTTCAAATCCTTAAATCAGATTGTCGTAGATTTTCCAGTTTAGTATGCGCTGGTGTGCGATAATGGCGGCGCACGTCGTGATGACGTTGACCGACGCCCACGTTAAGTTACGTGACTAAATTTTGTCCTTTTGTGGAGGGACCCCGTCCATAAACGCACGGCCCCCAAAGTCAATAGTGCTAAGTGCTAGGGTAGGTCTAGAAATGTTCGTTTAGAGTGGGAAAGGCGCAGGCGTGCGGGCCAACATCGTCCTTTGTACTTTTGTATTGTCTTTAATTGGAGGGAAGGGAACTAAGGTAAGCTCCATCTCCAGTAAACACATTCCTCTCAAAATTGGAGTCCATGTCTAGGTAAATGGACTATTTTTCCCTCCTCTCCTATGTTAATTGCCACACTTTTGGCTCACTTTGTGAGTTTCAAGGTCATTGGAAAAAGGACTGTCATTTGATTACACTTAGTTTAAGTATAACAAAATTTATTCTATTTGAAATGAAAGGTTTAAATAATGTTTATGGGATTAAGTGGTTTATGGGATTGAGAGCAACAATAAACGTATTTTATGATAATATATTCATTAGTAATTGGAAAGTAAGATTGTTAAGTATAACAAAAGAAGCAAAATACCTTTCAAGTCACGCGGCTTTCACATTGTGACAAGACCCGCAAAAACACCATCATTGAAATGGTAATGGTGACAAGAAAAGGAAAGTCTAAAAGGAAAGGACGAACAAGTAAAAACCAAATTTATTGAAAGTGAGAAACAAAAAGGAAAAAGAAGCTAAAGCGATAAAATAAAAAAGATGGTCAATCAAATAGAAAAGCATAAAGCAAAACAAGGGCATTGAAATGAGAAATAGAAGGGAAAAGAAACAACATAAGAAAAAGTGAGATGATAATGTACCAAAGGGAAAAAGGAAAACACAAGAGGTTCTCAAGGGCATTCAAGTTTGGTGGGTTTCAAAGTGTACTATCAAGTTTATGCACCAAGACAACAAGGATCATGCTTAAGTTCTTCTTTGTTGTATGGCTTGCAATGTCAAATTGGATTTGAAAAGGATAGTGTGGTAGTAGGGATATGAATGGTAAGTATGAAAAAAGTAGGTGTAACGTAAATAAGAGTGTTGGTACCTGGTCATAGATTTCTCAAACATGTCATCATGATATACCAAGGTAGTCAAATATTTAAATATTTATATATGGGTATTGAGAGATGAAAGAGATGGAAGGGAATATGCTGAAATAGACATGCATGATAATTGGGAGAAAGGGAAAGAAGGTATCTTGGCTCCAAAGCTATCCTAGAATGATGCATGTGGATCAAAGAAAGAGAAAGGAAGAAAAACTGGAAATCTCAAGTTTGGTACAGTGATTTTTCTTTGATTTGACATGGCCTTCAAGTTGCTTTGGTATGGCTTTGAAGTATGCCTCTCAAGCTTGCATGCTTTTGACTTTACTTATTTTTCTTTTGTATTTTCTCTTTACTTTTTCTTTTCTTTTAACTTTTTGATTCCATCCCCATAATCTAACCTCATACAACTAGTGAGATGCAAGGGCTCATCAAGGAAGATTATACCAAGTGATATTAATGAAGGAAGGTGGACACATGATAAATATTGAAGTTCTAAAGTGAAACATAAAAATTATGAGACTTGTGATTACCTTTTATAATTGTTAATACAACTCCAATGGTGAAATTTGTATACCTATGCCAATTCTCATTTAATTTTTGGCTCATTTTGATGGAATGGTTTAATGCAATTATATATCAATAAATGATATTTTCTTGTGTAAAGTTAGTTTAATTCTTTATCTTTCACTCATTCCTATTCACACATATTTATGTACATTCCACCTACTATTACTTGTACAACATAGAGTTTGAAAAACTAGGGGTCCTATTTTTTCAACTAAATCCTTGAATTGTTTTGGTCTTAAGTCTTGGTTTTAATTCTTGTTGTCTTGGCTTGGCCATTTTCTATTTTGGGCTCCTTTCATCTATTCTACGATAAATTAAAAAATCTATATTTCACAACTCTCACTTTGAATGCCCCTTTCTTTAGAAAGTCTAAGAGCTTTGAGATCTTTGGGAACTTTATTTAAAGGAGTTTCAAAGGTTTTTCTATATAAGAGATTTAAGAGTTCTCTAGGCTCTCTGAGCCTCTTTTCATCAAAGATGCTTTGAATCTCTAAAGTAGTTGATAGATCCAAAATCAATTTAATTATGTTTTGATTCTTTTTTCCTTTATATTTTTACTCAATAAAAGGAATTTTAAATTTAAATATTTTCCAAGTTACTATTAATCAACTAATGTCCTGAAATCATTCTTAAAGCTACTAGCTTTCTATTATCTAATTTCTTTGAACTCAATCTGATCCATCTATAAATTAGTTCAAGAGGTCCTAAAATTTTACCACATGGCATTCTTGAATTCAACCTAGTTTCTAAAATATACATCCCAAACATGAGGTTGTTTCAAACATATTTTATACTTCACTATGTTTGGACAATAAAACTCAAAATCAATTAATCTTTCCTAGATAAAGTAATCAACAAATTTGAAATTAGGGTAAAATAAAGATAATGAGTCTACTTTTAGTGGAAGTATTGAGCTTAGATAAAATACTAATAGGAATGGGTACATGTTTTTTTTTAAATGTGTACCCATTTAGGTAGGGGTGGTTGGGTCTAAACTACTGCCCATATGGAATGACTATCCATTTTGGTTTTCAAAATGAGTACCCATTTCTAATTACATCATATACTTGTTTATTTTTATAATGGATACACATTTTGGAGTAGATATACATTCCATAAATTTTTAAATTTGAAACTCATAGTTTTTATTTTATTTTAGGCTTGGAAACCTAACCCTTAGCCTTGTACCTACAAGTACAATACCATGCTAACAACAAGATATAAACTAACTATAGTAGTATGACTAACGACCTTTTTTCAAAAAAAGTGGACCAAATGAAAACCCAATATAGATGATAATGTCTAGTTTTCAATATGTAATTTTTTACTATTGGACATATTTTTCTATTTATTAATTAATTTTTAAACAAAAGGACTCATAAACTTGAAATACCATATATAACTATTTTTACAGTAACTTTCATGTTTTCTAATTGTCTAGCCAATCTAGACATCATTCTCTACATGATGAAAAATATTTTTTTACAGTTATTTTAGCTCAAATTATTTTGGTTGTACATGAGAGGTTTTAAAAAAAAAAAATTAAGTCTAAAAAAAATTATTTATTAAACAAATATAAAAAAACATCGTGACCAAACTTCACTATCATATGCATATTTTCATATAATGGATTATAAAGGTACTTTCATTTAGGTCAAACTATGCTACCATACACATGCATGTTTTGGCCCAAAACATATGATTTTAAAAAAGTCATTTTTGTACGTCTTAAAAAAAACCAACTTTTATCATTTGGGTATTAGAATACATTATATATTTAAAAACTATAAATAAAATCTCATTTCATATTTTTTACACCATGTTAATATTCTATGTGTAAGTGCTTTAAATTTTTACTCCAATTATTACAAACTTTAATTTTTAAGAAAAAAACTTCCAATTCTGGGTCAAAAAGTGGACCCAACTTTTTGCACTTACCTATTAATTGACTCTATTTTACTTACTTTTATGTCCAAATTCTAAAACCCTTGTGGAACCTTTAAGTTCAAATATTCCCTTAAACTTAACTTGAAGCTTCCATGTAGCCCCTCTAGAGTTACTTGAAGGATGATACTTTAGAGTTACTTGGAACCTTAATCATGTACAAACTTGGACTCAATTGTGAAATAATTCTAGTTGATTCGAATTTCATGTTTGGTTTTTCTCAAAGGAACCTTTTAAATCTAAAGGAGCATATTATTCTAAGATCTAGTGATACTTTAATCAATCTTGTGTATAACTATTTTAGATCTAGATTTTAAACCCAGGGTAAGTTATGACAACTTTCAAACCCAAATAAACTAGTGATAGTTGTAGCTTGATGAGTTGGCTTAGCTAGAGGATACCACCTTGTAAACTCAAACCTTGACCTCAAATATCTTGATGACATGGATAAATATAATTGATCCAAAGAATTAACAACTTGTCACTATAGAGGTATTGATTATGAACACCAAGGATTATGCTTCTTAATCTAATGTAGTGGTTTAACTAGAGGATGACAACCTAAAGTCTAGAATTGATATAGTTTGCTATCGCCTTACACCCACTTAGTTGCCTACCATGTAGGATTTCTCAAGATTAAGATAGCTTGACTATTTTTATAAGATTATCAAGTGATAAATATAATATAGAAGAGTCTATCCAAGAAAATAAATATAATTACAATATTGTTAAAATTGTGAAAAACATGAGCCACAGGATCAAATAAAGAACAAATACACCTTCCACACAAGAGATTTTCAAACAAAGAATTGCAATATTCCTCAAGAAGAAAAAGCTACAACATGAACCTTGAGAATCTTCAAAGAAAACAAAAGTCCTCAAAGGTTGAGAGTTCTATCAAAGGCATAATAATACAATGAGGGCTGAGTGCTATATAGGAGCAACCCTAAATGAGAAAGCCCGATTAGATTAGGACATGTGTCAATATCACATGTAATGAGACAAAATGATCTAATAATAGCTCTTTAGTTAACATTGTATATCACTCCTAAGTTAAATAACTTAAGTGCATGAGAATAAATTAGACTAATAATTAATTAATTATTAGCTAATGCATGATTACTCTAACACCCCCCCTTAAGATGAACTTAGGGAGTAGCTAAAAACCCTAAAAGAAGAATGCATGATGGGTATCAACAAACAAGGCCTGGTGAGGTACCCATGTACAAACAAAAGATCTCTCACAACTAGAGAAAAGGAGAAAACCACATGGGAAAACCTCCTCTCCAAAAGAGAGAAAGGTGAATGAAGAACTGAAAAAGCCTCCAAATCAAGGCGAAGGACTAAGAAGCCTCCAACTAAAACAATGTCCCAAAAAAGAGGAAAATGTAGAACATCATTGAAGCACAAAGTTGTAGATTGTTGTCGAGAGATGACTGATATAGTGTTGAAATGAAGTACCTTCTCTGGAACAAATGATGACCAGAATCAAGATAACAAGAATCTACATGAGTGTCCACAATGACACTACTTGAATTAGATGGAAACAAAGGAAAACATCTAGAAATTGAAGATACAAATGTCAAGATCAAGGACACAATAATCTTCATGAGTGCCCCCAATGACACTAACCGAATTAGATGGAAAACAAAGGAAAACATCTGAAAGTCAAAGATATAGATGGTACATAAATATGCACGAGTGACCCCAACGACACTACTCAACATGCAAGATGTAAGTTGAAAATATAGGTACCAAATAGTCTGAAGAACACTGATCAAGAGAGACAATTATTTGCATACATGTCCCCAATGACACTACTCGAATTAGATGGTAACCAAAGGAAAACATCTAGAACTCGAAGATACAAACGGTATATGAATCTACATGAGTGACCCCAACAACACTACTCAACATGCAAGATGCAAGCATTAGAGTGATCATGCATTAGCTAATAATTAATTACTCTTTAATCAATTATTAGTGTAATTTATTCTCATGCACTTAAGCTAAACTTAGGAGTTATGTATTTAGTTAACTAAGTGTTTTTCTATGTTAACTGAAGTGAGCTATTATTAGATCTTTATGTCTCATCACATGTGATGTTGAAACTTGTCCTGATCTAATCCCTTTACCATTTAGGGTTGCTCTTGTATAACACTCAACCCTCATTGTACTATCACTTTGAAGATTTCTCTTTTGTTCTCTCGAACTCTCAACCTTTGAGGACTTTTGTTTTCCTTGATGTTTCTTGAGGTTCTTTTGTAGCTTTTTCTTGTTGAGGAATATTGTATATATTATTTGTAGATCTCTTGCGTGGATGGTGTCTTTGTTTGTTGTTTGATCTCATGGCTTGTGTTTTTCACAATTCTAACATGGTATCAAAGCATGGATTCTTCAAACCCCTTCTTGATTTATGAGTTTTTTTCTTCAACCAGGGTTACAAGATAAATTTTGAAATCTTCTTTGTTGTTTTTTCTTCTTTTTTTTGTTTTTTTGCTTTTTGATTTTTTTTTGCTTTTTTAAAAAAAAAAAAACCTTCACCCTAAGGTCATATATGGCAACTGGGCCCCAACCCCTGGGGCTAATTTTTTTTGCTTTTTTTGTAAAATAGGCAGAATCAAGAAAATGGGCATAACTTTTCACTCAGGTATTGAAATTGGGAAAACAAGATATCATCAGAAAGGTGGTCTCATCAAATTACTAGTGGTGTGGGTCTCATCACTTGTTTTTGTTGCCAGTGCATTCAATAGCCCGTTGAAGTCAGAGGTGCTATTTTCAATCCCAGCCTCATAACTTTTAACTAGTTTCTTCATTTTTTACAATTCTAGTAGCATTGGAACCATATTTCAAAGCTCTTTATAGCTATCCATGCAATTTTTTTAGATTTCTCTTTAGGTAAATTTTATTTAGATTTTTGTGTTTTCACACTCTAGCGAATTACCTGGATGTCTTAGCTCCTGAAAACTTTTTCGTTTGCATGAAATGAATCATTTTTGGCTATTTTATATGTATTTAAAATATTTTGTCCTATTTGGACATTGTAGACATCTTTTTCATGCACATTCTCTTTTGTAGACACACTAAGATAAAAGTGTCATTCTAGTGTATAGTTTTGGATATTTTGCACATCCCATTGTGCCTTTTGTACTCGTACTATGAGATAAAGTGCCATGGGGGGGTTGATTTTTTCCTTTGGTTTTCCATCACACCTTTGTCAAGTGAGTGTCATGTTGTCACATGAAATTGCACCCTGTTGAGCACAAAGCTCATCATTCTAATGACATGATGGAAACAAACTCAAGGTGTGAGACCTTTGCGCGTATAAGGTCGAATCTTCGGAGAAGGCTGACTTCCTTTTTCAATCCAAGTGCAAAGTGTTGGTCCAACCCAACACATGAAAACCGACCACTACCCTACTCTAACAACTCACAGGGGAAAAGGGGAGAAGGAATGCATGAAAGGGAAATGAAGGTGGTACACCAAGATGGAAAGATTGTTTCTTCTTGACCAATATTACATAATACATCACTGAAGAGGGGCAGGGGGACTTTCACAACTCTCTGTTTGGTTGAATTTCAGAGGTATTCAGGAAGGTTAGGGTTTGACAAGGTGCTGAAAGGAAAGAGGGTTTCACAACCAACAACTATAAACAATTTAACATAACATACATGCATGGAAAATACAAAAAAAACTCAGATATGCAAGGTAATAAACTTACTCAAACACAAAAGAGTTGAGAAGAGGAAAAATTGACCCATTCCATTGATGTAGAGACAAAAAACCAATCTTTATAATAATAGGGATGGAAAAATGCAAGTCTGCCAAAGAAAAACCCCAGAGGAGCCAGAGGAAGAACGAACAACTTATTGAAGAAGAACCAAAATGCATACATTTTTTTCCTTTATAGATCAGGCATATCTTAGAAGCACAAGTCGAACCCTAACCCTAACCAAGGTTAGCAAAAATGACTGTGCATGCAATAATGGAGCCATTCCCTAAAAGATGCGACTAGGGCATAGATACTCCAATAAAGTCAACAAAGAGTAATAAATGGGCATGGGAACCCATGAAATCCACTTGCAGAAGGTGAGGGGAGCAATTAATGTCATCCTTGAAGCCTAGGAACCAAGACATGTCACTCAAAACTCAAATCGAGCATTAAAAATGTCACCCAGAAAACATGTCAAAATGTCGAAAGGTCAGGGCGTCAGGCCCAAAAGGAAGCCTTTACAAGCATTAATTAAATGGCTCAGACCTTCAAAAAAATGCATTTGTCAAACATTGACAATCGAGTGGTCGGGAGTTAGGAGTTGAGCCTACCGCTTACTGCATGCTTGGAAGAAAGGAGAAGCAGAGCACGAAGAAGAAAGGAAGCATCAAGGGAAGAGGGAAATATTACCTCTAAAAATTGGAGGTAATGGGAAAGACTTATCCCCGAAACTAAAAAACATCACACTTAGTAATTTTTAGAGAAAATATTCGAGGAAAGGGTAAAGGCTTACCTCCAAAAATCAGAGGTAAAGGAGAAGGTGAATACCAAAAGCCATAGAAGTAAACTTTCAAATGTCGAAAGGAAGCCTTATCTCTTACCTAAAGAAGGTAAGAGGCAAGGGTGAAGGGAAAAGGCCGATAGAAGAAAAGCACAAGTAGGGAAGATGAAAGAGGGAAGGTTGACCCCCAAAGTCAAACAAACCAATACTTAGACTAGTCTTGAAACTTAATCGAGCTTCGATGGTCGTCTAGGTAAGGCTTGAGGCTTACCTTTAGAGATTGATAAAGGGTAAAGGGTAAGGCCGAAGGCTGAAACCTAAAAAACTTAGAGGAAATATGGGAAAGGAGGAGCGATGGAGAAGGCATGAAGGAAGTGAGTAAGAGACAACTTGAAAACTTGAAATTCTGGGACTTAGAAAAATTTAGGAAAATTCAAGGAGAAAACATGCAAGATGTCCCATGGGGGATCTCTTAGATTAGTTATCAATGATGGTTCATCTAAGGGGGGCATGGAATTCCAACATTAATGGAAACTTCTACAGGATGATTGCTTGCTAATCATGGAATCCAGAGGCCTTATCGGTCCATTGGGCACATAGTCATGAAGGGGAAAACTCAATAGCTAGGCCTCCTCAAAGAAAAACAAAACATGTGCAACTATACTTGGAGGAAAGCATGGAAACTAGAACATGCATTCCCTTAAGGAGAATACAAGGTGTGCAAATGCACTTCATGGAAAACAAGATATTTACAATATATACACAAACTAATAGAAACCAAATCTTGAATGGAAGCTTGTCTCCATCAAAGATGATTCTTTCAAAGGAGTTGATCTCCCTCAAACCATAGTTGTAGAACTCACCCAACTGCAACCACTAAAAACTACTGCCAACATGCATGTAACTACACAAAACACTTGCAAGATGAAGGATCACTTCACTATAAATTTTTCCATTGCAAGGAAACCATATGATGCAAATGTTAGATTCATCTAACAATGGTGTCTTAGCTGAACATACAGCAACAGGGGTGACACTTTGAAGGGAAGTTAGCATCCAAGAACAAACCTTTTGTAGAGGGAAGAAAACTCACCTCACAAAAGGATAAGCCAATGTCACCATCGCTGACCTCCTCAATGCATGAGCTAAAACAAAAGGAGAATGTTCCTAGCTCACATGGTGATGTACAAAATCCCAAATCTGATTTTTGATTTGCACAAGAAAGACCTTCCTCATGCTCCTCAAAAGAGAAATTGTGAAACTCAAGCATACAAACAAATTGAGCATCGAGAGCATCACTCTCCAAATAAATGTGTGGTTGCTCAACAACTACAAAATAATTTGCATTGATGCACACTTCATCCACACAAAACTCGGATTTTTAAGACGCTTGAAGTGAAGAACTAAATTCTTCAAATTTCCTCTCAGTTTTAATTCTTTCTTGGCAACTAGCTGCAACAAAATTAGACTCGTGGAATGTAATGGTTGCCACATTCTTTGCTGCTTCTTCATTCTTATACTATCACCCACAAAGCTTCTCTTTTGGGGGTGAAAGATTGACATCCAAGCTTGAGCAAAAAGCTTCTAAATCATCCCAAACAAGATCCTCCACCTAAAAACTGCAGACCTCAATAGATCATGGATCTTCATCCACTATAACAGGGGCTAAACATGTTTGTTGCTGCTGCTCCAAAACCATGGAGTTATCTTCAACCATCAAGTCCAAACCAAGTTGTTGTAAGATGCCTTGTAAATTTTTCTCTAAATTTCCTGTTTTGGCCCCTTGAACTTGTGTCTAACACTTGATGGTGAGCTGTTAATGTGCTGTTATAGTTGCTGATTATTGCTTGGTTTGAGGGGAGCTCGTTGTATGTGTCAAAGACGGTGCTAAAGATGCTCTGATTCCACCGTAAAGTTCCCTGGCTGTAGTGTGTACTTTCTCTTTGCAACTGTTTATGTTTTCGGAAACTTGTTTGATTATTGAAAATGTTTCAAGGCGTGTTTACATGAGCATTCAAATAAAATATCATAGATGCTGAAAGAAAGACTCAAACTCAGAGTGTAATATTCAGGCTAACATGGAAGCACTGAGAACATTCATAAATACATTTCAGATTTCCTTAAAGACTTTTCTGAGTATTAAACCAGGCTGACCCCTGTATCATGAATACCATCATTTTGGACTGCTAATAAACTGATTGCAATAGTTTAACAGCAGCTTGTGACAATAAATGACTGATTTAGTTAATTAGCTGCTCAGAAATCAGTTTCAGACATATACAACTTTGGACATAACTTCTCAAAAATATTTATCATTCTTAGCTGAGTATGACTTGGACGCCCACAACACTATAGAGGACAGATATGCAACTGTGAACAGCTCAGGAATGAACCTAAAGTGATTTCCAGAATTCTTAAGGAAATTACAAGTCAATACAAGAGTTTTCAGACCTGGCAACGCAGTTGATTCCAACCTGGAGATGAAGATAAACCCGTGGAGATGAAGATAAACTCGTAAGGAAGCCCCCAGCAGCCACGTCCACCACAAATACCCCTGTTCTCCAAACGAAACTCCTAAAATGTGAGCCGTTTTGCTTTACACACTCCAACGCCTATGCAAAAGCCTCAAGCAAAAACCACGAGCTGGATACAGAAATACAGGGACGTTTTCCTTCTTGCAAGCACGTTTTTAATAGTTCCGCCCAGATTCCAACAAAACGCGACCATATAATGCAACGTATGGTTGAGTAAGAGGCGCCTAGGGCTTTTACAATGAAGCACGCCTTCTATACCAGATTCTGCACTCCAAAATCGACCCCACTGAAGCCGCTATATCTCTGCAAGTGAGGATGCGAAAAAGTGACGTAGATCTCAAGTCTCTTTCAAAGTTTATTTCCAGACCATCCTGAAGAATCATTGCTTTCAAAACTCAAAACCGTTCAGCTAGGAGGTGCTATTTCACACCCGAAACTGAAGCATTGATGCATCCAAACCCTAGGAGCATAGCTCGAGCTGGATGAGAAGATGATTGTATTTTTTCAAAAGGTGCGAATCCTTCCCTTTTTTCCTTTTGTTTCCTTTCATTCACAAGAAGCCCGTGCCTTTTTGGCCAAACAAAAGGTTTTAATATTTCAATTTCAAAAAATAAAGTGACTTCTAAAGTCAATTGAATAATATTTCATTTTGTCCCTTTAAATAATTTATCCCAGTCACTTTATAAAATTATTTAATTAATCACTTAATATCACCATAGGGGAATTTGAACTTAGGCGATAAATTAAGTAATTAAATAAATGACTCCCTATTTCCGTCAATTGCCTGCGGGAGTTAAAAAGGCAACGAGGCGCGCAAAGAGGCCTAGCTGGAAGGGGACATTATAGTTGTTTAGAGGCTTCAACTAATGTAGGTATAGCTGATCTTTCCTCCTCATCTTCAACAAAATAAGGGAGGGTATCAAATGAGAGGATTGATTCCTCTACTGTATCATTTTTTTCTACCTTTTTAATGCCTTGTTGCTGCAACACTAGTTCATCTTCAATTTTTTCCTGTAGCAAAGAAAAACACTCATTTTTAAGAGCACATGAAGGATCCACAACAACAACCTCCTCAAGGATAGGTTCTTGTGAGGAATAGCTTAGCTCACATAACTTAGGATATCCAACATAAAAGATCTACTTGATGGCACAAGAGGTTGAATGGGAGTTTCAAGGGGATGATTAGGATTCTTGAAATTGAAAATTTTGTGCTTACAAACCTCTTACACAATAGGTTGTTCTAAAAAAAGGAGGGCTTGTTAGATTCCAAGATCAGACATGCAAACTAGAAATACCTTCTACAAGAGAAACATAGAGCAATTTGCATGAAGATGTGCAAATGTATAATATTTAGGAATTGAGTAAATACAAGAGATGAATTTCTTTATAAAAGAAATGTATGCATAACCCTAAAATGAAACCCTAGTGTGCACACTTAATTATTAACGTGCCTAAGTTTAGCTTAAGTAACTAAAGTGATAAGTGAATTAATTGACCAATATGATTAGATTAATTAAGTGAAATAACTTATTACTCCAACAACCCCTAAGATGAACTTAGGAAGAAAAACACTAAGGAAAAGATGCATGAAGCAAAGACGGTCCCAACAAGGCCCGATCAAAATCACAAATACAAAGGAATGAGAAAGAGGAGAAAACCTAGTGGGACAAAAACCCCCCTCAATGATATGACCTACTACAAAGAAGCACTGGAATAACATTGGTGGAGTAACACTAGAATCCTGAATCTGGCAAGAAAGGAAAGCTACCTCTATTTACAAGAAACTATATGAGAGTCACTAAAGGACTCAAGAAGAATCATGATAATGCAACAACATACGATGCCACAAACTCTAGAAACTCACAACCGGAACAACTCGGGAACGCATGAAGTCAATAGACAATAAATGATGTCTCCAGCGAGGGGAATGATATGATGAAAGAATCTAGAAGCTATGTGTATCTCGATGCCGATGCCAAACTATGACAAAAATTGATCCATAGGAGCAAGTACCATGAAGATTCTAGAACATTAACTATAAAATGAATGGTCCTCAAACTGGAATGTGACCCGATGTGAATCTGATACGATTTAGGATCATTAACCATAGGCTCTCAATCTGAGATGTGAGCTTATGCTAACCAAAATGTGTCAAGCTATGAGCAAGATGTGGCCAAAAGAAACTACAGAATCCAGATACAACTCATGCGAGTTGTCATTAATATGAAGATGAGATCAAAGTGCATGCAATGCAACTACACTCTAATCAAATTATTATGCAAGAATCCCCCATGATGAAACTTTATAGAAGTTCATTTATTACAATACCCCATGATTGTAAAAGGAGAACATGCAAAACATGCATAAATTAAAGAGAAAATGTGAACCTAGTGCATGAAAACAAAAAAGAGTGCATGCACAAACCAATGTTTACATCTACCTCCATGAATGAAATTGACGTCAGATCTGTGTAGAGTACTGAATCAACTTTCTAATGCTGCTTGAATCACGAAAAACAGATAACCAAGGCAAAAGATATACCCTCCGAAGAAAAAAATGCTTCATCTAACTTCAGAGGCCTGCAAAATAAAATTGGATCAAAATCTAGAAAATATTCCTACACCACTAGATCGGCATCTAAATCAACTTTCCAACAGTATCTCGTTTGCAAAAAAATGACATCGTATACGAAAGTTATGCCTCATTTTGTGAAATTGTTTAGAGGGCTAATGAGCTCAGATGTAGCATTACGGGGTTAAAACAATAGCTCTTTGGTCAGCATGCATGATCTGATGCAATGGCTTATTGGTGGGGCTCTATCCTCATGACTAAAGTATGGCTTGTGTCGGTAGAGGGTTAGGTGGAGGCCTTTGGGTAACATATGACCTCACTAATTCTGAGGTTAAGCTCCTGGGTTGGCGGAGAGCAAAGAACTGGAAAGTTAAATATTATCCGAAGGCCACTCCATCAAGAACGAGGGTGCTGGCATACAAACCCTCTGATACTGTAGAGCACTTTGAAAGCCTTGATGCTACTTCCTTAAAACTCTTTTCAATTCTCATGAAAACGCCCTTGTGAAGCTGCAATGGGAGGCCCATATCAATTCTTTTGTCTTTTCAACTTTCTCAAAATCTAATTTAAATGATTACGTGAATTTCTAGGGTTTTTGGCCATTGCGAATACGATGGTGACCTTTTTTTGTGCCCAAAGTTCCTCAAAAAATTGGCTACCCCTAGATTTTGCAAAAAATCACCGAGCTTGAAACCCTCATAGATTTCTTCAATGATGACCAAAACTGATGAAACAAAACCCAATATTGATTTTTCCCAGTGCTCTGAATCCAATGGAGATGCCTAATCTGATCCAAAATGCTTCATAAATAAGCTCAAGGTATGAAACCCTCGAGGAACCCTGAACGTGCTCTGTAATGAATTTCTCCAAAAACTGAGAAGGGGCTGCAAATCAAGGCTCTGATACCATGTTAGATTCCAAGATCAGACATGCAAACTAGAAATACCTTCTACAAGAGAAACATAGAGAAATTTGCATGAAGATGTGCAAATGTATGATATTTAGGAATTGAGTAAATACAAGAGATGAATTGCTTTATAAAAGCAATGTATGCATAACCCTAAAAAGAAACCCTAGTGTGCACACTTAATAATTAATAAATAATTAATTATTAATGTTTCTAAGTTTAGCTTAAGTAACTAAAGTGATAAGTGACTTAATTAATTAACCAATATGATTAGATTAATTAAGTGAAATAACTTATTACTCTAACAGGGGTAATTGGAATTTCAAGTGGCTTGTTAGGATTCTTGAAACTTATAGATTTATATTTTCTTACCTCCTCCTTAGCAAGTTGTTGGAAATGGTGGAGGTGCTTGTTTGAAACCAGACACAATGGGAGGTTCTAAGTCTCTGCTTGTGCAGCATATGGAAAGCATTCAAGCTGGTTCTCCTAGAAAACAAAAATCTCCTTATTCACACTCCTTGTTACCCTCAGCCCAACCCGCCAGCCCACAATCCAACGTCTCTTTATTTCAGTTTGCTGAATAATGAGCTCATGGACAAACCCATCACAAGCTGTGTAAACAACCCGTTCCCTCTGATAGATTGATTAGCCCACCTCGCTGGTAGGTCAAACTTATTACTCGAAGCCCACATCAACTGCCCATTGAAATCAAGAAAGCTTGGTAATCCCACTCTGCACTAAATTATCAAAAACTGTGGCTGACCAGGAGGAACAAGTATTGATTCTTCAAAGCAAATGAGTCCTTGAGCTTGTTGATATGAATTTGTGGTTTCAAGAAGACCTGGAAGGGTGGGGTGGTTGGTTACCTTGAAAAAGATTGAAACCCACAACAATGGCTCCTTTGGAACGAAATGCAATCCAACCTGATACATAACTGGGAGGCAAAGCCAGTAATTATCATGACATGGTGGTGTGTAACGTGTATTCTAATAAAACATGATATCTAAATTTAATAGGAAACACCTAAAAATTACAAATAAGAGCAAAGGACTGCCCAATCAAATATTTTAGGTACATACCAAAGAGTCACCTAAGGATGTATCTTGCAAAGTCATTAGGTGCTTGTAGAACTACCTCCAAAGGCCGAAATGTTGAAGAGCACACCAAATCCTCAACATGATGAAGTGAAACTAGGTTGCTTGAACCAACTAATTTTGAACAAAGTTTCCATGGTGTTTGATGATATGCCTCAAAAGGAAAAGTGCGTTGAAGAAAACACTAGATTCTTCAACAGAAAGAAAGTAGTCCCACCGGGTGTGCCAAAAACTATTGTCACATAAAATTGCATCTTGTTGAGCACGAAGTTGGAGGGACAAAGGGAGAGGGGAGATAGAGAGAAGTAGAGAGGGATGGAGGTAGGGAGGGAGAGGTAGAGAGAGAGGGGGGGTAAGATAGGAGGGATAAAGGGAGAGGTACATAGAGAGATAGATTTTGGCAGACATAGAGAAGTAGAAGGGGAAGGGGAGAGAGAGGTAGAGAGAGGGGGAAGGAAGGAGAAAGGGAGGGAGAGATAGGTTAGGAGGGATGGTGGGAGACAATAGATAGAAAGAAGTAGAAAGAGATGGGAGGAGAGAGGTAAAGGTAGAGAGGTAGGGTGGGAGGGATAGAGGGAGGGAGAGAGATGGGGAAGGAGGGAGGTAGGAAGAGGTATGTATAGAGAAATAAGGTGGAAGGAATAGAGGGAGAGATAGGTAGAAAGAGTGAGGGGATATAGAGAGAAGTAGGAAGGGGAGATAGAGAGAAGTAGAGGGAAGGGGATAGAGAGGTATAGAGAAGGGGGAAGGTGAGAGGTAAGGAGAGGGAGGTAGAAAGAGAGGTAGGGTAGTAGGTATTGAGGGAAAGGTAGGTAGAGAGGGAGACCCTCGGGTGAGTGGGGATAGAGAGAAGTAGATAGGGAAGGTGAGAGAGAGAGAGGTGTATATTGCTCCTAGCTCCTTGTAGTTTCATTTATGCTTTTATTATAATAAATATGATATTTAAAACTCCCTTGTAGCATTCCATCAATTTTTTTAATATATTATATTATTATATATAATATAATATTTATATAGTATAATATATAATATCGACATTATATAATGTATATTGTCTTAATATTAATATATTCTAGTGTATATTAATTATTAAATATTAATTTATCATATATTATAATATATATTAATATTTTAAATATATAAATATTAATATTGTAACATAAGTTAAATTTCAATCTATCAACAACCAAAAAAATTAAAGAAATAGATATCCAAATTTCTTAACTCTAATAAATGAATATCTATTTGTTAACTTTAAAACATGGATATTCATTTCTTTACTTTAAAAAAATAGATTTTTTTTTTTTAAACTTTAAAAAATAGATATCCATTTCTTTACTTTAAAAATGGATATCTATTTTTTAACTTTAAAAAATAGATATTCGTTCCTATTGGATATCTGTTATTAACGGATATCCATTTTTTTACAATTTTTTTGCCTCAGTTATTACCTTGGGATTGCTTTGGGATTTGGCTTGGGGGTTTCAAACCTAAAAAGTCAACTACCCCAACATGATTAGAAGGGTTCCAGTGGTTTTTTGGACTTCACCCTTTGTGTTGACGATTTTTTTAATCTGAATTTGATGAAACAAAAAGGGTTTATTCATTAAATTGCTCGCATTATACCAATATAAGATATGCTTTATTTTAAATATAATAGATAATTATTATTGATTTTCTACATGCACTATGTGTAAAGTCCTAATTGATAAGTTGATTGAAAAACATCTATAACTTTTAAATGGTTATACATTTTTTGAATCTAAAAGATGTGTCACACTCTATGTTTCACAAACTATAGGTTGAAAAAGAAAAGAATTTCATAATTTTTTGACCAAGTTAGGGTGGCCAGACAAATAGTTTTTAATATTTTTAAAAATTCCTAAGAAATTTATAACTAATTATTTACTTGCAAAAAATTACAAAAAAATATGTGTCACATTCAGGCATGTGTCCTCTACTTATATTGAAAGATTCAATTTTTTTTTCTCATACTTAGGTTGGTTAAACAAACACATGTTTTTTTTTCAAAATTTAAAGTACTACTACATTAAAATTTCAAAATTTCACCAAATAAAATTACTTTTTTTTCCAAAAAAGGCCTAGCAGCCTACAAACTAAATTCAATTTGCTACAAATTCTATTTCTACATATTTTATTAAATTATGTTAATAACCTATTCAAATTTTTATGTGAAGTTGTTCAGTTTTTTTTTTTATATTTTCATTACCACTTAGAAGCATAGTTTGGCCCATCATGATCCTACACATGCCCAATTATCTAGGTGTTTTAATTTTGTAGTGTCATAAAATTGCACCCCGTGGCAATTTCACACTTGTGCATTTGTCTGGCTGCATTTATGGCACCTAGCCACATTTATGACAAATACCTTATGACTCATAATTTCATGATTCCAACTCCTAAGGGGCAATGATGAAGCGTTAGAAGTTCACCACCTCATTTCTTATAAATATTTGAGTTGGATGTGGAACGCAAGCATCCCCATACTTTCTAAGTTTAAATGAGGGAATCTCGTGAACTTTGCCCATGCCATGTGTCATCGTTGTAGAATCATGAGTGTCACGGCTCTTCCCACCCATGCAACCTTGAAAAACTCCATTTTCACTTCTATTCTCATTCATTCTCATCTTCTTGCAATTCATTCTCACTTCTTCTCACTCCAACTTGCTCTCTCACTCTCTTCTCTTCTACATCTCTTCTCAACAACGAAGCTCTATCAGATTCACATCTTGTCAATAGCCAAGGCTCTCTTGCAAACATACAATGTCTCATCTATCAAGCGAAGAGGGAGCCATAAACTATTGATAAAACTCTCTTGTTACTTTGTCTCGTCTTGTCTATTTACAAATATACTTGTCTTATCTATTTCATTTGTGATAGTGGTTCTCCTCCATAGCAGGGTTTGTCTTTATCACACGTTTCATCTATTTTATTAACGCCTTGTCTATTTTCTACCTATTTGGCTGTCCATGGAGCTGGAAACACTAAAATGAGGGTTTGACTGAGGCAAGCCCCAAAACAACCCCAACACTTTTCCTTGTCCTTGATGTGTACAGGTTTCTATATTCAAAGAGTTGGGTACTCGTTGTTTCCTAGTTTTTAGCTCCTCGTTTGGCAAGGACAATAGTGTGGGGCATAGACATTAGTGCAATGCGCTGAAATCCATTGGTCATGACTCTATCCTCCCAAGGGAATATTTTGTAAGTTCTCTTTTTTATTTTTAATTCACATTTTATAATCTCTTACCAGCTTCTATTAATTTGCAATTTTCTCTTCATAGCTTAGTATTTCATTTAGTAACATTTTTGCAATCTCTTTCATCTTGCATCTCATCACTTAAGCTTTACACTTTGAGGTAATCAAGGGCTATTCACTCACTGTAGACTCTTTGTTGTCCTAGAGACTCAAGAGTAGTGAATCCCCTCCATTACAAATTCTATTGGAGTGTGCTATCTCTTTATAACGTGAATTTTCCCCAACCTCTTAAGAGATTCTTTCCCTCATGCATGGGCTGTCCAATCAAAATATTTTACAAGTGGATCAATAGCTAGCATTTAAACTCCAAGAAAAGGCTAGTCGAAGATTCAAACTTCACACTAACACCATTGGCTTGTAGGGATGACAAATTGAATGTTTAATGACTCTTTCAAGTGTATTTATGACCTCCAATACCATCTTCAAGACTATTGGAAGAGTCATTGCTCCTTTTAGTGATCTTTTGACTAAATACGATTTGCTTATTTATTTTCTATATTTATTTCAATGTGTTGCTCCAAATACATATATATCTAAATTAATAAACTATTAATTACTTCATTTAATTAACTATATTTTTTATGTAAAGGATGTTATATTCTCTTACACTATGATAAATGTTGCAAAGGCGGTTGTCATTGCACCAAAATATCAACTTGTTAATGCCTGATACAACCGTTGGGTTTATACAAGATCTAAGATCCACAGGGGGCGATTAAACCATGTCATGAAGCCTGAGTTCCATGCTGGCCCACACCGAGGAGACCAAGGTGTTAGGGTTAGAAAGCAGATATCTAATAGTTAAATGTAGATTTGATCAATAAAATAGAGAAATAAAACACATAGAAAATTATAGCAGAAATAAGAAAACACAGAGAGTTCACCCAATCTGGGCTACATCCACAAAACCACAACCATCCAATGATTTTATTATCTAGTGTAAAACATATTACAATCTCGCTAATAATTCCCTATTGCAACTCCCATCCCAATCGCTTATAACAAGATTTTTAGAAGCTTCTAGAATTATTGTTTTACAAAGTTGGTTTTTTTCTTTTGTCGGTGACAACGCAATTTTTTTTTCTCAGGGGCTACCGCCCTCGAACCCCTGCCTGGGGTTCGACCTGGTCCTAGACCCCGGCGAGGATACATGAAGAGTGTATAGTATAGCATGATCAATTGCCACATACCAAAAATATCCCACTTGGAGATTGATCAGGTCTAATCAAATCAATACAATCTCCCACTTGAGATTGATCCCTGACAACACCATCAAGACTTATAGCTTCCAATCGAAATAAGACCTTGGACCTTGTTGCTCTATTATGCTTGAATTAACCTTGAAGGCACAACCAGCTAAGAGGGAGCTCAATTTTTCCCTTTTGTTACCTATTTTCAGAATATATCCGCTTAGGATTGGCATCCATGTGCATCTTTTCCAATCTCACTGGCCCCATCCTCCAACACCTGATCAAATGAAATGATATCTCAACTGTATGTGTTTGGTCTTAGAATGCAAGGCATAATTCTTTGCAAGATGTATAGAACTCTGGTTGTCTGTAAACAAGTAATTTTTAGCCTGTTGTTTTCCTAACTCTTCCATGAAATTTTTTAGCCATATCATCTCTTTGTCATTACAGGGACAACAACATACTTCCATGGTGGATAGGCCAACCACCTTCCAAGTAACCAAGAAATCCAACTCACTATTGTCCCACCGACTATAAATACATAGCCTGTGGTACTCCACTTGGTATCTATATCCCTTGCCAAAGCTGAGTCAACATAGCCTTTTAAATTAGTATTAGAGCCCCCAAAACATAAACATTGATTGGATGTACCTCAAATACCTATGAATCCATTTTACTCAGATTCCAATGCCCAACTCTAGGGATGACTCATATACCTAATAATAACTCCCATAATATGTGTACATCCACCATACCATGACATTAAGAACCATCACCTAACACCAAGCATATGGTACCCTGACATTTTTCTTTCTCCTCTTGTGTCTTTGGACACATCCTTAGTCAATTTGACATGACTGGACAAAGGTGTGCTGACAACTTTTGCATTCTCCATATGAAATCTCTGCAACACCTTCTCAACATAATCATCTTGAGATAAAAACAATTTTCTATTTTTCCTATCTCTTGTAATCTTCATACCAAGGATTTTTTTTGCTGCCCCCAAATCCTTCATATCAAATGAGTTTGCTAACTGTTGTTTTAACTCCTTTATGTGATCCATGTTAGACCTCACAAGCATATCAATAACATATAAAACATAAAAATGCAGCTCATCATCCAACTTCTTAAAATAAACACAATGGTCCTAATAACATCAACTGTAGCCATGCTCAACCATTAAACTATCAAATTTAATATATCATTTCCGAGGTACTTGCTTCAATCCATATAAAATTTTCTTCAATATGCACACAAATTTCTCCTTACCTTTGACCTCAAATACTTGTGGTTGTTCCATATATATTTCCTCTTCCAAATGACTGAGAAAGGCTTATCAACATCAAGCTATTCTAAATGCAAAATCTCACACCAGCCACAATACTTAAAAATAGTAAGAATAGAAGTTGGCTCTAACACCAACCTGAGAGCCTACCAAAATCAACAATCTTTCATGTAAACTCTTTACAACTAATCTAGCTTTAAATATTTTCTTACCTCCATCCTCCTCTTTCAACCTATAAACCCATTTGTTTGGTAAAGCCTTTTTACCTACAAGTAACTTGCATAATTCCCAAGTCTGATTTTTCAGCAAGAGTCTATTTCTTCTTCTTCCATTCCATGCTCCCATTCACCTTTTTTATGCATCCACCTCAGCATAGCTTCACTCATAATATTTTGGTTCACCCAAAGATCACTAATAAAAATAGAATACAAAGAGGTGAGAGCAGTAAACATTTTCTAGAGGTCTACTTATCCTTGAAGATCATCTAACATCTCACTAGAGTTTGTGGTAATTTGTTGTCACAGAGCGATGAACCACTGGAACATCGCTATTTGGTGTATCATCCAACACTACATATTCATTTTATTTCTTCTCATGTTGCTGCAATTGATCTTTGTACAACACTTTCTCATTGAATATGACATCCATGCTTCTCACAATTTTTTGATTTTCAAAATCCCAAAGCCTATAACTAAATTCATCAATGCCATATCCAAGAAATATACATTTCTTTGATTTTGCATCAAGCTTGGCTCTATTTTCAGAATCTACATGTGCAAATGCTTCACAACCAAAGGTCTTGAGAAAAGAATAACTCACCTTCTTACCCGTCCATGCTTCCTCTAGAATATCACAACCTAAAGGATTAGAGGGACCTCTATTAATTAAATAAACAACAATATTTATAGCCTCTACCCACATAAGCTTAAAGGTAACCTAACATGTAATCCTATAAATTGCATGTTTCTATTATTGTTTTGTCTGTACTCTCACCACCCATTTCTCCTATGAGTCCTTGGAACCATTTTTTCCCTCTAAGGAATTACATTTCGAGAACACAATATTCAAACTCTTCCTGCAATACTCAACACCATTATTAGATCTAAGACATTTTATCCTTTTACCCGTCTCATTCTCAACCAAGCTTCTCATTTTTTAAAAGTTTCAAATACATTAGATTTATTCCTAAGGAAATAAATCCATACCTTCTTAGTTGTATCATCAATGAATGTAACATAATATAGAGAGCCACCGAGAGAAGATACCTGAGCTGGTCCCCATACATCTGTATGCACAAGCTCCAATTTCTCATCTTTCTTTTTCTTCCCATCCTTGAGAAAACTAACTTTCTTTTGTTTTCCATAGACACAACTTTCACAGAAATCCATATTAACATATTTTAGACTAGGTAAAACATCTCTTGGAATGAAGTACTTTCATACCTTTTGTACTCATATGCCCAAGTCTATTATGCCACAATGCTGATTCAGAATCCACAACAACTGTATGATCTTCTACTTGCTGAACTGCAGCAACTGTTCTTAAACATTGATTTTTATCTGTAATAGCTAAAGTAGAAGGAACAATATGACCTGTATTGAAGCCATAAGGTGTCTACTCTCACACCTTTTGTTGCCACTATCTAAGGCACCTTTGTAAACTCCTCCACTTCAATCAAGAAATGTAACAACACAACCTCATCATCTAGTTGCTCTGCTGAAATTAAATTTTTGCTTAACTTTGGAGCGTGCCAAGGTTACCTCATGTAGTAGCCAATTATTCCCATTTTGTAACTTAATTTTGATTCTTCCCTTTCCAACAATCTGATAGGGTTCGTTATCTCCTAAATAAACCAACCCAAAATCCCCTTGGACATAATCAAGAAAATAACTTCTATGGGGGGTAGCATGAAATGAAGCCCCTCAATCTAACACCCAAGAATCATCAGCATTATCAAGGGAAAGAATCCAGCATCCCCATTAGATTTATTACTACCACTTTTGCTTCTTTATTAATTTCCTTTGGTTTCATTTATTTTTCTCTGAGACTCACAATAATCTTTCTTTTAAATGACCTTAATCCTACTCAGAGTACCTGAATCCTCTAATTCTAGATTTGGGACCTTTTGTCAAGCTTGATTCCCTCGTGACTCCTACCACCTGTAATTGTTTCCTCTCTCCCTTGTTTCCTACCCCCTCGCCTGTGATTTCCAAAACACGCTTACGTGGATGTTCCACCTAAGCTTTTCCCTCCTACTTAATTTCCTTTGCTCCAAAATAACACTAAATAACATCATAAAATTTCAATGTATTCAAATTAGAAACAAAATTGCTAACATCCATTACCAAGCTATTCCAGCTTTTAGGCAAAGAACATAGAATCAAAAGAGCCCTAACTTATTCATGAAATTTTACATTTATAGAATTTAATTGACTGATAACCATATTAAACTCATTTAAATGATCAACAACTAACCCACCTTCTACGATTTTCATATTAAATAAATGCTTCATAAGAAATACCTTATTCAAAGCTGAATACTTTTCATATAGTTTTTCCAGGGTTTGCATCAACTCTTTAGTTGTCTTGCTATTGTAATATTGAATGCCACTCCATTGTGCCAAGCATGTAATGGCTCCTAATGTCTGGTTTTAGAAGATTCCCATTCTCATCACTTCATTGTTGGTTATTTCTTGGTTATTCCTCCAATCCACTTCCATAAATCCCTTCTAATAGAGATACAATCCTCCATCCTGTGATCTCCATAATCAGATAGTTCCCAAATGCATTGGAATCATCTAATCTTTCACCCCAATCTCTGTCACATTGTCTTACACCCCTTAACCATGACCCTTCAGACAATGATAATCAACACAACCCACTCGAATTAAATTTGTTAGGAGTTAGAGTATATATCTAATAGTTAAATGTAAATTTGATCAATAAAACAAAGAAATAAAACACACATAAAATTATAGCAGAAACAAGACAACACGAAGAATTTAACATGGTTCACCCAATCGAGGCTACATCCACAAAACCATAGCCATCCAACGATTTTATTATTCAATGTAAAACATATTACAATCTCTGCCATTAATGTCCCACCAGAACTCCCATCCCATAGTCTGCTTTCATAACAAGATTTTTAGAAGCTTCCTGTAATTATTAGGGCTCTTACAAAGTAAGTTTTTCTATCGGTGACATGTAATTTTTTTTTTTCTCAAGGGATGCTTCCCAACTTCTGTGGTTTGGCCCAACCCCGGACCCCAGCAATGATACATGAAGAGTGTATAGTATAGCATGATCAGTCGTCACATACCAACACAAGGCCGACACCTTGCAACAATCCCCTCCAGCACAAGCAAGGGGTTTGAACATGTGATCTCAACTCTGATACTAATTGTTGCAAAGGCGGTTGCCATTGCACCAAAAGATCGACCTGTTAATGCCCAATACAGTCATTGGATTTATACAAGATCCAAGATCCACAGGAGGCGGTTAAACCATGTCATGAAGCCTGAGCACCACGTTGGCCCACGTCGAGGAGAACAAGGGCGACACCTTGCAACAATAAATATAAAGAAGCAAATTATTGCTCAACATATAATAATGTGAATATGTATATAAACCTTAGGATACAAATTTTCTAATAGAGAGCAATATTGCAGAGAAGATAGTGTTGTTTATATAAACTTATGAATGGTTTGAGTTGATGAAGATTGTACTGTAGCACACATAAGAACTTGACGATGAGTTAAATATAAAAAACAATACAAATATTAAAACATCAAAAACATGTTCCTTTAGACTTGACACCACTACTTACTAATGGAATAAATATATAAGTGAATGTACTATGAGAGGATAAGGTATCTTGTGTAAATTAAATAATAAATACACATAAAAGAATAAAATTATGTCTCACTTTTTCATACCGAAATATTGAAATGTCAAATATTCTAAAGAACATTTTAATCCATTAATTAATTAAAATGATATCATTTTAAAAAGAATGTATGATCAAATACGTAAATGATTTTAAATTTTTTCTATGATTTACCATTCAATTAAAATTTAACTTTACAAAAAAAATTAGAATATAACATCATTTCCCCATTTTTTTCTATAAATATCCCATAATATCCTTTTTTTTTTTTAATAGGAAATAATATATAAAATACTAACTTAGAAAAAATTATAACAAAGGAAGAGATCTTGACTTGATTTAAAACAATATAATAAGAAGATAACAGAGGGGTCCGTCCAATAAAGAAAGAGGAGAAAATAGTCAAAGATGTTGCTTGGGCCGAATTCTACGGTAGAAGAGGAAACTTCAATGCATGTTGGAAATTTATATCAAGAGCCAAAAGCGCCCTTTCATGACGTCACCACATGCGCACGTGTGCTGAAAAATGTAAATTTAAAATTGATGGCCGTACAATATTAAAATTAACGTTGTCGCTGATATTGATAAGACGGCTGTCACCGACATAACAGTGTAGATGGCCGTCAAATATGTACTATCATGTTTATATTTGTTATTTTTAATTTTATTTAATTTTATGGTTTATAGGTTGTTTTCATAAGAGCTTTCTTGGCAACTCCCAAAATTTGATATTCTAGTTATAAAAAAATATTTGTGTATTGATTAAAATATCTTTCAAATATATTTTAACTAAAAAATTTTTATATTATTTTTATTTAATGTTTATTGGTTTTGTATTTTTTTTAGTTATTGGTTTTGTATTTAATGTTATTTTTTTAATATATATTTTAAAGTAATAAATAAATCAATAATTGCTATCTAGTGGGAGAAGTGTTTATTTATTGATTCATTTATTTTATTATTATTTTTTTCATGATTTATTTGTTGTAATTTTGTTGAATATTTTTGTTCTTATTATATATTATCAATTTTAAATTTATTTTTCCATGATATATTGTTTTGTTAGTTGTTTATCAAAGGTTAGATTCGAGTGCTAGGTAAGAATTTGTCTAGTTTTAGAAAATTTGATTGAGTTTACAATGGTGTTTAGGGTTTCTTAGTCATTGATGAAAGTGATAATATTATCTTTTTAGTTGTAAGAACTTAATGGAAATTTGAATGCAAGTTCTTGAGGATTTTTGTTAGAAGTTTAAATGATTTTATGCTGTAAAAATGACAATGGTATCAAAATGATTATAGTTGGAAGTCCAAAGACCTTGCCATATATCTCTCATACAAGAGTCTAGCCAAGCCTTGTCCCATACCAATTGTGACCTAATGCAAAATTTGAAGGCTATTGTTTCTCTTTCTACTCTTGCTAATATGCATAATGCTAAATTATAGGCTTGAAAGGTGGGGTTTGTTTGAATTTTCTACATAAATTTTTATTACTACTATTGAATTGAATGTAGTTAACTAACAACAATGGAAGAAAACCTCTAGGAAGTCACAAAGGAAAAAAACACAAAGCTAAGAAATGCCTAGTGGGTCTACACAACAACAAAAATTTGAAATTAGAGACTCCAAAATACACAAAAAAAAAGAGTCCCAAAGAATTGAGATAGAAAAATTCTACAATACAAGAAAAAAGTCTGAAATAAAGGTGCACAAATATGAAGGCACATCTAAGATGACAAGGAAAATATAAAAGGAAGATACACCAACTTGGAGTTCACCACTTCATCAATGAGGAAATAATCTAGAGTCATATTGAAGATGAATGTAAAAAGAAAGAAATTAAAATCTCTTGAGAATCCAAGCAAAAATACAAAGGTCTAATGGAGTACTCAAAGAGTGAAGCATCATTTGGTAGAACCACTAAAAAAAAATAATGAGGAAGAAGTTAAAATAAAAGAATAAAATGTAAAAACTCTTGGCACAAAAATGTATAATAATGATGAGGTACACACAATGACATATAGATATAGTAGAGCTACCACAAAAGGTAGAGATAGGATAATGGAGGTCTTGTTAGCTTTTGTAGAAGGAAGAATAGTCTCATTTGATGAAACTTTGCACTAACTAGACTTATTGAAGGAAGATAACAAGTGCTTAAAAATATTAAATTAAGGTAAAGTTTATATGTCATGAAAATGACACAAAAATAGGAGGCATTAGACATTATTTTAGTAGGAAAAAAATTATATTCTTAAGATAAGGATGCACTCCAATCCCAACAAGAGAGTTGCTAGAAAAAAAAAGAACATATACGGTGAAATGAAATCTATTTATTATAAGAAAAAATTAAATATATATATATTTCTATACTAAGGAACAAAACTAACTCAAATCTCAATTGAAAATAATAGAGGGGAAATGAAGAAGAGGTATCCCATAAAGAATTGATAATAAAAAAAAGGAGAAAGAGTTGAAAGAACAAGTAGAAGAGCAAGCCAAAGACTTGACCAAGAAAGAGAAATTGAAGAAAGGAAAAGAGGAAAAATTATAACAAGATAAGGCTTTAGAAGAAGAGGCCAAGAGGAAAATTGAAGTAGCCCAAAAGTAGTTAAATAACAAAAGAAAAAGAAGGAAGAACAAAAGTAAGCAACAAAAAAAATAAAATGAAGAAAGAAAAAAAGTAAAACAAGAAGAAGGTAGAACTAGTGCCACAAGGAGTCAATATTGAATTGTTACATAAAATAAGGGCATTTTTAGCACAATGAAGATAATAATGATCTCTCATAATAGTAACTCTTAACACAATTTAACAAAATCCATTAGAACAAGAAGTTGACATTTAAGCTATCTTGAACCACTTAAAAAGTAATAGTTTAGAGAAACACTACAAATTACAAGAATAGATTAGATATAGATATACCTATAAAATGAAACAATGATTACCAATCTCATAATCATTACTATATCTCAAATTAAAATAATGATACAATGATTAACTCCTTGCTAAGTAGAGTATAAGAAAGGAAATATTAATCCAAGTGGTATGACATATTGACATATCCAAGGATAATATTGCCACTTACTTGGTCTACAACAAAAAAATTGTTTGTGGATGAATTAGACCAAGTAGAAGCCTAATTATTAGCAACACTCACCTCCTATTATGTAGATATTAATTTTATGGGTCGAAGTAAGTAATGATTATAGGGAGAAACAAGTTAAAATAGTTCAATCTATTTACCACATGGATGAGAATGAAGTCACCCTAAATTAGCATTTAAACAAACTCTTAATTTTCCAATAGAAATTAAAGAATTTCTTAGACGAGTAATGCAAAACTAGCACCATTCGCCATACAAAAGACTACTACAAATAAAATTCTAGAGATGGACTCCAAACTATGTTAGGAAAAAATATTTTTGTAAACTAGGGAATCATAATCTAGAATAGATAGGTTCAATATCAATATTTGATACCTTGAGATCTTAGCACTAGATCTTACAATTTTTATAGAAAAATTAACTTAGTTTTTCTTGAGGACAAGAAAAATTTAAATGGTCAAGGGATAATGTTGGTAGGAATATATTGGTAAGAATACGAGTGTAAGAAGCTAGTTCTACAACCAAATCCATTGATACCATATAGAAAGATTATGAGTCAATACACATAAAGAGTATGACAACTAATACTAATGTGACACAAACTAATGACATGCAAAGTAAAGGACACATTGTATAGACATGTCACATGAGATAGATAATGACATATATACATATTGTGCACCACACATGTAATATAGTATAGAAGATATCGCATAGAGCATGAGATAGTAACAAGATATAAGAGAGGTATATAAGAATATATTTAATTAACTAGACAAATAAAATTGTTTGAGTGGTTTATCTTTAATTTCCAAGAATTGAGAATGCCCCACTAGTTGATGGAAAATTGCTTTCATCGATTGATGAAAACTCTCCTAGAGAACAATTACAACAAACCCCTCCCACATTGCATCGACATCCTCCTAGGACATAAGAAAATATATTATGTTAAATAGAAAAAATAAAAGAGAATTTGAGGCAATAATTGGAAGGTTGAGAGACCCATCAAGAATAAACTCCCATAGGTCTACCCTTTCCAATTCACTAGAATTGATCGTATCTCACATAGTATTCATGAGTTGGAAAATCAACACTTGGTCCAACAAGAGGGAAGAACAAAGATAAAAACACCTTCTAATGTAGGAGCATCCAACGGTGTAGGGAAATCTTGCATCACCCAAAAAAAATGTTTTCTTTATTTTCTTTAGTTGTTTTGAGTCCCATGATGGCATTTAAGGGGTATAAGACTGTCAGGCGTCAAAAATAGCGAAAAACATGCACTTACTATTTTTAGTAAGTCGACCAAAATAGGCTCACATGGACGTGAAAATTTACCCCAAGGAGCAGAGCTGAAAAAAATTTGTGGTTGCGAAAGAATCACCTCAATACCCTGCATGGTTTGGGAGAAATTAAAGTTTTCGTCCCGAGAAATTTCTCCAATGCAGCTTCAAATTTAGATATAAAACTTTAGAGGCCTCGAAACAACTCAAAAGGTGGTCAAACTGACCTACGATGGATTCACATGTTGTAGAGCTCGTCAAAAGCTTTCCAATGATATGCAATAATAACAAAGACACTCGGATCAAAAGTTATGGCCCTGTGAAGTTGGTCCTCTAAAAAATGAATTTCATAAAACATTCTTCCTAGGCCAAAAATCAAACGGCGGGACTTTTGGTGCCAAAACAAAAATGGGAAATTTGATCTTTCTAAAACATTCTAGAAGCGTTATTAGGGAAAATAAAAAGGTTAAGTGGGGGTTGTAGAAGGGTGGCACAGAGTGCAAATTATGGCTCAAATAGTATATTTTTCTTTTCAAAGTTGATTTTGTAATGAATCAAGCCCAGGGGCTATAACATATAGCTTTGAATCTATAATTTCATTTTCTGAAATCATTGAAAGAGTGAGTCAATTTTTCTATCTAAGTATCTTGTGTTGGTATCTATTGTTGTATGTGATTTATGTAGAGTTTTGGGTGGTGTGGCCCTCATCAAGTGGTATCGGAGAAGGCGAAGTTCTAAACATAACGAGCTAAATGTGAGGCGGTTGCGGTAGGACCTATGAGTGTGGGTTGAGTTCAAGATTCCTCCGAGGTGCCCAATGGCGGAGGTGAAATTTGAGCTCATGGAAGGGTCGCAAGAGATGAAATCAGAGCCCTTAGAAGGCAATTAGAAACCTTACAACAAGAGGTTCGAAGAAGAGATGTGCAACGAGACAGAGATAACAGTGAAGATGAAACATAAGAGGAAATGGAAGAGGAAGAGCAAGATCCAATGGATCCTAGAGAAAGAAGATTGCTGCGAGCGATCTCAAGCATTGGGAAGAGACCTAAAATGGAGGTTTCAACTTTTAGTGGAAATATTAATCCCGAAGAATTGATTGATTGGATCAATGACATGGATGAATTTTTTGAGTTTGAGGAGATTGAAGATCCTCACAAAGTGAGGTTTGCAAAGAAAAAATTGAATGGTCACACCAATATATGGTGGAAAGCGGTCTAGTTAGAAAGAGGAAGACAAGGGAAAGATAAAATTTCCAAATGGGACGAGAATAGTGTCAAAGTGCGAAACAATTTATTCCATTAATAATTGGAGTACGCTCAAGAGATCACGGGGCTTGAGGAAAGGAACAGGGACAGTGAAAGAATACACAGAGTACTTTCACAAGGTCCTGATTCAGACAAGACATTCTGAGGTGAATAAGGAGAAAGTTGCTTGTTATATTAATGGGTTGAAGCCAAGAATACAAGAAGAATTGGAACCGGTAAGAATTACCACCATTGAGGATGCTTATCAATTTTCTCTAAAGGTTGAAGAATGGTTAAACAAGAGGTTTGAGAACAAACAACGAGGTGAAGGTTGTGGAGGAAAAACTGGTGGACGGTCATATGAAGGTCGAAATGAAGATCAAAAGAAGGGTGAAGGCTCTAGTAGTAGCCAAAACCAGAAAGGAGATAACACCTACCATCCTCATGATTAGAATAATGGGGACCAAAGAGGAAGGGGAAGATCTAGATGATGACCGAGAAGAGGAGGATTCCATGGAACCTGTTTCTAGTGTGGAGAAGGACATGGAGCCTATGAGTGTACTCAACATCAAGGAAGGAAAAATAGAAGACCTAAGGGTAATGCCGAGTTACATGTTGATGAAGATGTTGAGTCTTCAGTCGAGGGATGCGAAGAGGAGGTTCTTGTTACTAGAAGAGCCTTGCTAAGAGAATGAGCCAACTCAAAGGAAGAATTGGTTTCACACTAGATGTAAGTGTGAAGGTAAAGTTTGCAATGTTATTATTGATGGAGGTAGTACTGATAACCTTATTTTAGAAGAAATGGTTAGTAAGTTGCGGTTGGAGAGAAGAAGGCATTCAAAACCATACTAGATTGCTTGGTTGTAGAATAACCATAAAGCTTTGGTAAATGAAAAATTTCTGGTAAAGTTCAAGATTAGAAATTACCATGATGAGGTACTATGTGATATTATGTGTATGGATGTTTGTCATATGTTGTTAGAAGCGGTTGTGTGATTTGATGATGAAATGCATAGTGGGCATGCAACACCTATTCTTTGACAAAGGATGGGGTTCTTCATAAGTTGAAGCCCTTGAAAGAGGCAGAAGAAAAGGTATGTAGTAATGCAATAATTTGTTTTGTTGATGGAAGAAAATTCCTAGACGGTATGAAACATGAGCATATGTGTTTTGTATTGATCCCTAGAGTTGATAAAGATACTCTTGAGGTACTGTAGAGTTTCAAATTTGTTGAATGAGGAGTTTCAAGCTATTATTTTTGATAATGCTTTTTGATGGTTTGCCTCGGTAAGAAAGTTGGTCATGAAATGGACTGATTCCTAAGGTTAGTTTTTCTCAATAAGGCGGCTCATCATATGAAACTTTAGCGGTGAAGAGTTGAATGAACAGTACAAAAGGTTGTTCTTGAAGGGATTGATTAGAGAGAGAGTTTGATTCCTGTAATGCAGCACTAGCACCAAAAGAGGATATAGAATGGCGTATGTGTACAAGATTCTAGAGCCATCCTTGAATCACCATCAATAATAGTTTTCGTTGCCAAGATGGATGACATTATGGATTGTTTTGATTGGAGCTAAGTACTTTATGAAGATTAGATTTGAAGAGTGGAATGTCACCAAATCCAGTTGAGAAGGAGATGAATAGAACAACCTTTAAAACCAAAAGGAGGATTATCTGGTGGTAGTCATGTCTTTAGGCCTTGATACACGAACTTTTGTTATGCGACTTATGAATAAGTATTGAAATAATTTTTGGAAAATTTATTGTGTTTACTTGGATGAAATATTTTTATTTCGATGAATTCGGGAGGAGCACTTGATGCATATTTGAAGAGTTTTTGAGAAGCTAAGGGAGGAGAAGCTGTCGATTAATTTGAAGAAATTTAGTTTTGTGAAGAGAGAGTTGGTTTATCTGGAATTTGTTGTCTTAGTAGAGGGTCTCAAAATGGATCTAGAGAAGGTAGGAGAGCTATCATTGGATAGCCTCTTGCCAAAGTGTTATAGAGGTAAGATCATTTCCTTGGTCTAGAAGCTTTTAAAAAAAATTGTGAAAATTTTAGTAGTATTGTACCTCATTGAGCGATGAGAGGATGAAAAGAGTTTAAGTGGACTACGAGGCGGCCAAAGTTTTGATATGTTGAAGAAGAATTTCACAGACAGCTTGTTTTGGCGCCCGATTCAATAGGTCTTCGGGTAGATTGCTTGATTATAGTGGCATTTGCCGTAGAGTCGTTTGAGTCAAGGAAGGTGGAGTGCATTGCCTTACTATTTTAGGGAGAAGTTAAATGATGCTAAGAAGAAATATTATGTCTATGATCAAGAGTTTTATGCTATAGTTCAGGCTTTAAAGAAATAGAGACACTATTTGTTACCAAAAGAATTTGATTTATATATTGATCACTAGACTTTCATGATGTCTCAATAGTTAGAAGAAGTTGAATCAAAGCACCCAAAATGGGGATTTAGTTTTGCAGAGGTTATACTTTTATTTTTGAAGCATAGGAGTGGAAGGTCAAATAGAGTTGTAGATGCCTTAAGTAGAAGGAAATGTTTTTTGATAGAGATGAATATAGAGGTTGTTGGGTTCAATGAACTCAAGAGTCTGTATCCAGAAGATCCAAACGTTGTAAAATCTTGGAAGGCTTGTTTGGAACCTATTACATTAGATAGGATGAGATGGTTGGATTTATTAATCCAAGATGGGATATTGTTTAGAGGAAGCCAATTGTGCATTCCAAGGAGTTCTATGAGAGAGAATCTAATCAAAGATAAGCATAGTGGAGGATTGGATGGAAATTTTGGTCGAGATAAGACCATTTCTCTTATCGGTGAGAATTATTATTGGCCATAGTTACAACAATATGTGAAGAAGTTTGTATAAAGTTGTAGAGTATGTTAGATGGCGAAAGGAACAAGTCATAATACTGGATTGTATCAGTCATTACCTATACCTGAGAGGCCATGGGAGGATATTAGCATGGATTTTGTTCTTGGATTTCCAAGGACACAAAGAGGGCTTGATTCCATATTTGCGGTGGTGGATAGATTTTCAAAGATGACACATTTCATTTTGTGTCATAAGAGCAATGATGTTGTTCATGTTGCAGAGTTGTTTTTTAGAGGTGGTGAGACTACACTTGAGTGCACCAAGATTATAGTTTAGAACGAGATACCAAATTTGTTGGTTGTTACGAGAGACATTATGGAAGAAGTTGAAGACAAATTTGAAGTTATTTTCTGCATACCATCCACAAACTGATGGAAAAAAAGAGGTGGTGAATAGGACTTTGGGTAACCTACTAAGATGCTTAGTAGGAGATAAGCCTAAGGGATGAGATTTGATTATACCATGCATAATTTTACTTATAATAATTTTATCAGCGAACCTTTGGTAAATCCACCATTCAAATTGTGTATGGGTAATTAAAGAACTACTTCAGTTGAGAAATATGGATAAGGGGGAGAAGAGTAGTGTTGAGGTTGAAGAATTTGCACGAAGAAGTGAAGAAACACATCAACAAGATGAACTCACAATATAAGGCTCAGGTAGATCAGAAAAGGAGGTATAAGGATTTCTAGGTAGGAGATGAAGTCATGGTTCATTTGTGAAAGGAAAGGTTTACAGTTGATACATACAACAAGTTAAGATGACGAAGTTTGGACCATGCAAGATGAAACAGCATGATTGCCAAAATTCTTATGAGGTAGAGTTTCCTAGTAGAATAAACATTTCTCCTGTGTTCAACATTGTTGATTTGACAGAGTATCATGAAGGTGATATAGAGGAGGGGTTGATAAATGGACAGTTGAAAATTCCAGCACCTACTTCAGAGAAGGAAGAGGTAGAAGAAATCTATGAATATGGCCTTTAATGGTAGTAGCACAAAATAAACAATATCTGATGCTTGGTGAAATGGAGATGAAACTTCTTTGAAGATTCATCATAGTTATCCCCGAGTTGAGGTTAGCGATCTTGGTTTCCTTTAACTCCAAAGAAGTGATAAGGAGGTCCTTTTCAAATTACCTTAATTGTTTGATGCAGGAGCATCCAACGGTGTAGGGAAATCTTGCATCACCTAAAAAAAGTTGTTTTCTTTATTTTTTTTAGTTTTTTTGAGTCCCATGATGGCACTAAGGGGTATAAGATTGTCAAGTGTCAAAAATAGCAAAAAATGAGCACTTACCATTTTTAGTAAGTTGTCCAAAACAAGCTCGTATGGACATGAAAATTTACCCCAAGGAGTAGAGCTAAAAAATTTTTTTAGTCGTGAAAGAATCACCTCAATACCCTACACGGTTTAGGAGAAATTAAAGTTTCTATCCCGAGAAATTTCTCCAATGCAGCTTCAAATTCAAATATAAAACTTTAGGGCAAAATAGCTCAAGGTGGCCCGTTTAGGCCTACGGTGGGTTCACTGCGTTGTGTGGAGCTCATTGAGAGATTTCGATTGGTTCTCAAAAAGTGAATTTCATAAGAAATTTCTTCCCTGGGCGAAATCAAATGACAAGACTTTTAACAACAAAAATGAGAAGTTGATCTTTCAGAACATTCTAGAAATGATTATTGGGAAAATAAAGGGTTAAGTGGGGGTTGTAGAGGTGGCACAAATAGTGAATTGTGGCTACGAATAGTAGATTTTCTTTTTAGAGTTGATTTTTTGGCAATAGATCAAATACGTAGCATGTAAGCTTTGAATCTAAATTTCATTTTCTGAAAATCATTGAAAGTGAGTCATTTTACATCTTGCATCTTAATACATTGGTATTTGTTGTTGTGATTTTTGTGGCGGTTTGGGTGGTGGCTGGCCATCTCACCTTATCAGAAAATAAAACAAAAAATATATTGACATATGACTTGTGTGCATGTTGTTCACCGACCCAAGTACTAATGCACCCATACACAACACTTCAAAGAGGTTACCTATCCATTGGTTTCACCACTAAGGGACAAGGAATAATTTTTGGGATAGGTGATGAATGGTTTTTGACTATGCTTTATGTAATAACAATGAGGTCCCATAATATTTTTTGAGGAAACTCTATTGCAAGTTTTTTCTCAATGAGATCTCAAATTAATTTGACATGTGATATTTCCAAGGTAGAGGTAGGGGCTCAACACAAGACAAAGTGGGGGAACAATGTGCCCAAAAAAGGAAACAAAACCCCTTAATATACTAGATTATGAGCATGTCACTATCCCTTTTGCTGTGAAGGAGGGTGTTGAGATCGAGACCCTACAATCCATTAGCTTGCCCTTTATAACATATATTATGCCTCTAGCATAGGGTGATGCAAGCAAGTCTTCTAGGTATCAAAATTCACCTCACTTACGTAAAAACTACAAGTCTCTTTGTTCTTATGGGCCTAAGGATGATTAGGATGCACGTGGCCAAAAGTAGGACACATATATATTGGATTAGATTGTCATGATAGATGAGTTGTTGGATTGAAATTTTGGAATTGATAGATAGGTGAATTTGAACAAGGTCAAATATAATTTATCATAAAAATGTAATATTAACTAAATTAATAGATTGATTGGAATAAAAATTCAGGGCTAGAGTGTTCACCCCGCATTTGGTGGCCCTCCACCTCTCACTTACACAATGATGTTGAGTCCATAGGTATGTAACTAGTAAGAAAATAATAAATATAATACATGTGAATAGTTTAACCTTATATAAGTGGTAATATTATAACTTACATTAGATGCTAAATTGGTTAATGTTGGGCCTCTGACATTAGCACCTATCAGTTAGAGTGGTAATACATATTACATTGAGGTATGCTTGAGTATTTTTAATCATTAAATGTTTGTAAAATAATGTTAGGTAGATTTTGGCAATTTAATAATGTCAAGTTCATTTTCAAATGATCATAGTAGTTGATACCCCTCTTGGTATTTGTACCACAATAGAGCATGGTGTTGTTGCAATAATATCACCTTTGATGCCTTTGATAGAGGTATGATCCAAATTAACAAATTTCACATTATACTTGATTTATATGTTTGTTTAAAGTGAAAACTTTAATGATATTCATTTGTAGTTTAATTTGCATCTTGATGCTTGCCACATGGATTCACAACTTCAATTCATGAACATGCCCTTGCTATAGATAAAGAGAGGAAAAATGGTTCAAAACTTTATTATGAGTATGTGGTAAGTGATTATTATGTTATATGTCATTCTAGAATTCAATTTTTATATATTAATGTGTATACTTTTTATTGTATTAGGTTTAGGTCCAAAATAAGCATCATATTTGTATTAACATTTTAGGGGGCCACACTAGATGCTATGTTATATATTTTTGATAAAAATAGGAGGACTTTGTGTGCCCCCCTCTTTGAACCCCTTAATCTCCACCATTTTTTAAAATAGTAGTTTAGAAAGTATATTTAGAGCACTAAGACTCTTGTTCTTGTTGCATCTTCAAATATTGAGTGTAAATATCTTCAATTTCTTATCCAAGATCAATTTTTCCTATTTTTTTTTTTAAAGTGGCCACTTAAGACCCCCTTTTGGTCACCCATTTCCTTGCACACACTATTTTTATTTTGTTTAATTGAGGGATATATGTTTATCTCTTTATTATGTATTGGATCAATCCCATTATTTTGGATATTTATCAACATATCATCACATCAACCACATGACCTCATAATTATTTTTAACAATGCGTTTGAATCTATGGTGGTGTGTTTGAAGAGTGATGTTATGATATGTATCAACCATTAATCAATGTGAATTTATAATTCATGATCTTTGCCATAGGACAATAGTTTATTTGACTAATCATTTTAAAATCATTTTTTGTTGGATACCTCTTTCATTGGCATTTGTTGGCGATCATTTTTGTCTTGTAAAAATATTTTTCTTGGATAAGGTCCCTATAGATATTCCACTATATTTTACCAAAAAATAATTATGAGATGTAAGTGTCATTTATTTCTTTTTCTCTTCATTTAATTTTGATTATAATGAACATAAACCTTTATCTTATTGACAATTATATTTTCTCACAAGGGCTTATAAACTCACTGTAATGGTGCATCATGAGGTCATTCAAGGTAAGTAGAGAATAATATTTTTGTAAATGTAACTTCAACAAACATTTATGTATACTATAATAATATTGTTAAGGAATTTCTCCTTAAATAAGGATATTTACTAGTACAAGAGCATTATCAATAATTAATTATTGAATTAAGCTTTTAAAAATATAAAAAATGTGTGTCCTTTCTTTTGTTTAAAAAATAGTATATCAAAAAATTCTAACAAATGGCTAATATAAATTAACCAATTCAATCCTACTTTCAAAATGTCCCCACATACACAATACCGCATTTCAAAATACTAGGGATAGTGGTAGCTACCATCAATGCCATTCATCAAAAGTTTAGTTAGGATTAGGTTTGCCTAACTCATCAAATGAGAGGATACAAATATATGCAACATCGGTTTGTGAATGGATCCCTAGTTGTAAAGTTGGTTTGGATAATATATGTGAAAATAATAGATTTTGAAACAAAGATCCTATAGTAAAAATATTTAAATAGCATGAAAGAAGCTTAAATATTCATGAAATATTCTTTGTCCTACTGATCTAGAGAGTAAAATTTTATTTAAGAGAATGCAAATCCATCTTATCATTAAAATTCAAATTAAATATTAAATTAGAAATGTAACTTACATTTTTTTTGCATATTTTTAAAAATATCCATAGATTCAAACAATTCTCATGGTACACGATGAAATTATTAAGGATCTAGAGAACTACGTCTCTACTTATTAAAGAGTAAAAGTGCAAAACCACATGAGTGACAATAATGGACCTTGAATGTGGAATATTATGTACAAAAATTCCTTAAGCTTGAACTTAAAATTAATTTCTTAAACCTTGTTTGTAAATGACACATCTCATCCAAATTAATTAAATATAGAAATATTTTTAGTGTAAAATCAATTAGAGTGATGAAGCTAAACCATCAAAATATAAGAATAGAAAAAAGAAAAATAGAATCAACATCGATTCCAATATCATATAAAATTAAGAAAAAATAAGATGAATTTTGATGGAGTTGATAGAGAAAATCAAAGTGGAGTTTGTATTTTTTACAATCATTTTAGTTAAACCTAGTTGTTGATAATGCCATTAGAATTTGAGAAGAACACCAAATAATCGAGTTGAAGAGATTGAATTGTTGAAAGTGTTGGAATGGGTAATTTAGAAAAAAGTAAAAAAATTGAGTGTGGAAGGATCTTATCTTAACAATTGAAATAAATTACATAAGAAGCTCAATGACATGCTTAAGTTTTTGATGAAATATCCTTTTAAAAAAAGATAGTAAGATTATGGATATCACCACTAATTTAAGCTTTGATCTCAAAGAAAATTTAAAGACAAACATAATATTTAAAAAAAATCAATTCCTAAATTTTATTTATTATACATACAACAATCATTAAATAAAAATTAGTATATGAAACAACTAAATTAATCTATAATTAGAGGTGAGACTTCTTGCGGGTAGGGGATCTCACCTGCAGGAGATTAGTCTCGCCCCAACTCACCCTAGATATCCAAGATACAGACTACTGAGCCACTGGACTAGATCGCGGGGACACGCCTGTTGTAAAAAAAAAAAAAAACTAAATTAATCTATAATTAGATATTTCTTTACACCACTTTACACAAGCCAAATGTAATGCCACATTAAATATCATACAAAAGAAAATTATGTGAATTTAATACTCATGGCTTTGTGAGCATTGGAATACTTTATTCTCCATAGAAAACACCTTCTATTCTTAATGAAATAGTATTCCCCTCATGGAAATTGGGAACCATGACAAAAAAAAACTAGCTATCACGTAGTAGATTGATGGGTCACGAGATAACTGTAGTATGTACGTGCTCCTTCAAGATTATAATGCCTTTACCTAATAGTAGGGTAAATGATTTTGAATGCTACTTCCTATCCTAATATAAAAAATTATAATAATAACTTTACTAAGGAAAACTATCATAAGGTGGTTTTCATAAAAGAAGGATGAAGACAAAATAATCCACTTCAAGATGGTGGCTCTAGTAGAATTCACTCAATCCTTTCTTATGATTGAAGAAAATTGCATCACAAGAGCTCTTTTCCCAACTTTATGTCCTTTGATGATTCTTCCTACCTAAGTGTGGTAGTTTATCTTTTGTACATTAAGGTATCCCTATTTGATGAATTTGATGGGTTTTTTGAATTATTGATAGATTGGTTTTTTTTTCTTCTTTTACCTCGGTTTAAGGTTTCGAATTTTATTTATCTTTTAACATAATATTTTTTAATAAATTTTATAAAAGATTATCTTTGGTACATTAAGATATTCTTATTTAATGATTTTGATGGATTTTTTGTACTATTGATGATTGGTTTTTTTCTTTTCTTCTTTTACTTAGGTTTAAGATTTCAAGTGTTATTTATCTTTTAACACTAATACTTTTTAATAAATTTTATAAAAAGATTATCTTTTGTACATTAAGATATCCCTATTTGATGATTTTGATGAGTTTTTTAAGTTATTGATGATTGGTTTTTTTCTTCTTTTATTGGGTTTAAGATTTCAAACTTTATTTATCTTTTAGAACTAATATTTTTTAATAATTTTTTAAAAAGGTTTTAGGTTTTAGAACTGTATTTTGTTATTAGATGATATATTTAATATGTTCTTACCGAGTTTAATAAAATATGTTATTGTATGTTATTTTGTAACTAATAAGTTCATTGATTGTTTGATTTATTTAGTTTTAGATAGATGTTATTGGAATCTAAAAGATCTATGAGATGTTGATATATTAAATAACAAATAATATGATGAAAATTAGTAAGGTTATATTGTCTTGAACTTTATATGTAATTGTTTATATATTTGCAAGGGATAAAAGTGTTCACTTTTCTCTTTTACCCTTCATTTGATACTTATTTGTGGCATATCATAAATACATTATATTTATGATTATTTTTTCTTCGTTAGTATGTAAATTGACTCTAATATTGAACCCAACCTTGATCATCCTTAGTATGTCGTAGAACACATCTAGTCCATCTTTGTATATTTCTATTAGCTTTGATTAGATTGTAGGTGTGATTTGTTCCCTTGAAAAAACCACACTTATGACACAATTCTACTAATTCATTTTTCTATGCTAACACTATAAAAAAAATATGATAATTGTTGATCATCTTGCACACCAAAATACTTCAAATTAATAATCTAGCATTATATACTTAAGGAAAAACCTATGTCATTAGTTATGATCAAATCTCACCACAAAGGATTTCATAGCTTACATGATATCAACAAATACTGTAAAATTGAATTTTCATCTAGACACTTTCCATCTTTGTGTGACATGGCTTCCAATATTGTCCATTGTAATTGAGACTAAATAGCTATAAAGGAGATCTCAACACATCCCTTTGCACATTAGCAGTCTCCTTAAAGTTTTCCTTAGCATCACATAGTTCCAGTATAGTAAAATTCGTATTTAAATATAGGTTCTAAAGATTCATAAGAGAAGAGGATATTTTCATGCCACTAGGACTAAATTGTGTTAGTAGAAATAAACTGCAATCTTGAAATCATCAAAGAAAAGATAAAAATTCTTAGGTAGGTCTATGAAAATCAAGTATCATGATACATAAAAATGGGATGGAAAAGTTGAAAGGAAATATGTATCCACCCAAGATAATTTCCACATAACCCAAATAGAGAAATCTATGCAAACAAGTATTCAGAATCCATATGCAAAATAATAGACAACATACCATCAAAGATGACACAAGATATACCCTAGGAAAATTCTCATGAGAGAAAATCCCAGCCTCCAAAAGCATCTACCACTCATGTATTATTCGGCAATAAACATTATAATACATCTTTAGAGCCCTCCATGAACATCTTTGAAACATCAAGCCCTCTACAAGAACTCCATGTGTGAACAAGCATGTAACCCCACATCCCATGCCATTCTTCAACCTCACAAATGCTAACAATAGATACTCTCAACCAACCAACCTTAGAAAACTACCCATGTGTTTTCTTTTATAGGAACAAGCTCACACAAAACCACCAAGTGGTATTACATAAAACCATGTGACTAATACTATGAGCTTACAAAAACATTAACCCCTCATTAAGTATTGGTAGTAATCTTTTCCATATTAAATATTATTCCCATGTGCAACACCACATTAAATATTTAATCCAATGTTACATATAGCACATAAAGTGGCCCCAAGAATGCTAGACCCATGTGATGCACACATCCCTAGATTCCCTAGGTGCACCACATAATAAATAAATATAATATTACTAACATTATGCAATGCGGAAAATACACCTTTTCCTAACATTCTCCCACTTGTATACATTTCATAAGGGGTAAACAAGTAACTCAAACATGAACAAGGGAACAATCTATAACCACATATACCATGAATCAAAGTGCTCCATGTGCTCCTTCAAGATACCTGTGACAAGAATCAAGGTGACCACCATCTCAAGCATGAATGCTCTCATCCTCCATCATACCAATGCACAAAGATAAGAAACCATCCAAAGATATGCCACACTATCTGTCACAAATAATCATAATTCTTTCCTCCAACCAATATCCCAATACACAAACACTCAATCCAAAGGTAACAAGTATGTACCAATAGCTGTCAAGATAAAATCACCATATCTAAAAATAGCATCCACAATGAATACTACCAAATATAACTATCCATACCTCAAAGTTATACAAGTCATAACAAATGAACCTCATTCCATCAACATAGACAACACATAACATACAATCACAAGCTCCAAGTGCCAAACTTGTCAATGAAGAACATACACAACTAGGAACTCCCACTGCATAGATAATGTCAAATTTGAAAATGATCAAGGCATCCAAAGATCCACCAATAGAAACACATATAGAGTGTAACCAACATCATGCAGTACCAAGGAACATCCATAATGATATGCAAATCTTGCAAACCAAAATGCTTCAATACAACTCTCACCATAAGTCTTCATAGTTCTCCCAAGTTCTCCATACCCAACAAATGAAAGAGATAAAGTAATCTCTATGTAGTCACCAAAGAACAATGAACAAAACATTAACACAAACATAGTGATCACCATAGCTCCACACAAGATCTCAAATCTAATGTCATGTATGAATATAAACAACTAGGATGTTGAACAAGACCAAAGAGAGAATGTGCCATCCAAAAACTATAATCTACACACACCTCTAAATGCTAAGTTGTGATAAGTATGATCTCCTCCATAAAATCCCAAAAAGAATAGCACTATACACATCTAACCATAGAATTTAGTACAATGAAATGAATTCAAATGAATTCAAAATGAGATAAAAAGACCCACTTACCCATGAAATGTAACCAAAAAGCTTTAAGAAATCAAACAAGCAAGGTTAACATAAATGAATGAAACACACAATGAATTCAAAAACTACAATCATACCATCCCATGGTTGAGTGTATTCATTTTTAAGATGGATGTTGAATTGATCAATTCAACACAAAGCCTCCACGATTGCAAAAGCTTGATAGCAACGATGATCTAGATTGCAAATATATGTTTGCTCAATTTTCTTTAATAGTCAATCTAATATGACCTTTCTATAAATTCTCTAGATTAAATTATGAGAAGGATGATGATTATTTTATAGATTTATGATTTTCAGATGAATGATCAAGATGCAACAATGAAAGATTAGGATCAATGGTCGAGGACCATTGAGAGGAAATAGATGGATCAATTAACTCATCTAATTGATCCAATTAAGGGATTTAATTGGATAATTAGTTGGATTGGATTGAATGATTAGTGAGATTGGAGAAATTAGATTGAGTGTTTAGTGGGATTAGAGTAATCGGTGGGATTGGAAATAGATTGAGAAATCAATGGTAATGATTTATTCAATCAAGATATGTGAGGATGTTTTAATTAATTTAATAATTAACTAATGTTTGAGAGGAATGTGCAAGTTGTATTTGAATTTAATAAATAAAATTATATTTATTTATTTGATCGTGTTGAGTGATTTTGGAGAAGTTGAATAATTGATTTAATTATTCAAATTTAGAGAAGAGAAAGTAGACTAATTAAATAATTAATGATAAATATTTAATTAATTTAGATGAATAAGGTATGTTAGAGACATAATTAAATAATTAGTGTTTATTTATTAATCAGGAAGAATAAGGTTAAATTAGGTGATGACATAGTGAATTGATTAAACAATTCGAAATTATTTAATTAATAGAGGAAAATAGGATTAATGATGCAAATGATGTTAAAAAATGGGATTAATGATGTTAATGAAGTGAAATGAAATGATGATAATGAAAGTGATGCCAATAATGGAAAAATGTAGTTTAGGATGTGTGATATGCGTTAAGCCATTTTTACATGTTTACATTTTTCCCCTCTTTGACTCAATGTACTGGTTACATTGTTTCAAAGAATTCGATGTTTAGATCATGAAAGAAAAAATTTAATATGCCCCACTATGCCTTGGTGGTTAGCGGAAGGATGATAAGATGTTGGGTTGCCCCCTCGAGAGGTTGGTTAGAAAAATTACTTTTTTGGTTGGGCTCACGAAAAGGTTCTAATGATATTGTGATGCAAGATGAAGATGTTAGTTAGAAGAAATGTTAGTAGGATCAAAGGATAAAATAAATTGGATGATTGTTGATATGTAAAACATGATGAGTTTGCTTTTGCTTCATGGAGACTAAGTAATGTTTAGCAATCCTTATTAATGTAGCAAATAGAAACGGTGCACCAGGGTATTAATGACCAAGGCGGTTTTGTATCTATTGCGTGGACTTTGACTCTACAAACACTCTACAAACAAGGAATATTCTTGCTCATACCAGACATATATAAACCATGTTAGAGTGTATGGGTGAGAAGTTTCAAAACATGTTGGACCAATTACACAGAGAGGTATGGAGTACCTAACATGCAACCTCTACACAAATTGCCCCAAAATGACTTCCACACATAGAAAAAAGCAGTATTCATCATGGTGGTATTGCAAAAAAATCCAAAAAATAGAGCAGACAGAAAATCCATGATCAATGCCCCATTCCTTCCTCTCTAAATTTTTATGGACATCCTCGAAAGATCCTGGGAATGTGACAATAAGAAATAAAAAAGATAAGATCATAAAAGATAAACAATGATGTATCATTTGCTATAGATGTTTTGATGTTTCAAGATGTTATCCATCAATTATTTCTATTGTAGGAATGATTTATCCATTAAGACACACATTGGGATGTTGATGATGATTTTCAAAAGGCATGGTAGTTAACACTTAGGAATTGTTTTAGTCTGATGATGATCCAGTCATTTCATTTCTTTGCTTGGAAGTTTTTGATGTCGATGTTTGCTTTGCTTGTTGATTGTGTTGTCAAAGGTTGAAGGTGATGATTTTTTATTATGAATAGAAATTTTATTATGTATAGGTGATAACGGAGATAGGACTTTTGAGATTTTATGAATGTTTTTTTTTGTGTGCTTTTAAAGTTATATGATGTTGATTTTGACATTTTTTGAGAGATTTAGAGACAAATAGGGGGACCTAAGGGGATTGACCTAGTTCCTTGGGGGCTCGTCGATGATGGCCTTGCCTATGTGATGAATGCAAAGACATCATAGTTCAACTATATTAAGTGACACTATTTTTGGAGTTTTCTTACTCTTCATGAATGTTTTAGATTTTGATAAGATATTTGAATGTTTTTTGGATTTTCAACCAAGTTTTTAAAGACCAAGAGGGACACTAAAGGGATTGACCTAGTGCCTCAGGGGCTCATCAATGATGGCCTTGCCTACATGCAAGCTTAGAGACAATGTAGTTCTACTGTATTTTGACTCAATTGTGTCTCGTTTGAAGATGGTCTATAATGTTTTTGGGATTGTGTTTTATGACTTTGTTTTGGATTTTGATAGTTTTCTGGATATTTTTCATTTTGATAGTTTTTTAAGATGTTTTTTATTTTGTTTTGATAGTTTTTTGCAAGTGATGGGATGAACAAGGATCCAATCTGCTACTAGGTTTAGGAGGTTTCCCCTAATTTAGAATAGGATTACATTTTATTAGGGATAGGTGGATAAAATGGATGGTGGAGCAAGGTTCAATACTTGATCAAATATCGAGCCATGGTTGGGTGCATGTTTTATTATGGCGATGGATGGAATGGATAAAATGGTAGATGGATAGTGCCAATAGATGAGGATGTAGGTCTTATTCAAGCGTAGTGCCTTTTTACCAAGTTTTCACTCTAGTACCAGTCCTAGAAGCGCCACAAGGTGGTTTTCACTTAAAGGATGTTTTATTTCTCTTTACTATTTTCTTGTTTTTAAATTTTTTTTTCTTTTTTCTTTATTTGTCATAGAATTTAGTACAATGAAATGAATCCAAATCAATTCAAAATGAGATAACAAGAACCACTTACCCATGAAATGTAACTGCAACACTTTAAGAATTCAAACAAGCAAGGTTAACATAAATGAATGAAACACAAATTGAATTCAAAAAATACAATCATTCCATCCCATGGTTGAGTGTATTGATGTTGAAGATGGATGTTGGATTGCTTGATTTAACACAAAGCCTCCATGATTACAAAATCTTGATAACAACGATGATCTAGTATACAAGTATATGTTTTCTCAATTTGCTTCAATAGTCAATCTAACATGACCTTTCTACAAATTTTCCAGATTAAATTATGAGAAGAATGAAGCTTGTTTTATACATTTACGGTTTTCAGATGAACAATCAAGATGCAACAATGAAATATCAGGATCAATGGTCAAGGATTGTTGAGAGGAAATAGATGGATCAGTTAACTCAACTGATTGATCTAATTAAGGGATTTAATTGGATAATCAGTGGGATTGGATTGAATGATTAGTGGGATTAGAGAAATTATATTGAGTGTTTAGTGGGATTAGAGTAATTGGTGGGATTGAGAAATAGATTGAGAAATTAGTGGTAATGATTTATTCAATCAAGATATGTGAGGATGTTTTAATTAATGTTTGAGAGGAACATGCACGTTGTATTTGACTTTAATAAATACAAGTATATTTATTTATTTGACCATGTTGAGTGATTTTTGGGAAATTGAATAATTGATTTAATTATTCAAATTTGGAGAAGAGAAAGTAGATTGATTAAATAATTAGTGATAAATTTTTAATTAATTTAGATGAATAAGGTATGTCAGAGACATAATTAAATAATTAGTGTTTATTTAATTAATCAGGAAGAATAAGGTTAAATTAGGTGATGACATAGTGAATTGATTAAATAATTCGAGACTATTTAATTAATAGAGGAAAATAGGGTTAATGATGCAAATGATGTTAAAAAAGGGGATTAATGATGTTAATGAAGTGAAATACAATGATGATAATGAAAGTGATTCCAATAATGGGAAAATGTAGTTTAGGATGTGTGATATATGTTAAACCATTTTTCCATGTCTACACCAAGATGTATGCGTCTCAAAGCAAAGGAAGATCAAACCAAAACCATCCCCAAACCAAGGGAATAAGCCCAATAACACATCTTAAACTCAACATCGATGGATAATATCACAATTCATAAAAAGATAAAAATGCCAATATCCCTCAAATGAACCCTCCAAAATTGGTAAACCATAGCTCAAGATCCATATGCATGAGAAGATAATGCATCTAAAAATAACAATGGGAATGATATGAAAATAATCATTGAGTAGACCAAGAGTGGGGAATGAGAATGCTCCTCCAAGATATAGAAGTAATTATGAATCATCTAAGAACAATCTCCTCATAGGTCCATGTTGAACTCACGTTCAACCAAGGTGTAGGCTCCTCAGACTTCCAATTGAAACCTCATCAATGACTAACCATCTCAACACACGTATATAACCCCAAGAGATATCTTAGCCTCACTTATGTCTCCAAGTATCCATGAGTACCTGTAATTGATCAATCCATGCAAAAATCCAAATGCAACATATCACCATCATGAAGCTCCCAAGAAAATGACCAATTTACTCAGTTCCAAGAGAACCAACCAAGATCAAAGTCAAAGCCCCAATCATGAATTAAGAGCTCAATCATGACATTGTGATATCACATATCCTCAAAAGAAGATCATATGTTCCAATGAACATATCATGCACCTGTATCATTCCAACACTCTAACACGTGATCAAGAGTACACCATGGCACAATAACAAAACCATCCTATCAAACAAGGATCACATGATAAAAGAAAAATCATGAAACCTCAACCAAAGACTAGAAAGTCCTCCATGAATAACCAAGATGTCAATATATCCATACCACATGAAGATAATCATCTCCTATCAAAGAAGATCATCAACCATCAAATGGTGAATCCACATCATCATTAAAATCTCCCACTAGTCTATGATACTAAGCTCTCCATAGTAACATGATAACCATCCTCTAAATTAAGATCCTTCGTGGCCCCAACATGATCAAATAACTCAACACCGAGCTCCCAAAGGGAAGATTAAAAACCATAATCTCCAAACCAAGAAGATACAACACCGCCAAACCATCACTATCACAAGCTTCCACTAAACTGTGTAACCAAGCTATCCATGACATTGTGATAACACACTCCTCAATGAAGATCAACCATAATCATGATCCTCAAGCCAAGAAGATACACTGCCACAAATCAAACATGAATCAATCCAACACCACCAAAAAATCACCTGCATAAAAAATCATGTCATGACAAAGTCCCTAAGGCACAAGGAACATCCATGAAACCATGATCACCACCAAATTTACTAGCAACATAATCCAACTATGTCACACATATCTACATCACATAGCAAACTACATAGGTCCCTTATCATGACTACACCTGGTAATACCATCTCTCCTCGTCAACATGAAAACCAAATCAACAAAGCAAGTGACTAAACTAAGCCACAAATCTAAATCTATAACAACATTGAAACATCTATGGGCATAGCCAACCCATATCCAAGTCATAAATGCAACCTGTAAGTATAAACAACCTACAACACTACACGACTCATAGATGTAACAATACAACATACAAACTCAACAATATACTAATAACCATGTCAAATGAGAGTAATGTGAGATGTACATGTGAGTATACAATGACTCCAATCATCAAATCATTGAGATCTAAATAGCCATAAGCTCACAAAATCACCATAGTGAAAAGAACCCATAAAAAAATTAGATGGAAATAATAGAAAATAAATTATACCAAAAAATATCCAAACCTAATCCATTGTAGAGTTCTCTAAAAAGTCTTTCCATCGACTATAAGAAGTTCAAAATTCAACTCCATATGCACAAGTTATGACCTCTTTAAGCTTGAAAGGAACATCCAAATTCCAACAAGTAAATAACTATCAAAAATTTAAAATCTAGTAAAACCACTGATACCATAATGAAGTAATTAGAACCACCTTTCCAACGAGTATAAGAAGTTGAAAAATGGACACCTTAGAAAAAAGTTATGCCCCTTGGAAAAAAGTTGCCTGATTAGACTTATAAGCCAAGGATGGTGATGGACCGCCAATGGTGGCAGTGCTACCCACCTGGGTATGTGGACCTGACTGCAAAATTAACAACGGTTAAATTTTTAATATTTAAAATGGGTTGGTATTTTAATTTTTATTAAAGGTAGATTATAAATTTTGTGGCTTGTGGCCCTAGCCTAGCCGAAAGTCAGGGGCTTAAATCCCTACCAGGGAAAAATTTAGAACCACCCCCCCCGGCGAAGGTGTAAAATCTTGATGAATCTTGTATACTTCCCAATAAAAATATTAATTTTAGTGGTGATTTTTATCATTTTTTAGGAAAAAAAATCTCAATTAGCGAATTGTTTCTAATCAGTAGAAGTATGTGGAAAATCTTGGTGAATTGCAATTTTTTAAACCGATAAAATATTTTCGGTGATTAAAAGCTATTTTCAAACCTAGAAAATATTCCATTAGAAAAATTAAACCTGTTTTCAAAACATAAAAAATAATTTTGTTCCGATTAAAACTTTTTTTCAAACCAAAAAAATATATCCATTGGAAAATTAAACCTATTTTCAAATGCATAAGAAAAAACATTGGAAAATTAGCATAATCTCAAACTAATAAAAAAAATTCAGTGGCGAAATGTCAACACAAATTAATATAACCACGACCGTTAGATGAATTTTTGATGGACGGTTGCAGTTGCATTCCAGAAGTAAATCTCTGAAGCACTATATTTTCAAATTGAAACTTCCAGAATAACACTAGAACCGTGAGATGCAGACACGTGGTGAGATCAAGGCTCATCGCTCATCGCAGTAATGAACCCGATGGGTTGAAGGATTTTGGCGATGACTCATGAGTGATAGAAGAACCTAAGTGGCAAAATTATGCACGTGCATAAAGTTTGTTTTAAAAGAGGGACCGTTCGATGGATTTTTGATGGATGACTATAGTTGCATTCCGGAAGTAAATCTTTGAAGCACTAGACTTGCGAATTGAAACCTCCAGAAAAACACTAGAACTGTTAGATTTTCAAAAATCAATGGTTGAGATTTTATTAATTATTTAGGTCTGTCAGTCATTGTGCTCTTATTTACCATTATATATTTCCTAAGTCAGACCAAAATATTTTATGACAAAGCCTTAAATATTAAGTCTTTAATCCTGAGGGTCGAGTCTCATCAACCTAGTGGTGTCCCCATTTTAAAAATAACCTTATTTGCATGTGCACTATGCAACCATCTTGTCATTTGTCGTGGGCATACCTTTTAAGAACTTGTTTTTAAGGATTCAAGTGTTGAAATAAATGTTAATTGTCACATCAATGATAGTGGTGAATTTAAAAATTATAAGTGTGATGTCATACTCATTGTGTTCATGCTAACTTCTATATATATTTCACCAACTTGATGTTCTTCATATCATTTATAATATATTTGGCTTTGATTTATTTCTTCTCTATTCTCAATTTAATTGAGATATTATGGAATCTTCATGGCGTGTCATGCTACCCAAATGTTTTTGGGAGAAAAGAAGGGATGATGCATACGACAGACGAAAGTTGGGTATGGTTTTTACAATTCCTTGTGTGTAGGTTGAGGATGCTATAAGAATACTTGTGGGTAGGGAATGGCTTCAAAACAACCCTCATGCTCTATATTCTAAGGTAGCTTTAGCTTTCTTGTCCAATTGCATGGACATTTTGCTCGATAAAGATTTGGTGAAGACGTTGGCAATATGTTATTTGTAGCCTTTCATTTACTCTATTTCTTCATTGGAGTTGGCACTGGAGCATTACAATTTTGAAAGTGGGTTAGCACTTGTTGGTGGAATCTTTAGGAAAGTGGAATTGCATGCTTCTATAGTGTAGGCTCTTTCCCTGGTTAATATGAGATGGGGTTTGCTATGTGATATGAAAATTGAATCATTAAAGAGTCTGGAGTTTTGGAGGAAGGTTTTGGGTGACTCACTTTTCTTCTCTATTGTTAGTTTGTTAAATTTGATTCATGTTCTACTCAAACACCTGATTGATGGCCTCAATAATGTTACAACAAATTTTATTAATGAATTGTGTGATGTGTCACGTGTCTATATTTTATTGTGCAGTGTAACAATTCTTGTAATATGTACTTTGTGATTGGTTTTTTATCATAGTTAGTGGCTTTTTGCCTTTTGGCCATGTTGGTTATGTACTGTGTACTTCAGTATTTAGCAATAGCTACTTAAATTAAAATACTTTTCGTGGCTCCATTCTTGTAAATCCTTTTTTCTTTGGTCAATATAAAAATGTGGCTTTTAAAACTAATAGTAATTATCAACATATAGTTCTGATCATAAGTGAGCAAAATTTATTGTGACTTATTAGTGGACATTGATAATGATTAAGGTAAAATGAGACATTTAATTCTCTCTTTTCAATGTGTCGAATTACTCTAACTTCATTTATTCTATTAAAATTCTCAATATTTTTAAAGAAAGTTTGGCTGCGGTACTACATGTGGTGGTATGGATTAATGCCATATGAATAGCCAAAGTGATTGATTGGATAGCTTTATATTGAAAACTGCATGATGTACTATAGAATCGTAGATGATGATGTCAATAATCTAGTGATTTAGTGAAATAAGTTTTGTAATGATTTCATATCATTTGAGTGGCACTGGCAATTTTGACAATTGATAGCTTGTTAGCTTGAGGTACAGTTTGCATGTAGCCAGGCTGTCAGAGTCCAGATGTCAATCAAATTAAACATTTAAATTGTAAATGTAAGGCTTAAGTTACTCGAATCGATTAAGTTGGTTTTTTGGTTTGCGTGAATCACAATTATGACTATACCCAACCTTACACGTGACACATGTGAGGCGTACATAGGGACCAGGTTGGTAGTGGCATATTGGTGGCACTTTTGGCCCATAAATAAGGATAGTGAGCACAACTTAAATCATTTGTTGAAGGCTAAAGGCTATACTATTGAGTGCAATGTTTGAATTGTCATAAGGGTTTTCATTTTGTAGGGTTAATAACTTAATAAGGATTTAGGAAGAAGATGATGCGGTATTATTGGGGATACTCTAAATTCTCCTGCCTGCAATTATGTAAATACATAGTAAAAGACCAATTTCCTTCAAGTTCAAAATGGGTGGAATTGGAAAGAAGTTGATTTTGTTCACCTGACTTCTTAGACAGGTTTTGAACCAGGATGAGGAGCTCTGATGGAGACAAGTGCTATCCCAATGCATGGAAGCTGCAAGTAGAAGATGGGGGCAATTTTACTACCCCTCATCATCTGCATGATCTAACTCTCAAAGGGGATAAGTACATTTTGTATCTTCACAACTCCTGATTCCCCAACATGGTTGGCCATGCAAGCCCCATGCATTTATTTTTAGAGTGTATCTTCTACATGAGAGCAATTTTACAACCCCTCATCTTTTGAATGAGTCTGGTTTTGAAAGGGGATAAGTACATTTTGTATCTTCACCGCTTCCATTTCCCCAGTTTGATTGGCCCCCTGTTCCCCATGCATTTATTTTCAGAGCCCATGGCTGACCCAATAAGTCCCATGCGTTTATTTTTAGAGCACATGGTTGACGCAAGTCCCATTTATTTTTAGAAACATGTATTACATTTACATTTTCACACTTTGCCTAGCGTAAACTTGGTGCTTGCCCTTACATTTGTATTTGTACTATGTAATAATGTGACATTGTAATTTAGTTGTAATAAAATAAATGTTGTGCTATTAATGTGACATTGTAATTCATTTTATTAAGTCCTTTGCAAGTTAAATGCTATTAATGGTTGTGCTATTAAAGTGACATTGTCATTTGCAACATTAAGTTATCGGCCCCTTGGCCTTGATGTCAATCCTAGCACATTAAAGTTTAAAGCAACTTTAAAACACATGTTTATTATTTATATCATAAATTACTCAACCGTTCGATGAACATTTGATGTATGGTTGTAGTTGCATTTCGAAATGAAATGAATAGAGTGCTAGGCTTGTGAACTTAAACCTCCAGAATCACCCTATAACCGTTAGATTAACAAAGATCAATGGTTTAGAATTTGCTGTCAATGTAGGAGTGAATCATAAATGGATTGTTTTAAATGTTGTCAACCATGTACTAATTGTGTAGTCTAGAAGTAACACGTAGACGTTTCAGTTTTATTCACTTTAATGTTTGAAAAAACAACACTTTCTATTGCTAAGTGATTTTATTTTTAAGTTAGAGGGTTAGCACATGGAGAGATTTCAGTCTTCAGTTTGCTCATTGTAGTGCACCACCCTGTTCTGGTTCCATAGTTCCACTTCCAACAAATCCATTCCAGTAACCCAGTTTCAAGAATCAAAATCTGGGTAAGTTAAAGAATTCCGGCATACATATTTCATCATTTGACGTTTCTTAAAATCTTATTTTGTCAAACTTTGAAGTTTAGGTTTAGGGTTATGAGGCTTAAGAATTAAGAAAAATTAAGGAGGACTAATAGGGAATTCAAAATTTCACATTGTATTAGCATGTCTACCACCAATACCACTAGAGCAATGTCGGATAAAAAAATACATTATGCAAAATTGCTTAAACCCCAAGTTTCACTTATGAATACCATGATATTTATGATCCTAAAACCTATGGTAGGCGTACTTCAGAACTTAGATTTTCATCTCAGAATAAGGCTGCAAAGAAAATGTAAGTTAATAGTGTCAGTACACCGTTGGTAACTAAATTAGGGTGCATGATGTTACATGAGGTTTCCCTTGCCAAAATTTATTATAGTGCATGCCCTAAATTATGATGATAACAAAGAGAAATTGTTAATAAAGATAGAAAAGAAAATTTTTATCCATTAATCTGAGAGAACTTGGAAAAGTGTTGGGGTTTACAACCAAAGAATTTGGAAATGTCCACATTGACCAGAAAAGCTTGCTAGTGATTATGAAGTAGTGGATGAAATGGAGAAAATTCTTTCTTAAATAGAATAGTTTAGGATAGAAACAAATTGAAAGTTGATCATAAGCCTCCTTATGATTTGGATATTTTAAACCATGGGTTCAAGATACTATTTCCATTCTAGCATTTTTCCTCGGACTGGATAGCAATTTGGAAGTGGGTGCAAGCCTCCTTGAAATAGTGTATAATAATGATTATGGTGTTCCACATGTCAAATATAATTTTATTGGGAAATTGTAGAATCCATGCATAAATTTTTTTTAATGATTAAAGGAGGTTCCAACAAGACATTTAGGTTAACAACCTACTTGTGCTATCTTTTTCTATTCAAATTTAGAGGAATGTTTCAGACCAACAAGCTTCAAATTCAGCCCTATAGTAATGCCGAGGAAAAGAAAATGACTCCAGTATATGAATGGACCTTGTGATAAGGATGCATGATTCTTGGAAGGAACTACAAAATTTTTGTAGATTAATTTTTGGCTCCATTGCATCAAACAACTACAAATACTCCAATGCCTAGATTGCCTGTCATGTAGAAACTGCATTCAACTAGGAGAAGAAATACAATTGGCTGATTGGTACTTAATGGAAGAATATACTGTGCTAAGATTTTATGGATCAAGAGTACAACCATACAAACTTCCAATACATGTGACAAATATGGTTTTTACTTTGGAATATGTAATGCATATGCAGAGTACTGATGAACTACACTTTACTGGTCAGCAAAAGAAGACCTTATTTCCTCCTTTACCTTTTCATGTGGAGGGATCACATTTGAGAGAAAAGCATTTAGTGTGGCACATAATCTTTTGATTTTTTTTGATTTTAATGCTATATGTCACTGGCAGTATGATCCATGTGACACCATTAAATCAACGATTATTCTCAATAAGAATGCTGCAAGTAGAATTCAACATCAAAGTAAACCCTTGCTTGAAAACTTGAAAAACAAGGATTCTTGGGATGATGTCAAAATAGCAATGGAGAAAAGTGTTGCTGAGAATGGTATTTCTTTTGAACAGTTGTTACAAAAATTATGGCATTACATCAAAAGACAATTAATAGGTACAACAATTTTTATGAAAAAAGTCATAAACCATCTAGTAGAGTAAAATGCTAGATTCTATAGAGAAGGAAGGTATAGAAAAAATTGGTCATGATAAAAATTACTACCTTTGGTCTATGAGGAAGGAGCTAGGTGATCCAAGAGCTCTTGTAGAGTATGAAGATAATGAAGAAGATCATGAGTTTAGAAATTTTGGAATATAGAGCATCTAGATGAACAAGAAGATAAAGAAAGTGATGATTAATCTAATGATGATAGGGAAGAAGAAAGCCATGCCAATTTTAAACTTGGTTTAAGTGAGGCCACAAAAGAATCATATACTACAGGAGCAGCCATAGCTAAAAAAATGGGTTATGAAGGTGGTCCTTTGGGGTCCACAAGACAAGGCCCTTGAATGGTAACATATTTAGAGCATAGAAAGCCAGTTGATAAATTTGGCCTTGGGCTTGGAGGTGAAAAAGTAGACCTAGGGAACACAAGTCAATTTGTTAGAGCTTCAAATCCTCATCCTCATGGTCAGACACAATCACAACTAGGACATGCCCATGGTGGAAAGGTTAGTGCAACTGGACTAGTGGTGATGGTATGGGTAGTAGTACTAGTAGTGGTCAACATGTGCTACAACAACAAAATATACCACACGAAACACAAGGTGATCAAGGCATACAAAAGGGTAAAGGAGTTTGGAAATATGTCCAAGTCACTGAGTGGATCCACCCTGGGAGTTATTTCTAGACACTTCCCCACTACCGGTTAGTTTGGTTTGCAACATCATTATATTTGCAGTACTTCTATTCAACCTACCATTCAAGCATTACATTTGCACATTAGCATCTCTAGGTTTGATTACATTGAAGAGTTAAAAAAGAAATTAGACATGAATAAAAAAGAAAAGAAGCAATTGATGGAGAGTGTGTCTGTTGTAACTTCAGAATCTGCAACAACCATGGTATTACCCACATTTGACACAAATAAATAAATCATGGAGTACACAATTTCTTGTTCCCACAGTTCAAAATAAACTAGCAAATTAGATGGCTTAATCTAAATTCCAGGTGAACAATATTCAATTGGATTTTTCTAGACTCAGAAATACTAACAAAATTAATTTATCAAAGAGAGAAAAATGAATTGGTGTACACATCATTGCCCCAAATCAAGATAGAGAGAAACAAGGTTTACAAAAGAGCTCAAGGCCAGAAGAAGTTATGGCGGACCAACAAATAGAAATCAAAGGGAAAGCAAAGCAGAGATAAGAAGAGCAATAAATTAGAAAAAAGGAAGATAAAAATATGCCTCTACATCAACAAGCAAAGAGGCTAAACAAAATGAGAGAGAAGTGAATGAACTGAAGCAAAGGCTAGATGAGAGCAACCAGAAATATGATGAAGAAAATTCACTTTAGAAAAATTAAGACTAAGAATTGTGAATGGAAATGCACAATGGGAACAAAAATTGGAGGAGAGAAAAATAAATGAAAGATTGGAGGTAGAGCTGATGGAAGCAAAAAATGAAATTAAGTCTTGTCAAAATAAGTTATTTGTATTTTGTAGAGAAACAATGAGGCATATGAAACAAAAGATCTGGGATGAAATAATGCAAAGGATTGATCATTTGTGTGACATGTTTCAATTGATTGATTCTATCAAACAACATCATAAGAAGCTCAACAAATATTTAATGGACAACAAAAATGTGCTGACATTAGAGAAATCTACAAATCAAATTCAACAAATAGTCTACAAAGCCAGTGACAATGTTTTGAAGCAAAAAGGGCTTACTAATTGACTTGCTACATCAATGATGTTGTCACCTGTCATTGAAAAGTGTTTGAGAATGTGTGAAACAAAGGAATATTCACATTTGACTATTGACATGATGAACTTGGATGAAAAGGTAAGGAACTTCACAGATGGTTTTCCAGAGGCTTTTGACACAAATGAGCAATTCATTGGAAAGAATGATTTCAGAAAGAAGATGGAGGATGCAAGGAAGATTGATTTGGACCAGTTTCCTCAAAACCCAGATGTGGTGAACTATTTGGATTCCATCAAACCATTGCTAACCTTGAATGCAAAATTGACTAAAGAATCCAAGACAGGTTCCAATTTGAATCATGAATTGTTAACAAATCTTCAAGTCAAACAACATCAGTTAGAACAAATGACAATTCCACCACCTAAAGAGTGGAAGTTTCTAGAAAAGGTGATGTAGTGATTTGATTTTTGATAATATGAGTTTCCAAGTTCTAACTTAGCTCTGTGCAAAGTTGTCTTTGAGCAAGATTTTGCATTGTCAATGCCTCTATGTATTCCTTCATGTGTGATGATAATAAAAACTCAAATTTGGAGAAAAACTTTCAATAATGTGTTGATGTTTCGGTGTGTATTATTTATTATATCATTTTGAAGAAAAAGTCAAGTAGTGGTTTTAGCTTCACACAGATACACATTAAATGATTGATGATGTTCATTGTTGTGTATGATACTAATACTATTGTTGATATGTTATTAAGCATTGACTTGAGTGATGAATCACTGAGTACATGTCCAAGTTTTACTTTTAACACAATTAAAATATGAAGTATGAACTATAAGGTGATTTTAATTCCAAGCATCCATAATCTTAGTGAAATTGCATTACAATTCACACATCAATACTCAATCTCCATGACTACTTAGTAGATCCACTAAACATTTATATGAATTCATGCTTTAATGATTTAATCAAGGTACTTTAACTAGTTCATTAAACCAGAGACAAAATTAAAGCATACATCAATGCATATTGCATAATATTAATGACAAAGAAGATTAATGAAAGATCATTAATCAGATTTCATTAATAATTTATGTAAAATGTTAAATGTCAAGATCTTGAGAGGATGAATGGAATATCTTCTCAAATTTTCTAATCGGATACCATCAAATATTCCAATACATATAATGGCAATGATGCAATGCAAAAATTCTTCATGTAAAGGAAATTATACAGCATAAGCACAAGATTTTTCGTGGAAAACCCAAAATGGAAAAAACCCGCGATTGAGTGTTAGCTCACAATATTATATAACCGGTTATAGAATATTACAAAATGGGTGGCTCACTACTAGGATTCACTGTCCAGAAACAAAGGCTCATTGCCCACAAAATTACAATAGCAAAATGGCTTACAACCCGAAAATAGTGATGGAGTACACACTAGTGAGTCTTTTGATTCAGGTTCGATGTAGCTCGATGCGTGACTTGGCCTTACACTTCATCATATTCCTGTTCCCTCCGTTCATTCCCAACATACCAAAATTCCCCTTTAAACTTCAAAAGGATCTCCATTATATATCAAATCTCTCTACAAGCATCAATTAGGTTTGGCCTAATTAGATGTACTTCTCATTTACCAAAAATACCAACTGTCGGCTTTAATCTTTCAAAAAAAAACTTCTAAAAAGATAATTCACACATACAACACACTTCATAAAGTTGGCTTAGACCTAAAATAGGTCGCACATATATCTGCAAAAATTATTTCACCGCTACACAATGCATTCATTAGGTTGGCGAGGGATAGACCTAATAACACAAATGCAAACACCGATGTAATTCCGATACATCATATGAGCATCTAGATACATGAGATCTTGAGAGTACGTTCTCTTGACATCTACAAACCATTTCCAAAAATTGCAAGCAATAATAATTACTGGCAACCAAATGCAGACCAAAATACCGAAGGATGCAAGCAAAATACTGGTTTAGATACCAGACTAGAATACTGGAACAACTTCAGTCTTGATCTTGTAGTTGCAACTCATATATCATGGTGACATCAATGACAACATAAGGTAAAAAAATGAGATGTTCTTCATTTTTCCAACAATCTCCCCCTTTGTCATTGATGGCAACATGTGCCAAAAATAATATTTACATAACTCCTTATTTAAAATACTTCTCCCCCTAACACCATTTCACCATTCTTCACTCCCCCTTTGAAATCAAGGACAAAGGGTGTCCCAAAAATAACTGAAAAAACATTAAAACAAAGAAAACAAGGAAACACGTGTCAACTGAAAGATGACTAGCCTCAATTCTCCTTTAGAATACCTTACCATACAACTTTTCCATTCTCCCAACTATCCTTTGCATCAATCAACATCCTGCTAAGAGATTCTAACTCAATTAGAGTTTCTTTTGCACCATATGAAGTATTAGGAGTCAAGTTTATCTTCTCAAATTTTTCTGTGCAAGCCAGATCCTTGCCAACTGGAGTGAATTCAACTCTTACAATATCACTCAACCGGTCAAATTTTCTAATAATTTCTTCCTTCTGCTTCTGTAAAACATTTTTTTTCTTTATTCATAGAGATTGCTTTCCAGGTTGAGCTTTTTGTATCTTTAGATAGGTTGCAAGTACTAGAGACGGTTGATAACTAAGACTCAATGGAATCCATAACAACCTTAATATTTTGAGTTGCATCCGACCACTTCAAGAAATAAGCAAGGACAACATTAGCTTTAGACTCACAAACTTTCATGGCTTCCAAATTCTTTTCAACTCTAGAGTGTGTAAGAGCACACTTGTCATGTAAAGACAATAACCTTTTCTCTACCAACTTCTCCTCAACCTCTTGTTTTGACTTTTCAATAAGCTCAGAGGTATAATCCTTGAGAGAATCTAGCAACAATCTTAGATTTTCAATAGGGGCAAGAGATGTATCAATGGATGCACCAAGTATGACTTCTTGTAATGTCTTGAGGGCATCTTCTATAAGTTTTGTTCCTCTTTGATGTGCTTACAAAATTTACTTCCTACCAGATGCTTTCATAGCATCTCCCAACATTTCTTTATGTACCGAAGACATCTTCTCCATATCCACCAACCCTTCAATCATAGGAATTTGTAAAAGCTCCCATGGAATTATCGGCTGAAATATGATTTGCTTGGAAAGCAAACCTTTTAGAACATCATTACTGGAGGATGATTCTCTGAGAATCTTAAGTGATTTTACAATTTTTTTTTCATTTTATTCATTTTTCCTGACAGTATCTTCATTTTTATTTTCTTCCTTTTTCTTCTTCTTCCTTCTTTTCTTCTTCTATTTCCTCTTCTTCCTCTTCTTTCTTCTCTTCCCTTTTGTCTTCATCTTTGTCTTTATCATTATTGTCCTCTTCATCGTTTCCATCATTTTCATCTTTATTTTTCTCTTCCTCTAGATTGTCTTTTCCTTCTTCTTCACTACCCTTTCCTTCTTCTTCAACATTGCCTTGATCATTATTGCCTTTTTTTGCTTCAGTGTTCTCCAAAGGAGCATCATTATGCTTTTCAGGCTTAACTTCTTCATTTTTCTCATCATTTTCACCACCAACATTAATTTTGACATCATTTTTTTTAGAAATATCTCCATTACATGTATCAAGAGGAATATTATCCTTAGTATTTTCAACAACAACATCTTCATCGGCCTTCAACATGCCATATTTTTTTGCTGTTTCCCAGATTAGTTTTGTTGTTTCCTTTCTTACTTTCTTTTTCAGCTTCTTATTTCTTGTCATCAACATGTTTACTCTACTCTTCATCTAATTTTTTTTTGCACAGATCTACTTCAAAGATTTCAAATCATTCGGGGTTAGGGAAGACCCAATTTTATTATATGCAACATTTCTAATTTTCTCTTCAAATAAAATAGCCTCTTCTCTTCTTTTCATCAGATCATCCCACATGCTTTTAGGTACATCTTTCCTTATATCATCCCATTTGACTTCTAATATGATAAAATATTCAATAAAAACTAAAATCAGGGTTTTCCTGTCTTCTTCTTTAGCCTTATCATAATATTCAGTTGTAGGTTGAAGCATATTTTCAAAATGTAGTAGGGAATTAAGAGTTGGATCTAGTTTAAAGCGGGGACCAGAACTTACCAGCATGTCTTGTTCATTTTTCTGGTCTGCAGAGGCTTCGACTGATACTTTAGACTTCTTTAATTCTGGCTTGGTGTGCACATGTATACCAAACTCTTATTTGACTTCATCATTAGAGGATGATACAACATGTACTCTCCTTGAACCAACAACTTCTGTAGATGCACCTTCACTAGAGGGTAAACCTCCTCTTCTTCTTCTTACCAGCATTGCTTTAGGATATTCTTCATCATCATCCTGATCATCTGTAACACCGAGATTTTTCTCCCTTGTTGCTTTATCTTTCATTCCTCTCTTTGCAGGGGAAACCAGAGGAGTTTCTTTCCTCTTCCCGGATCTCGTGGTTGGTCTAGAGGAAACAAGACCTTTAACTTTATCGACCACACTCGGCTCAATATTTGTTGCAAGGGTTGCAGAGGGTTTTATAGAGGTAGTCCTTTCGGATCTCCTCGAGCTAGATGATTCTACCTCCAATTGTTCTCCGCTAGCCCTTCCAAGGGTAATTTCCTCATCAGTGAATCCAACTTCTTTAAGCTTTTTCTCCACTTTCTTCCTAATTTTAGGCTTCTGCTACTTGAGATGAATCTCCATAGACTCTTTAGCATATGTCCTAATTTTGGGTTCATTGGGGTCCTTTGGATTCTTCAACTTGTAACAATTGCACATAACCTTTAGCTTCTTCTTTTGTCACCTCATATCCCAAAGGTTGAATCCATATGGTTTGAGGTTCTATAGCCACAATCATGCATTCATCAAAGGAGACATGGAATATGATGTCGCCCTTATACTTCTCAACAATTTTCTTTGGAATCCTTTCCCTTTCATTCATGTTTCTTTTGAATAAAACAAAGAATGCTGTTAGAGCATCATCTTGAGCATCTAGATTTCCTAGACTATACATATAATAAAAAACTTGATGTCCTACAAGCCTGGATGAGTTCCAATGTACTTCTTAATTCCTTCCTAGAAGTCTCTTCATAAAATAAAACAATAGACATATAATCAATGAACCAAACTTGAAAGCATACTTCCTCTCCTCTGTCAACTTTAAGTTCTCTAGCAACTGTAACCTAATAAGCTCACAAAGATCATAATCAACACCATTTACAACCATATCAAAGCTAGTATAGATTGTTGTAGCTGAAACATAATTCTCTCTATTTATGAAGTATATTTTATGTCTGATCATCATAGTTGCATACTTCATAGTAGGATTAGTGATGGATTTCATCGCTAAGGCTCTTTTGTCATATGTGGCTTCTATAAGCTCCATTACAACCTCATTTTTTAGGGTTTTCAACACAGGTATTGTACCTTTATCCCAAATCCTGGTTACAACCCTAATCACTTCCTTAGTTATTAGGTGTGGTCGGTCAGTCCACAGAAATTTATCATGTATTCTACTTAGGACCGGTTTCACAAATTTGTCATCATAGCTGAAGTTGGGAAAGTTATTCCATCTATCCAACCTTTTCTCAACCACGTTTGAATACTAAGGTTTTATTAAGAAATCATCACTAGTAAGTACATCCTTCACACAGATGTACATCCTTGTATCCTTAGATGGCATTGCTCCATGTGGAATTGACAAAAATGCACCCATGGGGTCATCTTCAAAAACCTTCAAGGAATATTTTCTATACGAGGGCCTCAGTCTCTCTGACAGTTTGACAACTATAGGAGTTTCCATTGAGCTCAAAGAACTTAACCAAAGCAAAAACACAACTGCTCAGAAGATAAAAATACCTTTTTCTCACGATGAACCACAACTAGGGTTTATATAGTTTGAACTCCAATTTTCTTCACGAATGCTCCAAAATATCTTCAATTTCTTCAAATGCTCCAATGATCAAAATGCCTTAAACATTTCCTTTATAAAATAATGATTAACTCTAATTCGCATTAAATGTGATAGATTCCAAAAAATTGCTAAAAACTCTTCTCTTTTACACAGACAAACCCGAATTCGCTCCGCAAAAGATCACCCCTTCATATTTCCTACCGGTTCCTTTTTCAAATCCTTTGAAAATTCATTCTTCTCATTTCATCCTTGTGCCAACCTCTGACATGCCACTTATCCAGGGGGTTCTTATAATTTTTTGATAATGCTCCCCCTATGACCTTGCTAGGTCTAATCCTTAGAGGAATCGTCCATACTAGATGAGGGCACATACACATCAGTAGTATGTGGTTCTTCTTTCTTTCTCCAAATCTTATTCATCTCTTGCTTAATCTCATCTTTTTTGAGCTTCTTCACATATTCATCCTTTTCTTCTAGATTGGTTTCCTTACTCTTCTTGCTTCTACAAACCCTCGAAACATGTCCTAGTTTGTTGCAGTTATAGCAGACAATATTTCTTTGATTAGATTGACTTCCATTGACTCTTGCTCTGCACTAATTAGCTTTATGTCCATACTTGTTGTAGGTATAACAATAGCCATTAAAGGATTGATCCATTCTTCTTCCATTAAACTAATTCATCATCAAGGTTCTGCTTCACTTGCCCTATGTCCAATTATTTTGCATGCAAAACATTGACTAGAAAAAGGACCAGGGAACTCATTCATCCTACTTCTACATTTTGTTTCCTTGCGACCAAATTTATTACATGAAAAACAAGTGCCATTAAAAGGATACCTTTGTGCATTAGGCTGTCTCACTGGAGGTCTCATAGTAGAGTTCCTTGAATTTTATTTCTGCTTTCCTTTATTCAGAGTCTTCTGATTATTTACAGTCTTGGAAATTTCATCGGTATCATTTCCCAAACCACCTTTGTCTTTACTCAGTTTTTGTCCTGCAATCAATTCATCAAGCCTATCCGAGCTAGATTTGAAATTGTTTTAATAGAGTTTTTCCTTCTCCAGATCTACTTTTAGGGTCACAACTTCTTGTTCAAGCTTGGTGCACTCTTCAGGCTTGCTTTGTACATGCTTTTTTAGACATTCTTCAATTATTTTCTTTTCTTCTACTTGCACTTTCAAACCGACAATATCTTCATTAGCCTTCTTCAAATGATTAGTTACTTCCTTGTGCCTATCTTTGAATTTTTTCAATTGCTTCTTTAATTTTTGAACACATTCATTTGCTTCAAGATTTTCTTTCATATCTCTATTTTCTCTTTCAAATTTGTCAAGATCCTCAAGTGTAGTCCAAAGCTCTCCCTTATCATCCATTTCTTCCATTTTTAGGATCTCCCTCAAGCTGTTAGGCCTTTCTAGAGGAACCAAGGACTTGATACCAATTGTTGAATGTCCAAGATATTGAGAGGGGGGGTGAATCAATATCTTCTTAAATTTTCTAATTAGACCAAATATTCCAATGCATATAATGGAAATGATAAGTAAAAGCATTAATAGAACATGAAATCATACAACACATAAACACCATGATTTTTATGTGGAAAACCCAAAATGGGAAAAACACAATATAGTATAACTAGTTATAAAATATTACAAAAAGGGTGACTCATTGCCAGGACTCACTGTCCAGAAACAAAGGCTCACTGCCTATAGAATTATAATGACAAAAATGGATTATAGCTAGAAAATGTACTGATGGAGTACACTTAGTGAGTGCAAATTCAGTTCCGATGTAGCTCAGTAAACTGACTTGAAACACTTCATCATATTCACTCTTCTTCACATTCACATTCATAGCATACCAAAATTTCACACTTTAAACTTCAAGGATTATCCATTATATATCTGATCTCTCCACAAGCATCAATTAGGTCGACCTAATTAGATGTACTTCTCATTTACCAAAACTACCATATGTTAGCTTAATTCTTTAAAAAAAAACTTCTAAAAAGATAATTCACACATCTAACACACTTCATCAAGTTGGCTTAGACCTAAAATAGGTGACACATATATCCACAAAAAATATTTCACCGTTACACAATACATTCATTAGGTCGGCTAGGGATAAACCTAATAACACAAATGCAAACACCAATGGAATGTCAATACATCATACGAGCATCTAGATATGTGATATCTTGAGAGTACGTGCTCCTGATGTCTACAAACCATTTCCAAAAATTGCAAGCAATAATAATTACTAGCAACCAAATGTGGACCAAAGTACTGGAGGATGTAAGAAAAATACTGGTTCAAATACCGAACTAGAATACCGAAACGACTTTAGTCTTGATCTTGTAGTTGCAACTCATATATCATGGTGACATCAATGACAACATAAGGTAACAAAATGAGATGTTCTTCTTCATTTTTTGAACAAAATGTTACAGCTAGAGAGACGATAGACTAAAAATGAGGGAGGAAAACAAGCTTAGTTGCTAGTCCCCTGAGTTTTATAACCTTGTCACAGAGTTCTAAATTTTCACAACTTCCCGATTCCCCGACTTGGTTCACTTTGTTAAGTAACTGAGTTGCAAGTATTTGTTGGTCATCTTTGTAGTCGGTGGAGGATGAGAGAGTTATTTCAATCTAGAAAGACAATAGCGAAGTTCATGCATATGTAACCTTTGAGTTATGGTGTGTGGATTTATTCTTCTTTTCTGAGTAGTTTGTAGTGGATTATCTATTATTGGAATTAGAATGATAGATTTTTCGTTAGTTTCATTGTTGTGGTTACTATCACTCAAAGTCACAGTTTTGGTGCTTTTCCTAACCTTAGTTGCTAGTCCTCAGAGTTTTATAAGTTATAACCTTGTTGTAGAGTTCTAAATTTTCATAACTTCCCAATTATCCGACTTGGTTCACTTTGTTGAGTTGCAAGTTTTTCTTGGTCATCTTTGTAGTCGGTGGGTCAGAGGTTTCAAAAACTTTGAAACTCCAGACTTCGGTTCTAAGGTTCCAAGTTTCAGTGACCACATGACATTATGGACTTATCTTTCCTTTCAAAGGCACCGTCATCTGACATCTCATTGAATGCTATGTATGGAGTAACCTTGAGTTGTAGTTTCAATAATTTCAAAAAGCATGCAGGTTTAAAGGCTATCTTTTCAAGGAATGAGATTGAATGCCGCATTTAATGCATGTCCTATAAAAATAACAACATAAGTGGGTGGTGAAGTTTTACTCATAAATTTATCCTACATTCTTGTTCTTTACCAAGTCTTGTACTTCTCAAGTGAAAAAATTCTATCTCTGAAATTTTGCACTCATGCAGAGTGGAATTGAAAACAATTGGTCTAGCATTAAACACACGTCTTGTTGATGACACAAGTTGAGGTGGCAAAAATTTTGCTAAGTTTTTTAGTTGCATTTCCTTCTTCTGCAATCTACTCTTCTAGGTGTTTGTGTGTTTCTTTATGTGATGGGAGTTCATGTAGTCTAGAATTGGAAATCATTGGCTCGATGTAAGGGATACAGAGCTTGGACCTTTTAACTTAGAAGAGTTTTGGGCACGCGTAGAGAGTGACGAGAAGTTTGAGCTAGATATAAAACTGTTAGAAAGTGGGCTAGCTCACACTGGAGGGTTTCTAGAAGTTGTGTTAAGTGTGGACCTGATAAGTGCATGTGCGAGAAGGTACATTTTGGAGACACAGGAAATTAAAGCTGCAGACGAGACTGTAATTGCAAAATTTTCTCCTGAAGTTGTTTACCGCACATTGAGGATTCTAGAAAGGGAACTTGTAGAAGACATGTCTGTCATAGTGGCAAGTGAATTTTTCAAAGCAAATGAAGATTGGTGTAAGAACTCCATGGCCAAAACTTGGTTGAAGTGTGAAAGGAAAGGTAAGTCACAATTGCTGACTAAACTCAAAAGAGTGCATTTTAAGGAAGAAATTGTAGATGCTATTGCTTTATTGCACCACATTGTTGGGAATGGACGAGTTGAGTTATTGGAGGATTGGATGTACCAGTTTATCTTGATAATCTATGATGAGAACATTTTCATTGACTGGGCTGAAGTTATTTGCTTCCATTTGAATGATCAATTAATTAATTTCCATAAGACTACTACTTTCTCTATGTGTTCTTTCCTGACGTACATTGTAGCTAGTCAGAGGTCCTTTTGACTTGGATTGGAGCCACAAGGAACCCTAGATTCTAATATGCCTGTGTATAAATGCTTTCCTCACTTCACTAAAAAAATTGGAATGGGTCATTTTTGTCGTGTTAATGATGTATTTATAATGGAGGCCATGAGGAATCTAGATGGAAATCCAAAAATGCGCCTTTCCCCTGAATTGATTTTTCTTGTATCAAATTTTGGGAGTTTTTATATCCAATTTGATAAGTTTTCCTATCTGAGAATAGGGGGTTTTAAGAAAGTCCCATTGAAATTACCTCGATATTATGAAGATTTACTGATATTTTTGGAAGTTTTTTGATAAATGGCCATGGTTAATATTAAGTATATGAGCATGGGGAAACGAGGGTATGTCTTCCCATTGAATACCCCTTCTTTTATGTGCAAAACAAACTAGGTGGCTAGGGGATTTGAAGGAGTTCTCAAGGAATATAACCTCCAGTATCTATCTATGAGAGCTAATTTTGACAGTAAGGGTTTTGTGAAGCATAATCTCTATGGAGGGAGCTCATATCGACATCACTCATCTATTGAAGATTTATGGAAATATTGTGTTGATGAGAACAAAGTTTTGAGAAGAGATTATATGAGGCTAACGCTAAAATAGATACAAGCTTTCAGTTTATCATTTTAGATTCCTAAAAATGTAGCTAAGGATTCAACAATCATAGATCCTAGAGTTGAAAAATTACCTGATAAATCCCACCCTAGGGTTGATTGGAGCCAAAGTGAAATTCTAGATATGAGGATGTGTGCTGCCCCAATGCTTAAAAGAACCTAGGATTGGTTGTATGGGAAATGGTAGCAAGTTGCTGGTCCTATTCAAGAGCCTAAGTCATCACAGAAGAATGAAAAAGGGTCTATGCAAGCATCTGGTGCAAGTGTATCATCTGGGAAACCCTTTGTTAGGTCCTTTAGTGAAAATTCTCAGTCAGGAGGTGATGGTGATAGGTCAGAAGAAATAGTTAAGTTGAAGACCATCTGTGAACAAGACAGTGTGCATTCTCCTACCCCTAAGAAGAAGACCAATCAAGAAAAACTTGTGCCTACAAATTATGAAGCTATCTTTCAACAGATCATTGAAGATAATATCTTTCCTCCTCTGTTTGAATTTCCCTCTTCTTTGCCTTCAATTGATAATCCACCTATCACTCCTAACGCCCCTAAATAAACTATTAGTGGAAATGAAGATTCTAGTTTGGTAGTAGCCTCTCCAGGATGGCTGAAAAAAGCAGTGGAGAAGAAGAGAAAGCATATTCCTACAATGACAGTTGGAGTGGATATAGTTGCAAAGTTACTTCAAATCTCTTAAAACCTAAGAAATCTAGGAGGATGGCAAGGATGGTGACTAATACTACTTTTGGAAATCAAATGTTAGAAATTACTGAGCCTATGAAGGATTTAAATGAAGATGAAATAATGGAGGAAAACTACAAATTCACACATGTTGATATGGGGCCTCCAACACTAGAAGGTTATGTGTACTATGCCAATTATTCAGTCAATGTATTGATTAAAAGAGTGAAAGAACAGAGGAAAGAAAATATAAAACTACAATCTCAAGTCCTCATGATGGGTAACTTTATTTCTTCCATGGCCACTCCTCCTGCATCTGATGAAGCCTCAATTTCTCAAGTAGAGGGAATCGATGTGCTCACCATACAACAAATTAAAAAGAATTTGAGCTATTCTAGAGCTACTTGTGAGGGAATCAATAAAATATCTCAAGAGGCTATCTTCTTTCTAAATAAATTTGTGCTCTTTTACACTTGAGTTATTAACAAGAGGAAGGAGTTAGTAACGAAACTTTAGTAGGCCAGAAAAGATCAAACTAGCCTCTATGTGCTCTCCCAGGAAATGAAAGAATTGATGTTGATGGATCAGAAGATATTAATTGGTAAGAAAATTGTGAATAATCCTAAGGAGGTAGACCCTTCCTCATCTGATTCATTGGAATGGAAATTGAATATATATGATAATTTGGCTATAATGAAGATGTACGAATCTACATTTATGTCATGTTCAATGAGATTGATCACACATCATTTGAAGTGCTCCAACTTGAAATCTTGGATGGTCATGATGTATACAAGCCTTAATATGAAAATTTGGAAGTAAAAGGGTTGGATGCTTGGAAAGATTTCCCAAACTTTTACAACTACCAAGAATGGGTAACAATTGTACTAAGCCATATTCATGATGAATTTATATATTTGGATAAGGTCTATAGGATAATAGCAGGGGAAATTAGGGTAGTTACTAGTCTTTATGCCACTGGACCAGTTCCAGTGTTGAAGTCGACCAAGAATGAGAGGGTTAATAAGCTTATTAGAGATAAATTCAACAACAAAACCCTAACAATGAAAGATATCACTGATCTTAGAGTCTACTATGCCAAAATGGGGATTGCCTACAAAATCTACTACACCAATAGAGAAGGATCAACCACTACTACCACAATCCATACTGTGTATCAAATGATGAAGGAAGGTGCCAAATTTTATTTGTTTGATTTTTTGAGGGAGAAGTTGATGGACAATTTGAATAGAATAAAAGAAACTAGATATAATTTTAGGTTTGGTTCATTGATTATTTTCCTTACATTTTTTTTCTTGAACGAATTACCTGGATTTAAAGGAAAAGTATGGGATAAGTTCTTTCTGGTAGCTACTCAAATTAGAAATCACATAAGAGGTATCCAAGATAAGAAAGCATTCAATACTTTGTATTGGGGATTCTTTAAGAATCTACAAACATAGATGAAAGATAGAGAGAGAGTTCCATCTTATTTGGTTTGAAGATATAAGGATGAGATAAAATTTATGGTGGACAAGGATCATTATTACATTGAAGTAGTGGAGCCCAAAACCTCATGGATTCCTAGTTTTCCTTATGAAGTTACATTGAAGAAGTTAAGGCATATGTGGATATCTTGTTGAAAAAGCCAAAAGATTCATCTACTAAGAGATTTGGCACATATAGAGAGATAATGGATAAGATGTATAATAAGAATGAAAAGGAGCATGTGTCTAAGAATAGGGAGAAACTACATAAGAAATGGGGTATTCATCCTAAGTATACATATAAATCCCCTACAAAGGATCCTAGAGCTAAATCTATTCCTCTAGAAGTGAGTTAAGGGCCAAGAAGATCCAGTAGATCCACTTTTTTTGTTGTATATTCTCCACAACCCTCCAGATGTGCACACATAGCTAGTAAAAAGAGAAGATTTGTATTGAGACTCCACCATAGAAGAAGGCCACAAAAGCAGTACATGCTAGGCCTAAGCAACATGCAAAGAGGATGAAGATAGTTGTAGAAGAATCATAGGAGGAAGAAGTTGGAGATGAAGGTACCTCCACATGAGCCCCTCAAGCTTGATGCCATCTTCTATGAAATTGTTCATCACGGTCTATTAGATGAAAATATAGAGCTCCATTTGAAATTCCCTCTAAAAGATTAGAAGGCCTTAGAGAAGGCCATTATCATGTATATGATCAAGTATAACATGCCTTTGAGTGAAATTCTTGAAAATGCTTAAGAAATCCTAGCTCAATCTTTGAGACATAAAAGAGAGAATGCAAGATCAAAAAAGATGAAGAGTTGAGAGAATAGGCTAGCAAAAGGTTGGGTCCTCTATCTCCCAAGAAAAAAAGGATGAGATAGCTAGGGAGAAAGATCAAGATATTTACAAAAAGCATAGAATAGAAATTCTTATGAGCATGGATGATGATGATAGAGAGAAGATTAAGAAGGAGACAAAATAAGTCAAAAATAAAAATCTTGAAGAGGTACAAAATAATGCTAGAATGGATTTGTAGGAGCCTCTAGAAGAATAAGATATTGTTAATGTGCCTCCTCTGGAGTATACAAAGGAGCAATATGTCTTCAGATAGGAAAAAGAAAAGGAGAAGGAAGATAAAGAAGAAATCTCAAAGAAAACATTTTCCTCTCTAGTTGACTCAATCAAGGAGTTTTTGGCACAAGAAATGAAGATTCAACTGGTAGTGTCTCTGCGGTTGCTACAAGTTCTTACATTTGATGGGAAAGTCAATTTATCTGGTATGTATCCCCTTCATAAGGTGAAGCTTGGAGATGTAATACATTCCGCAACAAAGAAATAGTTGCTACAACAATAGGTAGAGAGTGGAGAGGCATTGGAAGAGACAATGGAGGTATTAGAAAATAAATTGCCTGAAAAAAAGGGATACATCATTTCCCCCTACACAAAATATGAAGCAACTACTGAAGTCCTTTGAGACTTATTCATCCCATCTAGAGAAGAAGGAAAAATAAAATCTCAATAAAAAGAGATTGATAGAAGCCTTTGGAAAGTGTGTTAGTGCATTTTCCAAGCTACAATCATGCATCAAGGACAACCAAAAGAACTTGGAGGAAGCAAGATTATTGTATGTGGCCTACTACAACAAGTTGCATAAAGGATCAAATCAATGTCATTGAAGTGCAGATCAAAAATGTGGATACAACTTATGATCTTGTGCATGATAGTGATGGTGCTATAAGGGCACAAGTGGAGAATTTTCACTCCCAAGTGCAACAATTGCAAGATCAAAGGGAGTAGTTTAAGGGTCAGATAAAGTAGTTAAGAGAGGTAGTGAGCCTAAGGTTGGCCTCACTCACTAGACTTTTGGTGGAAGAAAATGGTGTAACTCAAAAGTACCATGCACCATCTTTGTTAGAGGAAATAGAAGACACATATGTACAGTTGATATGTCAAGTCTAGGCCTTGACCGCAACAGAGAAACAATGGGACAACAACTTGATCCAAATAAAGACAATTCAATACAACATTCTTCCATCTGATTGAGCTGAGTTTTATTTTTGATGTAAGATATATTTTCTTCTTTGATGTTGTGTATATATGTGCAATAGAACAATATGTAGATATGAGGATATTTTTGGTGAATTAATCAAACATCATTTGAGAGGGAGTAAAGGTTGTATAGAATAAGGGGGAGCTTATAAGTTTTGTATGTACAAAGAAACATTAGTTACCCTTTTCCCTTGATTTCAAAGGAGGGGAGAATTTGCCTCAAAGGGGGAGACTTTATTCACATCATTTAGTTTTTTCCATCAATGACAAATGGGGAGATTGTTGCAACTTGATAATCTTGATTTCCATTGATGTCAAAAGTATGATTAAGGTTGTATATGCTTTGGAGATGGTTAGTGTGCAAAGATATCTAATGGTGCAGGTCAACATTACAATAATTTAGAAGACTAAGAGTTAATTTGATGTCTAATTATGATGTGGATGTGGATACACATGTATTGATATGTTTTCAAGATGACTACAATTTGATATTTGGTGTACCACACTCAATGAAAAGTTGTAAAATTTTAGTCTAAGGCTTTCACATTATATACTCTAAGGAAAATACATAGTATTTTGGTTTGCATCCTCTCGCATAGAAATATATAGTCTTGTGGTTTAGAAGGTAACTTCATGGAGATGTGAATGTGTTATATCCAAATTTTCACATCAATAATCCTTCCACAGAGAAAGTTAGAATTGATATAGTACCAGACTATGTTAGGGAAGTGCAAAGTGGCTCATAAGACTTATTGGAATGCTCTGCAATCCACCACACATGAAGTTATAGTCAAGAAATTTATAAAGTGTGTTATATTGAAGTTTCAAGTGATCTAGTGATCCACAAGTTCAATTTTCAAAGTGTTAGAGTAATATAGTTGGTTCCAGATACTTAATCTTCATCATAACAAGTTTTTGAATACTTTCCCCAATAGAAGGTTGTGAAGTTCAGTTGTATGAATTTGTTTGGACACTCCATGTGTTTCATAGTGTCTAAGGTATGGAGTGCATGAATATCTTTCTTGCTTTCAGTACCACATAGTTGTTTCAAGTTATTTTGTGAAGTTATGATTTTTGTTGAGGCTGACTAAGGTATGTTGATGGTGTGTGCCACTAATTCAAGATTGAGTAGAGTTTAAGGAGTGACTGAAGATGTTGTACATGGGTCATTCCAACTCATTTGAAAGAAACACAAATAATTTTCTATCACTCTTGTGTACCACAAATAGATATGAAGGTCAACACGCTACAAGTTACATATTTTCTTATTTATGATTGACTTAATTTGTATTTGCAAATCATGTGGATGATATATATAGAAGATCAAAGATGAGAAGAGATGTAAGGATAGGTTCAATGATTAATGACTATTAGTGGGTTGAAACCATAAATTCAATATTCTAGTTATTTTAATCAAGAAGGTGTAGCTTCCTTGGGTGTAACCCTTAAATTATAATCAAGGAGTTGTAGCTTCCTTGGGTTGTAGCCCTAAATCAAAGTTGTAACTGTATTTTATTTGTGAGGCTAGATTTGGAGTAGATCCAAGCAATTTTTCTCATCATGGTTTTTTCCTTGTGGGTTTTTCCATGTATATCTAGTGTCAACAATGTTCTTGTGTGGATGCTTATCTTCTTTCATGTTTTGATTTAGTAGATGAATGCTTTAATAGTATAACTTAGCTTTAGTAGTTAAGGATTGAAATTGAAATTGAAGTATACTGATTCACCCCCCCTCTCAATATATCGTGTTCCCAACAATCCATATCCCATTTTGAGCTTTTATATTCCAAGAACCTAGCCACAAAGTAAATTGCATCAACCTTCTTTTTAGGCCAATAAAAATGTATTTTTTAGTTTGTTTAGCATCTTATCCATGTTAATGTGTGAATAATTAGATTACTTATATACCTAAAAAAAGTATTTTCCTTAATTTTTGAGTTTCATGAATATAAACACATCCCCAAAACCTCATTAATTCATCCACATTGAATGAACAAATAGACTTTTCTAGTTCCACACCAATTTTAACAAATTTTAATATAGTCTACATACTATACCCAAGTTTTTTCATCTATTCAAGTCATATACATCACAATTTCCTTTGCCCTTGATATAGGAGATGCCAAGATCAAAGCCACATAATAGTTCCAACTATATTCATTGACATGAATTCAAATTTTATTAGCTAAATATATAAAATATTTTATGATGTACTATTTTTAACCCAAAATTTTTACCCATAAGCTAATAATTCCACAACTTCATAGAATACATGACAATAGCCAAATATAGGTCATGGGTGGAATGATCCCTTTCATGCTCCTTGAGTTATGTGACTCATAAGCCACAACATGACCATCTTAACTCAAAATTCCTCCCAATCCTTTTGAAGAGGAATCTATCCATATAGTGAAGTGTCAATTTATATTAGGGATTAGGAGAAACTATAATAAACTTATTTATCTTCTAGAAATCCACCTGAAGTTTTGGAGACTATTCAAACTTTTTTCATTTCCTTTGCACAAAAGTTATTGGAAGCTAATTTTTATAAAATTATTCATGAACCTATGGTAATATCCTACTAGGCCCATGAATCTTCTCACTTAATTCATTTTTTTAAGAGTTGGCCATTTATTATAGCTTAAAATTTCCTTAGATCCATATCAACAAGCCTTCTAGAGATTGCATTACCCAAATAATTCACATAAGTTTGGAAATATATGCATTTTGATAGTTTTTCATACAAATTTATGTTTTCTCAACCTTTTTAGCACCCAAATAAGGTGTTATTCATTATCTTTTTGATCCTCTAAATAGATCGTAAAATCATCAATAAATACTAAAATAAAGTGGTCCAAGTAATCCCAAACATATTTTTCATCGAGATCATAAATATTACAAGTGTATTAGTCAAACCAAAAGGTAGTGTAATGAAATCATAATGACCATAATAGGTTCTAAATGTAGTTTTATGAATATCAAATTCTTCGATTCTTAACTAATAGAAACCAAATATTTGATTTATTTTATTAAATACAACTAACCCTCTTGTTTGATAGAATAAATTATCTATTTGAGGAAATGAATATCATTTTTTTGTTATTTTTTATTTAGCATGTGATAGTTAATGCAAAGATATAATATTCCATCATTCTTCTTTACAAAGAGTATTGGAGCACCCTAGGGTAATACACTGGTTCTAATTAATTTTTTTTACAATAATATCATTTAGCTACCCATTTAAATCATTTATTATCCATTTATCTATATTCCAATCCTACTTTAAGTCAAGCATTATCCTTTTCCTCAACTCTATGGGATGACTCTATGGATTCTACCAAAGTAATAGGTTTAGTCATGTATGAATGATTATTTCCTTGAGGCCCAAATTTAATTTTATAACCCCACATTCTTTATCTTTCATATAATCAACATATATTTGTAGATTCATAAATTTTGATTCATATTGAGCTAATATAGAAATACCTTTCTATAAAATAATTAAATATCAAATAAAAATTAAATTATTAAAAATCTAAATTACCAGTAATGATTCAATAACTCTCATCCATAATGAATATCTCAAACATTAGATCCATACTCTTAATATAGATAAGGTAGTAGCTAGGGATAATATTTTAAGAGAAATTATTGAAATGAATTATCTATTTAAGAGATATATAATTATTTAAACTCAACTCTAAAAGAGAAAATTAACTAATAAAGCATGTTTTATTAGAATGTAAATTGTAATATAAACACTAAATAGAACACATAAAATATTAGGACACCATAAGATTATAAATTTTTTCTTAATCTCATGAATTGAGACACTAAAGGTAAGTTTCCTAAGTAAAAATAGCTAATTAAGTGTGAATAATAAAAAATATGAAAAAAGGAGATTAAACATGAAGAAGATCCAAATACCTACTAAAGAAAAATTATTAGAACCATATAGCCTTCACTAAAATAAGGATGAATTCTGAGAACACACTGATATACTAAGAGGGGGGTGAATCCGTATATACCATAATTAACTTTATCAACTAAATCTTTCTACTACTTTAACATATGAAGAATTAAAACTAAGAAATTAAAAGCACCAAAACACAACCATAACACTAGATTTTACATGGAAAACCCTACAAGGGAAAAACCATGATGAGAAAGCTGCTTGGAACTACCATTTGAATCCAGCCTCACAAATTAAACAAGATTTACAACAATTTTTATGGGCTAAAACCCAAAGGAAGCTACAACTCCTTGAAACTCATTTTTTATGGCTTTAACCAAAGGAAGCTACAACTCCCTACAAATTATAACACTTATAGAAAGAGGATACAACCTTAGTACAACATACTTTGACACAATATGTTGATCGAACACCACCACAACACCTTTCACACAAACATATATCTTTAACAACTCTGCTCAACAACCTTTGTTTTCTTCAACTCACTTCCACACACACATATACTTGGACATACCTCCTCACATAATCACACACACTCAACTAATTTTCAACAAACTTGATCTTTTATTTATATCCTTTGCAAGATTCAAAAAGTTTCTCCTTTGTCAGCTAAGATGAAATGTATGGCATGACACATGAAACAACCACAACAAGTCAGATCCAAGACATCCATGGTAAGAGAAAATTAATGTGGTATGAACCAAAAGATAATCAAGACCTATTTTTACCTTAGCATAAAACTCCACACTGGCAGACACTTCTAAACACCTGGTGTAGTCATCTCAACATACCAAGTTGGCTAAAAAACACTTAACCTTCCATGCATTAGCTCCATACCAAAAGAGATACCAAAGAGATCAAATAAAATCACGCTAATCAATTTACAAGCATTATATGACATTCAAAAACTTTCTCATACACTCCTTTCACAACTTCATGCTACATCATGCTAGCAAAAAAAAAAAACACAGAACCCAACAACACTTGCAAACTTTGAATACACAGTCTTGAGATAGAACATTGAAAACCAAACTTGTGGTACTCCTCAACACCTAAAACTTGAAATGAGAAAACATACATACAATATGAGCTTATCATCCAAACTGTAAGCTCACATCTTTAAATGTAGAGAAATGTGGATCATTCCTTTGACCTTTTCTCACTACAACACTATACTATTATCTTCACTCTGCTAGCCCTAGAATCTTCTGTAATAACTTTTATGCTTTGAAATTAGGGACATACATAATTAGCATCTATCTTTTTCTAACTTCCAAACCATAAGGCTATATCTTCAAATGTAGAGAAATGCAAATCATTCTCTTGAGCTTATTCAATGTAATTTCCTATGCTAGTGATTGTTTGAAACCTTGCACACTTTCTTTCATCTCTTATGTAATATTTTACATCAAGAGATAGAGAATACAACATTCAAACTTCCTTAGACAATAATGATAACTCTTTTCACCAAAAGAAATAAATTACAACTTCTTCATATCAACAAACACTTCAACCTGTCAACTTTCAATTATTCATGAATAATAAAAGATATGGTACAACTGTTGTGTATATCGTGTGATCATCACTCCTTTTTTTGCTCTTGTAGACTATTTTTTTGACAACTCTAATCACCACTATGTTTGCATCACATGCAACCTTCCACAATACCACTCTATTTACATCACTATGTTGATATTAATGACAACACATGCAATAATATCCCCCTTTGGCATTGATGGAAACACTAACTTTATATGCAGTTTCTCCCCCTTTGACATCAAGGGCAGAGGGATAGTGGTCTTTCTTTGTTCCTGCAACAACATACAAGCTCCCCTTTTCTGTACAAACCTTACCATCCCTCTTAGATTATTTCTACCTACTCCCCCTGAGAGGTAAAACCCATCAATCTAGGGATACATATATGTCTTGAATTGCCCCCCCTAGACAAACACACCACTTATACATCTAGTTAGAAGGAGGGGTGAGAACCCCTAACTTCTATCTAAGATATTCAAATATTTCCTTCTAAAGTTAATTTGTAAATATGTTTGCAACATGATCCTTTTTAGGTACATATTCCAATTTTACCTCTTGATTTACAACCTCTCTCTTAAAAAATGATACTTGATAGATATGTGATTGGTTCTAAAATGAATCATTGAATTCTTTGAAATATTGATGGAACTTGTATTGTCACATAGAATATGAATGGGCTTATCATACATTACCTTGATATTCTTCAATATTTGCTTCATCCACAACACTTGAGTATAGTGGGATGTTGCAGATATATACTCTGCTTTTTCTATTGATAAGGACATTGAATCCTACTTCTTACTAAACCATGAGACAAATCTGTCTCCCAAAAAGAAAGCTCCACCATTGATGCTTCTTCTATCATCAACACTTCCAACCCAATCTATATTAGTATATGCACTCAAAGAAAAGTCATCACCTTTTTGATACCACAATCCATAATCCAAAGTTATCTTCAAATATCTAAAAATCCTTTTGATTTCCTTCATATGAGTTTCTCTTGGATCATCTTGAAACCTTGCAACCAAGCATATAACTTGTATAATTTTAGGCCTTGATGTTGTTGAGTATAGTAGACCCCCAATCATAGACTTATATATAGTTTGATCAACTTGAGGTGATTCATCATCTTTGCTTAAATGGCAACCTATTACCATAGGAGTACTTACCGGTTTGCAATATTCCATACCAAATTTCTTCAACATCTCCTTGACATACTTTGCTTGTGTGATAAAATACCATCATCTGATTGAGTAATTTGGAGTCTAAGAAAGGATGATAACTCACCTAACATAGAAATTTCAATTTTTTTCTAAATTTCTTCTGAAAACTTCTACACATTTCATCATTTCCACCAAAGATTATATCATCAACATATACAACAACTATTAGAATATGTTCATCCTTAATTTTGATGTAAATATTTCTATCTACGATACCTTTCTTAAGCCTTGCTAGAGTAAATACTTGACCAACCTTGCATACCAAGCCCTAGGAGCTTGTTTGAGACCATATAAATCCTTCTTAAGTCTACATACCATGTTTGGGTCTTCTAATAATTGAAATCCTTCAGGCTATTCTATGTAAACTCCTTCCAAGTCACCATTCAAGAAAGAAGATTTGACATCCATTTGATACCTTGAAGTCTTTGTGAACTACAAATGCAAGAAAAACTTCTAATTGCTTCCATTCTTTCCACCAAAGCAAATGTATCCTCAAATTCAATCCCTTCCACTTGTGAATGTACACTATCCTAGATTTGTTTCTCACCATCTCTCCATCTTCATTCAATTTATTTATAAACACCCATTTTGTCCCTATCACATTTTTCTCTACAGGCTTTGGCACCAATTCCCAAGTCTAATTTTTCTCTATCTAATTTAGTTCTTCTTTCATTTATTGTATCTATCCTTCATCCTTGCTTGCATCATCAAAATTTATAGGTTCTATTCTTGAAAATAAAGAAAATTTTACCTATTTATTTATCTTTGCAAATATTCTTCTAGTTTGCACTCCTTCATTCCTATCTCCAATTATTTGATCTTTTGAGTGATTCTTCTAAACATAATTGGCATGAGTCTTGGTGATATTCTCTTATATTTCTTCCTTTTCTTTAATTTATTCTTCGTCTAAGAAGGTAGGTTCATTTGACCAACAATCTTCTTGCTCATATGTGATTTGATGCGACTCTTCATCAACCCTAACATTTACACTCTCAACTATCTTCCTCAGTCTTCTTTTATAGAACTTGTAGGCTTTTCTCCTAGTTTCATATCCAAGAAATATTCCTTCATCAAATCTTGGGTCAAATTTTTCCAAACCTTCTTCATCTCTTTTGATGTAACATTTTCTCCCAAAATTCTATATTACTTGATAGTTGTTGGTCTTCTATACCATAGCTCATAAGGAGTCTTGGTGTTGCTCACTCTTAGTTGTCCTTTATTGAGAATATAGACATTAGTATGGATTGATTCTTTCCAATATACATCAAGCAACTTGGCTTCATTCAACATTGTTCTTTCCATATCTTGAACAGTTTTATTCTTCCTTTCCATTACTCCATTTTTCTGAAGAGTTCTAGTAGTAGATAGATGCCTCTTTATTCCATTTTCTTCAAAAAATTACTCAAACTCATTTGATGTGAACTCACCACCTCTATCAAACCTTAAACACTTGATTCTATCATTCATTTCATTTTCAACCATTGAGTTGAAAACCTTAAACTTATTTAAAACTTCTGATTTTTCTTTTAAAAATATAACCCATGTCATCCTAGAGAAATCATCAATGAGCAACATAAAATACCTTTAACTTTCAAGACTCTTTGTCCTAGTAGGTCTGCATAAATCAATACGAATTAGTTCCAAAGGCATTGTAGAAGAATATTCATTGGTCTTGAATCTTATCCTTGTCTACTTACCAATCTAATATTCTTTGTATAGGGTGCTTGCAAGCTTGATAATCTTTTTCATATCTCTTACTACTTGTATGGAGCTAGTCTTTAGTAGATTATCAAAGTTGATGTATCCCATCCTCTTGTGCCACAACCAACATTCACTTGTCTATCTTAGAAGAAAACTTCTTCTATTAACACCCTTTAGGTTATATAAGTTGTTTTTTGTCCTAGATCCTTCTACCACCAACTTATCAAAAAAAAATCTTCTGATTTCACACCCTTGAACATGAAATATGAGATTATATCCTTTGTCACACATTTGATTTACACTAAGAATATTGTTCTTGAGACCTTATACATAGAGAACACCTTTTGTCCTGGATTTTCCATCAATACTTATGGTGCCTTTTCCACAAATCTTTACAAATGAATTGTCTCCAAACTTGATTGATTTGCCATTCCACTTAACAAGATTGATGAATTTTATTTTTTCACCTATCACGTGGCTTTAACAACCACTATCTATTACCTAGAGATTTTTTTTCCCTTGAGCATTAAATGCTATTTGGACAACCATTGAATTTTCAACCTCATTTTTTGTTTCCTTTGTATTAGAAGTGTCATTCTTCTTGACTTCTCAATAACATATGTCATTTCAGTTTCTAATTTTACTACTCTACTCCTATAGTATCTTGTTATATGTCCAATATTATTATAGATTTGACATGTCACATTGAAATCCACTAGAGAAGCAAGAGAATTCCTACTTAAAAAATTTCTTCTATTCATTTTAGACTTCCAATCCATAGCCTTATGACCATACTTATTGCAAATGAAACAATAACAAAAAAATGCATGATTGAACCTATTTTTGAATAATCTTCTTGCTTGGAAAGGTCTTCGTTGAGGCCTGATTGAAATGAGATCTACTTCTTCAACATTTTCCAGATTTCTAGACTTTTCTTTCTCCAATTCCCTTTTGAGTAAAATGATTTCTTTCTCAAGTTTTTTGCATTCATTTGTCTTGGCTTCAATTAGAGATTTTAGTTCTTTGTTCTCTTTCCTTACACATTCCAAGTCTTCAAGAGCATAAACAAGTTCACCTTCAAAATAAACTTCACATTGTTCATCTATGGTCTTGTTTAAACCATCAAAGATCATCATGGTGATGAATAGGGATTCTCCTCTTTCATCATTTGATTTGTAGTGATCTACTTCTTCTGAGGAGTTGTAGTCTTCTTTGGAAAGGAGGTTCCTCTTGAAGTTATTCCTCTTAAAACCTTTATTGCAATTTTTCATTTTCTCCAAAAGGACATTTAGAAGCATACTGACCAACTCTTCCACATTTAAAACATTTGAAAGGTAATTTACCTTTATAATTTCCTAATCTCTTCTTCAACTTTCTCACAAAGTTTGCTTCTTCCTCAGATTCACTATGTGAACCAGATGTTCCTTCTTTCTTCATTACTTTGAAGGAAACTTCTCTTTTGTGTGTACCTTGTACTTCATTCTCATCTCATATGCAGTGAGACACCCAAACAACTCTTCCATGGTAATTTGCATTATATCTTTAGATTCTTCAATAGCAACCACTTTTGAATCAATTACTAGTGAGGGGCAATTCTTAGGACTTTATTTACAATGGATGAGTCAATTATTTCTTCACCTAGTCCTCTAATTCTATTGATTGCTTCATCCACTCGGAGCAAATAGCTAGCATTTTTTTTTCCTTTTTTCATCATTATATTCTCAAACATTATCCTGTAAGATTTTAATTTTTCTTGCTATACACTATCATTTCCTTCGTAGATGTTTTTTTATTTTATCCCATATCTCATAGGTAGTCTTGTAATGTACTACCTTGACAAACTCTAAATTTTTTAACCCACTTAAGATAACATTCTTTTATTTAGCATTGTTTTCATTGGCCTTCTTCACATTAGCACGTGTAATAGGATGAGTAGGTTTAGTATAATCATCCTTTGCAACTCTCCAAACATCATACCCTAGCGAGGTGAGATAGGCTTCCATTCTTACACTCCATCAAATATCGGTGCTTTAAAAGATGACTCTTTTTTAGTCATGTGTTCTATTCCAAGATCTACCTTCAGTTATTAGGCTAAACCAAGGTACTCAAATCTAATACCGATTGTGAGAAAAAATTGATATATTGAGAGGAGGGTGAATTAGCATATACCACAATTAACTTTATCAACCAAATATTTCTACTATTTTAATAGATGAAGAATCAAACTAAGAAATTAAAAGCACTAACACACAACCATAACCCTAGATTTAATATGGAAAACCATAGAAGGGGAGAACCCTGTTGAGTAGGCTGCTTGGAACTACTGTCCAAATCTAGCCTCACAAATAAAACAAGATTTACAAGTTTTATGGGCTACAACCCAAAGGAAGTTACAACTCCCTAAAACTCAGTTTTTATGGCTTCAACCAAAGGAAGATACAAATCCCCATAGATTAGAACACATATAGAAAGAGGCTAAAACCTCATTACAACATACTTTGACACAATTTTCTAACCAAACACCATAAGAACAACAACCTTTAGACATACATATATCTTCAACACCTCTTCTCAACAACCTTTGCTATCTTAAAATCACTTCCACACACACACATATAATTGCACATACCTCCTTTCATACTCACAAACACTCAACTACTTTGCAACAAACTTAATCTTTTATTTATATCCTCAGCAAGCTTCAAAAAAATTCTCCTTCGTCAGCCAAGTTGAAACATATGACAAGAAACATGCAACAGCCAGAACAAGTCAACTCCAAGACATCCATGATAAGAGAAAATTAATGTGGTCCAAAACAAAAGATAATATGGACCTATTTTTACCTTAGCACACAACTCCACACTGGTGCACACTTCTAAACACCTCGCATAATCATCTCAACATACCAAGTCGGCCCAACAAACAATTAACCTTCCATGCATTAGCTCCAAAACAAAAGTGGTACTAGAGAGATCAAATAACATCATGTGGATCACTCTACAAGCATTATATGACATTAAATTTTTTTTTCTCATATACCCCTTTACAAACTCCATGCTACATCATGCTGGCACAAACAAACAGACACAAAACCCAACAACACTTGTAAACTCTAAATACATAGTCTTGAGATAGAACATTGAAAACTAGACTTGTGGTACTCCTCAAAACCTGAAACTTGAAATGAGAAAACATACAAACAATTTTAACTTATCCTCCAAACCACAAGCTCATATACTTAAATACGAAGAAATATAGAACATTCCTCTTACCCTTTCTTACTACAAAACACTATACTATTGTCTTCACTCTGGTATCTCTAGAATCTGTTGTGGTAACTTTTGTTCTCTAAAATTAGGGACACACATAACACCTGTTAGTGTGTAACTTCCAAAACAAAAGGCCATATCTTCAAATTTTGAGGAATGCATAGCATTCCCCTAAGCTTCTTTAGTGTAATTTCCTGTGCCAGTGACTTTTTGAAACCTTACACACTTTCTTTCATCTCTTATACAATTTTTTACATCAAGAGACAAAGAATACAACATTCACACTTCCATAGACAACAATTACAACTCTTTTCAGCAAAATAAAGAAACTACAACTTCTTCATATCATCAAAAAATTCAACCTATCAACTTTTACTTATTTACGAACAATAGAAGAAATGGTAGAACTATGTATATCAAGCTCATGACTATAATCACCATTTCTTCCTTGCAACTCTTTTGATCATCAAGTTCCTTTATCTGCTCCTTTAGACTGCTCTTTTGATAACTTTGATCACCACTCTATTTGTATCATATGCAACCTTCCACAATACAACTCTGTTGACATCAATGACAACACATGCAACTTGAATATCAATATCAAAGAAGAATAAATATGGATGAGTGATCTCAATGACCCTACTTGAACATGATTAAATGGATATGAGGAAACAATAAAAATATGTTGGTCTAACCCAACACATGAAAACCTTATTAGTACTCTACTCTAACAACTCACAAGGAAAAGGGATAGAAAGAGAACATGAAATGAAATAGAGGTGATACACCAAGATAAAAATTGTTTATTCTTTTCTTAAGATTGCTCAATACATCAAAAAATTAACTGAAACACATATTCAAACATGAAGGTAAGAATTTCTTACTCAAACATGCAATAAATAGCTGTGATAATAGATAGATTTCATTAATATAAGGTATACAGATAGAATTTACAATGGTAGAATGTAGAGATATAGTGTCCACAAAAGAAATCTGTAAGAGAAGCCCAAAAGAACCCTTAAAAAGAATACAAGTGTTTCTTTTATAGATCAATCATAACTTGGATGAATGCAACTCAAACCTAACCCAACTAGGGTTAGCAATCAAGGAGATCTAGTCAAGGAAAGATCTGATCATGAAATACACACCAAAAAGAGATCATGGAGAAGCTAGGACCTACACGTCATGCCCTTTCCATAAAGGCTCTGACAACATGAGAAAATATTCCATCATAATCTCCATGAATGTAGACCTCAGTCTCCCTAGAAATTTGAATCTAAATCATGTCCTAACATGAGAATTCCCACTTGAAACACACAAAAGAATACTTGCACCACCCTTTCCATCAATGTAGTATGGGAGAAGTGCAGAAAATCAATCTAGAGTTGATCAAATTTGATTTGGTTATTGAAAATGAAGTTGCACCTTTACTCTAGGTCCTCCCATGATCACGATGTGCTTAGTTGTTGGAGTTTGAATTTATGCCATTAGATCATGGATGGATTCCTGATATCATAGCCCCGATTTAAGATTAAAAAGTGGTCATTTGATTATCAGATGTATGATCAAGATCCATCATGAGCTCCCCTCACATTGTGTCTTTCACGAACATATGTCATCCCCCCTCATTCCTATAGTCAAACAAGGTCTTCAAAGATATGGCATGTGGGATGGTGGGGAATGGTTATGATTGTTCCACATGGCTTAATAATGTCTTCAAGTCATGGACCCACCACCATTAGTTCTTGAAATAATTTAGGGTACACTAGACATGCGACACCCTACCACATCCTTGCACTTTATTTTTTGTGATTATTTTATTTCTTACGGGCAAGTAGGGCCGATAAAAATTGAACACCTATCGAGTGGGATCAGGCCATACTTTTCCTTTATAAAATTTTAAAGCACATGCTCCAAGTTTTCACTTAAGTCGAGGCCATCACCTAGGTAATGGATGGGTTGATCAAAAAAAGAAAAGTTTTACTAACCTTATCGACAGTTAGCAAGGTTTTTGAAACAAATATGGAACACCAAAAACCCTTTACCTTTATCACTTTATCATCATTGAGTGGGTAACGAGAAGGTTTAGACAACGTTTTTGGAGAATGGTGGAAGCTTATTAACTTACGAAAAAATACAAAATTACTCAACTTTACTTAGACAAGGCTTTCAAAGGTTAAGACAACATTTATAGACATCGACAAACTTTAGAACTTCACAAAGATGAACCCTATGTGATACGTTGGGAGTAGGAATACCTATTTTTTTATTTGCACAAGGAAGACCTTCCTCATACACCTCAAAAGAAAATATTTGAATCTCAAGCATACTATCAAATTGAGCAACAGGAGCATCCCTCTCTAGGAAAGTATGTGGTTGCTCAATGGTGGATTTCTCAACATGTTGGTCCCATGTGAAGCATTCTAGCTTAGTCACATTATCCCTAATGCCAAAGGTCACATTTTTACCTTGAATGAAGACCTCATATTCAACATTGCTACATTCAGGGACAACATAAAAACCAACATAGATCATAATTACATGCATTGATGCACATTTCATCAACACATACCTCAAGTTTGTGAGACACTTTAGGTGAAGAACCAAATCCTTCAAGTTGTCTCTCTATTTTAATTTCATCTTGTCAACTAGCTGCAATATAAATAGAATTTTAGCATGTAATGGACGCCACATCTTCTATTTCCTCCTTACTCTTAGGTTGTTGCCCAAAAATCTCCTCTTTTAGGGTGATAATTTGACATTTAAGGTTTCTATAACATCCCAAAAGAGGTCCTCCATCTTAGAACTACATACTTCAATAGATTGGGTATCTTCATCCACAATAGCAGGGGATAAACATGTATGATGTTTCTACTCCAAAACCATGGAGTTGTCTTCATCCATTAAGCCAAGAACAAACTGATCAAAGGCTTCTATTGATGTAGGTATAGTTGATCTCTCCCCCTGATTTTCAATAAAACAAGGGAGGACATCAAATGAGAGGATGGATTCCTCTATTATGTCAATTTAATTTACCTATATAGTGTCTTGTTGTTGCAACACTATTTCTTGCAGCAAACCAAGAAACTCATCTTTTGGAGCACATGAAGGCTCCTCAATAGCAACCTCCTCACTCCTAGCTTGAAACTGCTCCTTCCTCTATTATTTTGACCAACTTGGATCACATACCATAGGTCCATGTTTAAAGAGTGAAATAGCAATAGGGGGATCAAAATGGTTAAATGGGCATTAGAACTCTTGTTGGGATTCTAGAAGGGGCTGCTCAATAGGAGTAAAAATACGAGCCTCCTCAAGTATGGGTTCTTGCGAGGAATGGAGGCTCTTAAAACTTGGGATATCCAACATAGGAGATCTTCTTGATGGCACAGGAGATTCAATAGGAGTTTCAAGAGGTTGATTAGGGTTCTTGAAACTTAAATTTTTGTGCTTGCATACCTCCTACACAATAGGTTGTTCTAGAACATAAGGAGGGCTAATGGAAGTTTAAAGATTTTTTTAGGGTTCTTGAAACTTAAAAACTTATGCTTTCTTTGTTGGAAACACAAGGGAAGACAACTGAGAGGGGACGTGAATCAGTTGTCTCAAAATTTTAAAACTTCTTAAACTTATTCAACTTGTTCTTAGATCTAATTAATAACCATAAAATCATAAATCATCAACACATAAAAAACACACATAACACCAAGATTTTTTTACGTGGAAACCCTATTAGGGGAAAAACCACGGTGGAGGTCAATCCACAAGATTATACAATATTAAAAGTATAAAAGGATAATATATGGGAATGCACATGCATTTAGGCATACTGCCTAGAGCTCATTGCTTAAATACAAAAAGGCTTACTACCCAAAGGAAGACACACTATCTTACATAAACATTTGGATTACATACACATGATTTTGAACTCAGAAAATAGCATCTGCTAATGCCTGATTACAGTTCCAGTTAAGCACATGAAAACTTCTTCACACTCTTCTCACTCTTCTTCACACTCTGCTTCTTCTTTCGAATGATTAGGACATTATTCACACATCTCATACACACCATTCCTTCAAATTGAATAAACAATCGCTTATATATATTTGCAACAATATATTACATCGCTACATGTTGGCTTCAACAAAATAATAAAACATATGCAGATTGTTGGCCCAGAACAATATCAATTATCAATGTGAATCAACTAATGTCAGCCAAAAAATAATGAAGACCCAAAACAACATCTCAAACATGAAAAAACTTCAAACAATTTCGGGAGCATCCACAACACGCAAGGGAAAATCACCAATCACAAGCACAACGATCAATGCAAACTTGCAACACAGATAGAGTATGATATAGAAACATCCAAAAACATCATGAATCACCAGAGAAGCATCCACAAAAATTGAACTTACAAGAATCGCATCATCTTTAATTAGGAACACCAATTGAAGCAACAAAAAAACTGTCAGAACACAACTTATCATAACTCGATCAAATCTTCTTGCGAATCTTTAAAACTTAATGTGGATAAACTAGATATACTCAACAAAAAACCATTTAATCCAAAACCTCTTATTATCAACGTATTGGGCTAACCAATATATTGAACTTTACTTCACCATTGACAACTTGCAACTTATTTTATTACAATTTTCTCAATATCCTCAACATATACAACCTTAAGGCCAATAGTGTTGACATCAATGACAACCACATATCAACAACACAACCACAACATCCAACAATCTCCTCCTTTGTAATTTATGGCAACACATGATGTGAAAAACACCATCAACGCAACTTTCTCTTAGTACTTAATTCCACTTTGGTTCTGACTCTTTTCTCGTCAACTCTTTCACATGACTCTTCTCCCTACATGACTCTTCTCCCCAGATAATTCACAGTTTTTCAAATGTCTCTTCTCCCCTTTTGACATCAATGAAAAAGATCTCTTTTCTCCACACAAGCTTTGACACCAATTGTTGGCAACACAAGGGCAGACAACTAAGAGGGGGGGTGAATCAGTTGTCTCAAAATTTAAAACTTATTAAACTTATTAAACTTATTCTCAGATCTAATTAATAACCATGAAAGCATAAATCATCAACACACATAACACCAATATTTTTTACGTGTAAACCTTGTTAGGGGAAAAACCATAGTGGAGGTTAGTCCACAAGATTATACCCTATTAAAAGTATAAAATAATAATAAATGGGAATGCAAATGCATTCAAGCACATTTCCTAGAAATCACTGCTCAAATACAACAAGGCTTACTCCCCAAAGGAAGACACACTGTCTTATAGAAACATTTGGATTACATCCAAAGGATTTTGAACTAAGAAAATAACATCTGCTAATGCCTGATTACAGTTCTGGTTAAGCACATGAAAACTTCTTCACACTATGCTCACTCTTCTTCACACTCTGCTTCTTCCTTCAAATGATTAGGACATTATTCACACATCTCATTCACACCATTCCTTCATATGGAATAAACAATCGCTTATATATATCCACAACAAGAGATTACATCGCTACATGTTGGCTTCAACAAAATAATAAAACATATACAAACTGTCGGCCCAAAACAATATCAATTATCAATGTGAATCAACCAATGTTGGCCACAACATAATGAAGACCCAAAAAAAAATCTTAAACACGAAAACACTTCAAAATTTTTTGGCTCGAGGATCCACAACACACTAGAATCACCCTGTCGGTCATGAACATGAAAAACATGAACACGCAAGGGAAAAACATCAATCGCGAGCACAATGATCAATACAGACATGAAACATAGATAGATCAAGGTCTAGAAACATACAAAAACATAATCAATCACCAGAGAAGCATTTGCAACAACTAAACTTACAAGAATCACATCATCTTCAATTAGGAATACCAACTAAAGCAACAACAAAACTGTCAGAACACAATTGATCATAACTTGATCAAATCTTCATGCAGATATCTAAAACTTAACATGAATAAACTAGATATACTCGAAAACAAACCATTTAATCCACAACCTCTGATTATAAATGTACTGAGCTAACTAATAGATTGAACTTCACTTCACCACTGACAACCTGCAACTTATTTTATTACAATTTTCTCAATATCCTTGACATATACAACCTTAATTCCAATAGTGTCGACATCAATGACAACCACATATAAGAAACACAACCAAAACATCAAACATTCTTACCTGTTAGAATTGACCATGGCTGCCAAGATCTATGGACCAAATGGAAAGCACAAGAAAAGAGAGAGAGAGTATGACAAGAATAGACTGTATTCAATGTCATTGATATGATATGATTCTGATTAATTACAAATGAGAGACCCCTTGGTTATATAGCCAAGGTGAGAACATAGAAGGGCATAAGATTATGACAAGTGTCGTAATATTATGACATGAGACAACTAGGAAAAGTTATCACTCCACTTAAGGTGGAGAGATAATCACATGATGTGTCCACAAAAGGTGGAAGTGATGAGGTAATGACATGTCAAGTCCACCAAAAGTGGAAATTCTCCAACAACCTCCTATGTGGTCCCTAAGTAAACTTAACTATGGTGTAATTATGACCTAGGACAAGGTACAACACATTTAATTACACCAACCCTTAAGTGCAACTTAGGGAGAATGTACACAAATGAAAACAATGCAAGATGGGTCCTGGCTACTAGGCCATGTTAGGTACCCATGTACAAATGCAATGAAATCTCTCACAAACGAGGAAAGGGAGAAAACCTCATGGGAAAAACTCCCCCTCAAAAGAGAGATGAAATACAAAATAGAAATACTCTCAATGATGTATGAGAAGGTAAAAACCCCATGTGAGGAAAAAGACCCCCCCATAAGAGAGAAGTAGAAGAGAGACAAGGTAGCCCCCCCTCAATGTTGAGTCTCCTGCAATGATGGTAGAAGCTTGACATTGAATGTTGAAGATGATCCAATCTCGCCGAACAACGTTCCTCCCCTTAGGAAGAAACAAAACCAAGGATGTATGCAGGATGTCAAGATGTATGATGTATGATGATGGTGTCTTTGAAACATGCTCAAGTGTCTCCATGTCGATGCAGAAAGTTGACACACTCCAATCAGGCGTTCTAGGCCACACTGCTGAGATGACAATCCAACATCAAGTAGAGATGAATGTAGAAAATTATCCAAAGACAAAGATATCCCCTCTGAAGAAAAAGAAGCCTCCTCCAAATGCTGTCCAAAAGTATCCACACTCACGCCAATCTGAGAAGAATGATCATGTAGAGAATGAACAAGAGGGTCAAAGTGTTCCCTCACAACAACTGAAGAAGGTTCATCTTCATCAAAGAGAAGATGAATGCTTTCAATGGTGTCCTCCAAATTTGCAAGATGAGACTCCACAAACAAGTCTGAAATACCTGTGAGGAAGCTATCCAAAGTAGCCATATCTGGAAGACTATGTATATTCTGCTGCACTGAATCACTAGGAGTCAAAACTGTTGAATTGCAAGTAGCATCAACTGCAACAGTAGGTGGAGGAGATGAAATGCAAGGCTCAAGAACTGGATCTGATGTGAGTATGCCCAAGTTCAAAAAGCCAAATGTCTCATCTGAATCATGGTTCATGTGATCAACAATCGAAGGAACATTGTCACCATCAGAAGCAAACTGTGTAAAGGAATACAACCGAGATGAATGATCAACCACCCCAGTAGCAATAATCTCTCTAGTCTCCAAGTCACGAATGATAACAGAATCAGGAGTGAACTCCACAGTTCTCCCATATCCACCATGTGTAATCTGATATATGGAAAGCAGATTGTTCGTCAAATGAGGAACACACAAGACATCCTAAAAAGTGTTTTCCCCAATGCTAATAGATCCCTTCCCTGTTACACTCATGTATGTATTGTTTCCCATCAAGATAGGAGACATACTACAAGGTTGAAATGAAGAGAAGATAGTCTGTGAAGATGCCATATGATGTGATGCTCCTGAATCTAGAAGCCATCTCCCTGATCTTGGAATTGAATGAGCACAAAGAGCTTGTCCTTTATATCCTGATGTTTGACCTTTGTCATTTTTAGACTGTTTTGAAGTAGAAGGAGAAGAAGATTCAGACATTCTAGAAGGAAAATCAATGTGATTCTTTTTTAGAAGATTTTTCAACTTATCTATGCCCTTCTTATAACAATAATGTTCTTCATGTCCATCCTTCTTGCAATATGCACAAAAAGGTCTCTCCTTCTTAGATGTTTCTCCTTTTAATGATGAGGATTCTGATTCTTTATGTGGCTTGTTCTTTTTCTTCTTTTGCTTCTTATCAAGATTGTCTGATTCTTTCTATACCTTAGACTCATTTGCCACCAATGCTTGTGGTTTGGAAGACTTGATTAGACCCATGTTCATTAGCTTAGCTTCCTCTTGGATTAGGAGATTTGCAAAGTCATCAAACTTAGGATCAACATATGATGCTCCCATAGAAAGTCGATGGGTATGAAAGCCAGAAACAAACACTAAATACTCAGGACCAAGCTTGGATAACACATTCAGAATCAACTGTAAATCCTCTTTTTCAATAGTGCATTCTTTCAATTGTGTTCTTAGTTGCTTGAGTTTGGAGATGTAGTCTTGGATGTGGTCAAAACTTTTAGGATCAAGATTCATCAAATCATTATCAATCTGATAGCCTCTAATCTTATCTGTTTTACCATACAATTTCTCAAAAGTCTCCCATTCCTCTTTAGGTGTATTACATGATTCAATATAAAATTGCAAATCAAATGAGACTAATGAACATATGCATCCAAGTGTTTTCTCACGATCAATCTCCCACATTGCCAATTCTTTAGCATCTGTAGGTTTTTGAATTGTGTCCTTTAGATGACCTATTAGACCTTTCATCATGAGATAGTTCGTTACTGATTTTCTCCATGTAGCATAATTATGTGGATTTAGGGGTTCAATTTGAGATCTCCCCATTGCAAGAACACAAACCAACCAAAAGAATGCAAATAATCACTGCAAGATTACCCCCCCAAGCAATATCTAATTTGGCACTTTATATTTAGTGCGTTTACAATTGCCACTTGCCAAAAACAACGAAGTGGTCTTGATCTTGGTACATGCAAATGCCAAAATAGGCCACAGAATCAAGTACAATTTTTGGTATAAAATGAGATCAATCTGATCCTACCACTGAGAAGTACACGAAAAATCATGCACTTTCAAAAAAAATTGCACTAAAAAATGTTACCGTAGGAGCAAGATATGAGCTCCCAAAGTTCCCAAAATGAGGACGAAGTAGCAACATCTGTGAGAATCTGGAAATTATGGAAAACCCAGACACAAAAACCAAAAAATGATTGCACCAATGTGTAGAGCACAAAATTTTAGCCCAAATAAAAAAAAAATTCTCTGAAAAAGGAGTTAGAATGAGCAAGATATCAGCGTTTGAAAATGGACTGCAAAATCAAAACTGCCAACGGAGAGGGGTAGAAAATTTCTTAAGAGACTACTGACGTCATGCTGACGTAGTACTGACGTTATCAATCTACGTGATTAAATTTGACGTCCGACCAGCCGTCGAAAAAGAATATGCTTTCTTGCGGAATATTCTCTGATGCCAAGCTTAACTGGCTGTCGAAAAAGAATATGCTTTCTTGCGGAATATTCTCTGATGCCAAGCTTAACTTTGACGGTTATATGGCCGTCAGAGGTTGGCTTGCGTCAGTACGGAATCGTCTGGATTCTGTCAGAATATTCGCTGCCCGGTGATGAAATTTTTCGGTGGTGAACTCCGGCCAGAGGGTGGGGGCACCTGCGGCAGTTGCCATGCGGCGGACAGTGGGGCCACTAGTACCTGCGGGTCCGGATTTGAAGGTACATCCGCAGAGAGGTACTGCGGAAAAATCCGCAGAAATATTTCCGCTTTTGTTTTTTTATTTTTATTTTTACAAAGATTTTTCAAATAATTTTTTTTTACAATAAATAATATTTGAATCGCCCAAACTAAAATTTTCAAAATATTTTCAGCGAAATAAATATTATTTTTTTAGAAAATCGTACCCTGCGCAATGATGTCGACCTGGGGGCCATACGGCTCCTTAGGCAATTTTTTTTTGTTTCACCAGATGACTTGCTTCAAAATGGTCGAATTGATAGTCGATCTTAGGGTTTTTGGCCCTTCTGGACGCGATGGTAGGGTCAGATTTGACCCAAAATGCTCCAAAATTGAAGCTACCTTCTGGATCTGGGAACCACTCTTCAGTGTCAAACCCTCTTAGATTTGGCCTCGTATGTCCGATTTGGACAAAACAAAAGAAAAAATCGACTATCTCGAACCTTCCAGACACAATGGTGAGCTCAGATTTGCACTAGCAAGCTCAGATATGAACCTACAACAAAGAGCCATGAACGGAACCTCCTCAAATCTGGAATCTCTCTTCAGAATAAGACTCTCCAATGGCACCCAAACTGCTCTGATACCATGTTAGAATTGGCTATGGCTGCCAAGATCTATGGACCAAATGGAAAGCACAAGAAAAGAGAGAGAGAGTATGACAAGAATAGACTATATTCAATGTCATTGATATGATATGATTCTGATTAATTACAAATGAGAGACCCCTTGGTTATATAGCCAAGGTGAGAACATAGAAGGGCATAAGATTATGACAAGTGTCGTAATCTTATGAGATGAGACAACTAGGAAAATTTATCACTCCACTTAAGGTGGAGAGATAATCACATGATGTGTCCACAAAAGGTGGAAGTGATGAGGTGATGACATGTCAAGTCCACCAAAAGTGGAAATTCTCCAACAACCTCCTATGTGGTCCCTAAGTAAACTTAACTATGGTGTAATTATGACCTAGGACAAGGTACAACACATTTAATTACACCAACATTACCTCCTCCTTAGCAAGTTGTTCTAGAACTAGTGGAGGTGTTTGAAACTAGGTACACAAGGGGTTCCCTAAGTCTCAGGAATTTGTGTTAGAGAAAAGGCAAGCCTGAGTTGCTCTTTCTTAGCAACAACATCCTTTGTTGTATACTCTTGTTTCCTTCTTTGTGCCTCCAACTATTGCTCATGCCTCCATGGAGCTTTTGTATTTTGTTGTTGAGGATTGTGATCTTGATGGGAAATCTCATCTTGATGTGGGAAACAACCTTATTTCCCCTAATAGGCTTGATTATCCCACTCCTCCTATTGTAGGTTAGATGCTTTTCTCTCTTTAAAATTTGTCAACTGTCTATCAAGATCCTTCAACAAGCATGTGAATTCCTCCACACTCATATTGCCAGAATTTCAGGGCTGAATTGGAGAGTAACAAGGATGATTTGCAAAATGAGGAGTCTCTTGGGTTTGTTGATAGGAATATGTTGGTGTCCAAGAAGACTAAGCAGAGGGGGGTGGGTGGTAATTATTTTGAGAAGGTCGAGAACCCACAACAATAGGTCTCTACGGAATGAAAGGGGAGGCATAACCCGCTTGATATGGATAATGGGGAGGAATAAAGTTGGTATTTTCATGGTATGGGGGAGTATACATATGGTTTCCATAATAGTTTGACATTTTTATGCATAGGGAAAGCTTTGAAAATTAAAAAATAGGAGTAGGGGACTACCCAACCAAATATTTTGTGTACATACCAATAGAAATACCCAAAAATGGATATTACAGAGTTGCAAGGTGCTTGTAGGACTGCCTCCAAAGGCTAAAACGTTGAAGAAGGCATGACTTCCTCAATAGGATGGAATAAAACTAGTATCGCTTAACTAGTAGATTTTGAATGGAGTTTCAATGGTGTTAGGAGGAATGCCTCAAAAGGAAAGATACATTGGATAAAACACCAAATTCTTTACTAGAGAGAAAGTAGTCCCATCAGGTGTGCTAGAAATTGTTGTCACATAAAATTGCACCCTACTGAACAAGGATTTTAGTGTTCTAATAACACAATAGAAACAACCTCAAGGTGTGGGACCTTGCATGAATGAGGTTGAGTCTCTGGAGAAGGTTGACTTCCTATTCTAATATAAGTGTAAATGTGTTGGTCTAACCCAACACATTAAAACCTTATCGTTACTCTACTCTAACAGTTCACAAGGAAAATGGATACAAAGAGAACATGAAATGAAATAGAGGTGATACACCAAGATAGAAATTGTTTCTTCCTTGCTTAATATTTCTCAATACATCAAAAAATCAACTAAAACACATATTCAAACATGAAGGTAAGAATTTCTTACTCAAACATGCAAGAAATAGTTGTGACAATAGCTAGATTTCATTAATATAAGGCATAGAGGTAGACTTTACAATGTCAAAATGTAGAGATACAAAAATCATGAGAGAAGCCAAAAAGAATACAAGTGTTGCTTTATAGATCAAGAATAACTTGGATGAATGCAACTCAAATCCTAACCCAACTAGGGTTAGCAATCAAGGAGATCTAATCAAGGAAATATTTGCTCATAAAATCCACTCCAAAGAGACATCCCCGAGAAGCCAAGACTTGCACACCATACCCTTTCCATAAAGTCTTTGAAAACACGAGAAAAATTCCATCATAATCTCCATGAATGGAGATCTAGAACTCCCAGGAAATCCATGTCTAAATCATGTCCTCATAGGAGAATTCCCACCTTCAACACATAGAAGAATATCTACACTGCCCTAGCCATCAATGTAGTATGCAAGAAGCACACAAAATCAATCTGAAGCCAATTAGATTCAAGTTGGTGATTGAAAATGTAGTTATTCCATTACTCTAAGTCCTCCCACAATCATGGAATTCTTAGCCATTGGAGTTTGAATTTAGGCCATTAGATCATGGATGGAAGCCTGAGATCACAACCCCAATAGAATCTTAAAACGTTGTTGTTTGATTATCATAAGATGTATGATCAACAACCATCACAAGCTCCCCTCACATCCCATGTTTCATGAACATGTGTCATCCCCCACATTCTTGCAATCAACCAAGGTCTGCAAATATATGGTCTGTGGGATAGCGGGTAATGGTTATGATTGTACCACATGGCTGAATAAGGCCTTTAGATCATGAGCCTATTGCCATCATTTCTTGAAATATTGCAAGGTACACTAGACACATGGTACCCTACTGCATCCCCACACTTTATTTTCTATGATTATTTTATTTCTTATGAGAAAGCGGTGCCAATAAAAAATGAACACCTATCGAGTGGGACTAGGTCAAGCTTTTCCTTTATAAAATTTTAAAGCATGTGCTTTAATTTTTCACTTAAGTTGGGCCATCACCTACGTAATGAATGGGTTGATTGGAAAAATAATTTTTTTAATAAACTTGTTGGAAGATGATAGGGGTTTTGATACCAATATGGAACATCAAAAACCCTTTATCTTTATCGCTTTATCATCATCGAGCGAGGAAAGAGAAAGTTTAGAAAAAATTGTCAGAGACCAATGCAAGTTTATTAACTTGAGTAAAACTCTGAAATGACTCAACTTTACTTCAACAAGGATTTCAAGGGTTAAGAAAAAAATTATAGACACTAAAATACTTTTGAACTTCGCAAAGATGAACCTTGTGTGATACGTCGAGAGTAGGAAAGGTTATGAAAATTTAGGTGGTGACTGAAAGAGTTTTGAGTACTGACCAAAATAATGACGAATTCAAGACTTAGCCAAATTTTGGAAGGAAGGAGTGAAAATGAAAAGGAAGAAAGGTGAAAGATGAAAGTTCAATGTCCAAAAGCCAAAAATGAGATTTTAAGGTTGGAGAGTGGGAGGAAGGCTTATGCCTTTCTTGAAGAAGTGGAAAGTGGTAAGAGAGAAGACTGAACCCTAAAGTCCGATAAACCAAGACTTGTACAAATCTTGAACTGCCTTTGATCGGGCTTTAGAGGTTGAATGGTAGGCTTATGAATTATTAGAATTGAAAGGTGGAAAGCAGTAAGAGGGAAGTTCAATCCTTGAAGTCAAACAACTCAAGACTTAGATAAATCTTGAAAATCATCCTTGGGACTTTAGTGATTGAGGGTAAGGCTTAAGGTTTACCAAAGGGAAGTGATAAGTATTAAATGTTAAGGCCAATGGATGAAACCCGAAACACTTAGCAGAAAATGGAAGGAAATGAAAAAGGAGTGAGAGTGATGAAGAATGCATGTGAGTAGAGAGGTAAGCGAAAGCCTGAAAGTCTAAAACTTCAGGACTCAGCCAAGATGGCCCATGTAGGATCTCCCAAATCAGTTATTAATAATGGGTTATCAAAGGCTAGCATGAAATGCCAATAATGCCACTTTAAAAGTAGTGAGTAAAATTGTGACTCAAAACTATATGAAAGATCCTAGAAAATACACACACAATGTGTGGCACTTTATTTTAGTACATTTAAAATTATAAAAGTGCATAGATTGGATACTTACTATGTCCAAAAAATACCACATATACTAGAAACAGCTTTACAGAGTGTAGAAAAGGTTCGGTGAAAATAAAATAATACCTAAACTATCATAAAGTATCTAAACAAAAGTTTTTTATGCCTATTTTGGACACCTAAAAATGACTAATAAATTTTCATCTTATCATTTCTTCTATCTATAATTAATTAAATATTGTATTATTATTTATTTATGCTAATATTTCTCTCTTTTCATCCACAATAATTAAATAATTTTTAATTAATTAATTATCTTAATATTTTTATCATATCTATATGTAAGTAATAAGTTATAAATTGAAATAGAACCAAATTAAATACAAGAGACTCTCATTCTAAATTATCACAAACCTCTAGATAAAGCTCAATAATCAAATGTTACCAAAGCTTCCTTAAATGATTGAGATGTGGATGCTCCTTTCTTGAATGATGCCAATTTTGATAACATATACTTATCATGAATGAAAATTGATTTATTTGGATGAGGGGATGCCTGGATTTATAGATTTTGGGAATGGGGATTGGATGGCCAAGATTTGAATATGAGATCAAGGGTGGAGAATGGTTGAGAGGAATTCCCTAGGATCTAGGAAAATATGGATGGTGGATATAACACAGTTAGAATATGTATGGTTAGGATGAATTTACTAAGTTTAGTAAGTGTTTAAGGGCATGAAATAAGTTAGGGACATGTGCATCTAGGGAGGCTAGAATATACGGTTGTGTTGAGCGAATAATGGGAGAACAAGGACAAGTTTTCATAGGTCCCCATTATTCTTGGAAAGTGATGAGGGAATATAGGATTAACTAAATAATAATAATATTTAATTATTTTAGCCACATGGGTGAGATAGAAAATAGGTGGAAATATTTATTTATTTATTTGTGAGGAGATGGAAAAGATGATTAGTTATGAACTTTAGGTGAAAGAGATATGTCCTATGTTAATTAGGACTAGGTGATGGGATATCGACCTAGGTGATGAAATTGATCGATTAGGGATTAGGTGATAGGTTTAGTGATGATGAATAGACTTGGGGAATATCTTAGGTGTCTAAATTTCCCCCATATTTGATACTATGCAACTAAGTGGCATTGTGTCAAAGAAGAATAAAAAGTAGGATGAAATGAAGTGAAGCTTCAGTGGCAAGTTTCCCTAGTCACTTAGGAATGATGTGTTGGAAGATTCAGGAGATTGTCATTGATGATGTAGTATTGGTAACATGAGCATGGTATGTACATAATGCAAGATACATTGTTGTCATTGATGTCAAATTTTTTTATGGATCATCCTAACATGTTTAAAAAGTATTATGGAAGAAATTTGTGCAAGTTGAGCTGGTCTGGAAAGTGTAGTGATGTAGAAATTTGACTAAGTGTCAAACCTGCTAGTTTAGGGTTGCAGAGTATCAGTTTTTGGGTCCCCACCACTTTGCAAAGAAATATTTTTCTCTATGATTCTAACCTAATTTTTGTTATTATTACAAGATTATAAATCCAATATTTCATATTGTTTGGAAAATTATTTTGGGAGATATGAATGAAATAATTTTGTTTGGTATATGACAGTCATTTTCTATACAATGTGTCAATATGGGAGATTCCGCACTCCTCCATAGATGAATATTTTGTGTTGTGATGTTGAAGTGAAGCTGCCAAATGTTGGTTGAGTAGGAATTCCAGATTGAATCATGTGTTGACGTCCACATATTGTGAATTTGGTGTACAAATAAAGGTTTGTTGGTTTAGGTATTATTTGGGGCTGACCTAACACATTTCGTGTTTTGAAAAGAATGAATAAGTGTTTTCATCTTATGTGAGATCTATTTTAGGTCAATCTCGACCTATCTTAAGGTGATTTTAATTTTGAATCATGGCACAAAGTTTAGATGAAATTTTTTGGGGACACCAAGCTTAATTTTGTGTGTTACATCCAATTAGGACAACCTAATTGATGTTACACTTGATGTGGCTATATATAGTGGATTGATTTTGATGTTTTGCATTAATGAGTGAATAGATAGAGATCGATGACATGTATGGTGTACTACCTAAATGTGTGTGATGTGAATTTGATCAGAGTTGTGTGAATTATGTTGCAAGGTGTGTGAATATAGAGTAGAGAAGAGCATAGATCCAGATCAGTACAAAGATTGATATTATACTTCATTGGAACTATAATACAACATATTGTAGATGTATTTGTATTAGTTCAAATAGGAAATAAGCCACCCCTTCTTTCTTCTATCTTATTCTTTGTGGACAGTGAGTCCATTGGAAAATGAGTCCACCTACAATGAGCACTTCTGTAATATACTATATTCAGATGTTATATATTATGAGCTAATCCTCACCATGGTTTTCCCATTTTGGGTTTTCTACGCAAATTTTTTGGTGTTCATGTGTTATGTGGTGTTGTTGATGTTTCATGATTTCTTTGCTTACATCATTGGAATGTGCTTTAGTAATTGGACAACTAATATTTGAATGGTTTAATAGAGTAATGACTCACCTCCCTCTCAGTATTCTAGGTGTTCAACAATTGGTATCAGAGCTTGGATCCCTAGAAGGAGCTTGAATGATTTGGGAAGATCTTGGAGATTGAACTCATGGCTAATAGAAAGTTTCCTATTCCTCTCGAAGAGATTCCTATTATTGAATACATAGAAGAAGATTGCATGCTTGACAAAGATGGAGAACTCAAAGTCACTCTTGAAGATCTTGACAATGTTGAAGGTGAAAAAAAAGATTTGAAGGAAAGTGTTAAAGAAGCAAATGAATGCATCAAAACGTTGAGAGAGAAAATCAAGAAGTTCAAAGAAAGGCATAAGGAAGTCAATGACCAATCAAAGAAAGAAAATGAAGACATCATTGGGATGAAAGAGCAAGTTGAAGGAAAGAAAAGAGTTGAGGAATTTCTAAATGCAATAGTGAACACAAAATCTGATGAATGCATGAGGCTTGAACAAGAAGTGGTAAATATGAGGTTAGAACTAGAGAAAGAAATAAGTCGTGAAGATAAATTCAACAAAAGTTCTATAATGCTTGATGAGTTGATTACAGGTTAGAAAACATGTAAAGACAAAGATGGTTTGGGGCTTGAAAATGGTGAAAGCTCAAAAGCAGATTAGACACCTAATGCAAAGAAGATCAATGGAAAGATTTGGAATCAAAAAATAAATACTAGAAGACCTCCGGTTAGACAACCAAATGCTCAAAGGTACCCATATTTAAATGGTTTTTTTTAATTCTTGCAATAAATTTGGACATAAAGAAATGGAATGTAGAAGAAAAATGAATCAAAATGTTCCATATTTTACTGGTCAATGCTTTACATCCAAGAAATTTGGACATAGAGCAAGTGAGTGTAGAATTCAAATTATGAATGCATATAACAATCGTAGATTGATTCAATATTTCAATCGTTATTGTTATACATGCTATGGATTTGGACACAAGGCTAATCAATGTAGATATGGGATGAATGGAAAGAATGATATTCAAAAGAATGTTGTATGCCACAATTGCAATAGACCTTGACATATTGCTAAGTTTCATAGAAACAAAAGAAAAGGAAGGATAATCCAGTAAAGAGGAATGAACTAGTCAAAAAGATTGATCCGACTAAAGTAAAAAAGTAAATGGAAAAGATCTGGAGAAAGAAAGAAGGGGCTGAGAACAAGGAATAATTTGTACCACCCTTCGATGTAGATGTTTCTATTGAAAACTAAGCCAAAAGCTATGGCTTAGGGGGAGATTTAATGAATATCTTATGTCCCCTACTAGAAAAGAGGTGTTGAAGCTACAACATGAATGAAAGTATGTGATGAGGAACACCGTGCTAGATCTACTAGTGAAAACCATGGAAGAAAATATGTCAATGCGGAAGATTGTAGAGCATCAGAAGCTCACTGTGCATATAGTTTTAGGGTTGCTAGCTTTATGAATTGAAGAATTTATTACATAATTAGGTCAAATTGAGGAGTTAAAAGAAAATTTTATAAGGAGAATTCATTTCATCAAAAGCATTCAAAGGAGAATAAAGCAACAAAAAGAGAATTTGAAGAGTTCAAGGAAATTCAAAGTTCAGTGCTTCAAAACCCTAACTCAACGAGCAAAGCAAAAAAGTATTAGCGAATCTTGTGTGCCCTAGCTTTCAAGAATTTGTGTTTGAAATAATTTTGGATACATATTGCAATGGATACATCCAAGGTTGTTGAAGTTTTTGAAAAACCCCAACCAAAATTTTAGTGATACCTTGTGAGAGCCATAGAAGATGGCCCTCTATGTGCTTTCTCACACATTCCTTCACTAGTAGAATTTGGAAAATAAATTACTATGTGACTAAAACTTTTATTCATGACAACTAAAAATGACTAATTTTTTGCATCAAACTTTGTTTTTTGAGAGAAAATATTCCTTGCCATCAATTTAGGCTTTAGCCGACACTTATCCATATATATATATTAAATGTGTAACAAAAATCAAACAATATAATTAAGACCACCATTTTCCCATAGTTTTTAACTATTGCTTAGAAGAAATAGTCTAGGAAAACAAATAGAGGCTGAAGGTTTTTGAAGATGGAGATATTGAGTAGTAATCAAAGGGATTTCCCAATGGAGGAATCTCCTACCATTAATGCTTCAAAGTACAAGTTTATAATGTGGCCAAATCTATCCTTCTATAAAACAACTCCCCACTTGGAAGTATGTCTTGATGATTTTGAGCTTTTTGTTGTGGATCATCTCAGAGGTAAGAAAACTATTCTTAATTTTTTTTACAAGTTGGATGTATATCTTATGCCTATTGGGTATTTGAAAAATTTAATGTTGGCTGTTTTCATGAAGTACTATTTGGCTATTTGAGTTTTATGATGTTGGTTGTTTTGTTACTGGATATCTGGGTATATTTAAAAACTGATGCTCAGTATTTTTTATTGGTTGTTTTGGTATTTTGATGTTGGGTTTTCACTTGAAATGGGCATTTAAAAAATGGTACTGGACATTTTTTGCTATCGAGATAATGTTTTTTTCTGAGAAACAAATGAGGTCTCAACCTTTTTAGGTATTACACACATTTTTCTAAATTTTGATTTTGTTATCATTTTTCCCGGGCATTAAAAAAATTGATGTTTGGTGAACCCTTTGTTATTGACTATCTTATTATTTAAAAAGAGGACATTGGGAATTTTCTTTATATGGGTATTTAAAAAAACTAGTATTGGGTATTTTTTCGCTGTAGAGTTAAAATTATTCTGACAAACAGACAATGATTTAATCTTTCTGGAATTGCAACCTCACTAATCTACTAGAGTTATGGTTTATGTTTCTACGGAGGCCTAGGATTTTTACCCTAGTCATGCTCTTACCAATGCTTCTATTGGTATTAAAAAACAACCTTAAATCTTGGGTCAAAAAATTAGTTGTCTTGACAAGGTGTGGTATGATCTTGAATTATATCCTACAGTGTGTGGGAAGCTTGTGTTTGATCATTAAGGCATGTAAACCTGATCAGGGAAATGTATCCTATATAGAATGGGTCTTTCTTTAATAGTTACCATAATGGTTATTAGCAGATCACATTATTATAGTTTATGGTTGTAGACATGCAAAATTAGCATTATGCATTCAATTAGGTCCATTCATCAAGTAAACCAGATTCACATTCATCCACTCATTAAATTAATCAAGTTCACCTTCATCCATTCATCAGGTAAATTAAACTCATTAAGTTCATTCCTAAGGTTGTTCATTTAAATTAAATAAATCAAACATCATCCCTTTAATTAAATAAACCAAACTTTATTTAATTAAATCTCCAAATGCATATTCCATCCTTTTATGATTTAAATAAATCAAATATTCAAGTCAAAAAGGTCAAACTCATCCTAATCATCATTAAGCTAATCTAATCCTAATTAGCCTAACCTAACCACCCATCACATCCTCTAGATATTCCCACTTGCACAAATAAATCAATTTATTGATTTATTAAAATCCTTATTTTCTTTCAACTTGGCATAAAAAATAGAATATTCCCTCAAGTTTGAAAATGATGACAAGTTGACTTGTCCCCTCCAACATTGCATTAACTTCTCATTTTCATGTCCCCCTCTCAACATTTATTTCACAAATTTGAATTTGAAATTTCCCCCTCTTGGGCAGATTTCCCAAATCTTGCACATACCTCAACCTATGGCAAGTTGACAAGTGGCCTCTTTTCATTGGTCTATTTTTAGTCCCACATTCATCCATTTGGCCATTCTCTCATCAAAATATTATATAAATAGAGGGCTTAATCTTCATCAACTCATCTACATTTTACATGCAAAGTTACTCTCTTGGTTTGAGAACTAATTTTTCTCTTCATCATAGTGGCATTGAATCATTTCAGCTTTTGAGCAAGGATTGGGAAAGGGTCATTTGCACATTTGACACCAATCCAATATGGAATAGGTATATGTCATGTTTTTTAATGTCTTTGGATCCTTGTTATTGTTGCATTTCTTAAAAAAATGATATGTTATTCCATAGAGGTATTTGCAGATTTGCATGTGTAAACTAACCCTCCTAATGAGTGTTTGAGATGGTTTCATTTGCAGATTTTTAGGTACTTCATTATGGCACTAGAAGAAGGGCCCTCATAAGTTGATATATTTGCTTTATTGAATACACACAGACTAGTTGATTTATCTCTATATTTTGATACATAATTGACCTCTTTGCATTTCTTGTGACACATTTATTTGCTGGCATGTGTTTTTAAGATTCAGGCGCTAATCTCATTGTGTTTGACAATGGTGTTAGTTCATTTGATAGTAGGATTATTACTTCTTTGTCTAACATCATACAAAATGAATACATCCACATACAACTGATTTGTATATTTAAAACACACCTTCAAAACTCTGGATCAGGCCTCTGAATGAATTTCTTTTTTTATATACCCTTCAATTGATGTATTCCATCTCACAAATGATTTGGGTGACTCATGAGGTTCTATGCAATCCATCGCACCAGCTATGAAGGAGATGCACAGTTAAAGGAAGAGATTACGTACTCTTTTGTATGTTGTAACTGTTCTTGTTTCAATGTCTTTGGTAGCTATCTTTGTAGCTATTTTTGTCTTGGGTCATAATAACTATCTGTGTGTTCTTTTTTCTAGAATTCCAATGCTAAAACTTGGATGCACATAATGTAATGATGTAAATTTGTAGAGATGCACTCATTAGTTATTGCTTGGGGTCGGTGCCCAATAACAAATGCTATGTAGGATTCTCACTGATTATTTTTTAAACATCCAATGGAAAAAGTTGCATCCAAAGAAAAATGTTGTGCACTTATCAACTATGGTTTTGCACTGATGGAAGGCGTATTTTTTTTTTTCACCATTATTAGATCTTTATATGTTACGCCTTACCTTTAGCTGGCTATAGGTTCTCATTTATGTGCAAAGCACTCTTCAAGAAGGCATCCAATTTTCAAAACCATTAATGAGCTGACAAGGGAAAATCTCACTGCCACACATATCTTTGACTTTTTCATCGCGAAACTCTTTGATGATCTATTAATCTTGTTGTCATCAGATTGTGTGAATCCTTTTGAGAGAATCATACCTTTATTGTTGTTTGGTCATAATTGTTTCTATCAATTTTCAATGTTGACTTTATCCACTTTCACATTTCAAAGACACGCCATTTACTCAATTTGAAGAATTTTGATATTCTCTATGCTATTCCAGAGAAAGCAAAATGTGCGTTTCCAAAACCTAGGCATCCTATCAAAGGGCGAACAACGAGGATGATGGAAAAGTTCCTATGTAGCACATCATTGACTTTTTCCAAAGCCTCCATTTACGCGCAAGTAGGGAGAATGCTGGAATGATTGGTGAGTCTATCTTTACAACTGCACAATTGCATTGGCTTGAAAGTGATTTTCTATTTGCTGTGGGCGCGATTTTGCACATGCAGGTTGCATTAGCTTGAAATTTTTTACATCCATTCCAACAACTCTGCTTCATGCCTATCCTCTCCTCTGCATATCTATCGACCAGAATAGTCACTTAAACATCTAGAATTTCCTCTAACATGTTACACTCCAAATGCCCTTGATTTTTTCCTTTGTCCTTCACAAAATTGATTAAGCCCATAGATGCAGGTCTGAGGAAGTCAAAGTGCTTAAATAAGGCTTAAACATTTGTTTTCTACATAGCCTATAAGATAGAATGGCTCAAGGGTAGGGATGCTGAGCTTTATTTACTGCTCAACTAACCTTTGCATTCCCGCGCCTTCTCCTCTTTAAATTTTTTTTTCCCATAGTCAACCATCATAGAAAGGGTGGACATGGGAGATGTGATGGCATTAATAATCTCTGGTTGGTGACTATTTCTTTTTCATGATTTATTAGTGTTAATAGTTGTCTTGCGTATCAAGTAGGCATCACTTTTGACTACATAGAATATAGAAGGTTTGAGATTATGACAGTTGAATTGTGCAGCACGTACTCATTATCAAGAACTTGGATGTAATTTTCAATTTAATAAACTTTCTCTAGCATCTTCATTGGATTCCTATTTTCAGGAAACAACTCGCCAAATTAGAGACATGGAAGATTGGAAGGCACAATTTCTACAGTGAAAGACGCGTGGGGGCTCCAGTTCCCACGATTTGAAAGCTACTTAACGAGGAGTATGGTATTTGATCAAATTTAATGCTTTGTATGTTAGGGGGGCGACAATCCATCTTATGAATATGAATGCCCAAGGACGCATTATTCATTTTTCACGTTGTGTGAATATCAATGCCCACCACTCTTGACCAAAGATTAACTATGGTGTTCCTCTGTATTTAATTTTGTTGTTTCTCCTATTGTCCGTTGCCGTACCTTTCAGTTGATTTTGAACAAATTTTAATTTTTCTTTCCACATTCTATTCTAATTAATGATATTAGGTAAACACAGAACAAGTAATGTTGGGTTGTAAAACACGGACTGGCTGGGATATTCAAACAAGGAAGGAAAATATAGCAATAGGTTAAATATGATTTCTAGCCATTGGAAAGTCCCATTGTATGATCTTCGCAAGTGCGGATTAGTGGTGAGGTGGGTTTCTTTTCTAAATATCTTTGATTTGAAATGCCACTGGGGAAATGTGTGTGGAATTGATTGATGATTTGACACACAACTAGGAAATATCTTCAAAAGCTGTCCAATGATGTCCTATTAAGTGTCCTTTATTATGCACTCTTAACTAATTTTTTTTTAATATCTTCTCAAACAAGCTGCAACAGATACTTCCCTTGAACATTTATCCATGTTGGGCATCATTCTCAAATCAAAATTTATTGTGAAAATTGCATAAACTTAACATTTATTTTCTTTGAATGCAGGATTAGCAACCTAGCGAATTACCAAACTATCACTTCTGAACATCTTTTTAAGTGATATGTTTTTGAATGTTTCTTGAATATATCGATATTTGATTTGCAGATTTAAATATGTCGATAATTGATTTGCAGGATTTTTTGAAGATAACGGAGTAACAAGATGGAGAAAATCTAGAAAATAACAAATAGATTTGAGCTGGAGAACGTGGCAGTGAAATTGAAGAAAGTATTTTTTAATGCTTTTTGTAATAATCTAAGGGCATCCATTTTTGGCTTTCTTTTTCTATTTTAGGCCAACTAGTTTTATTTTTGGGTTTAAAATTTAACCATTGAAATGATCTTTCAAGTTGGGCTAAAAATTGAACACTACATACCTACTAGATTTCGATTTGGTCTAAAATTGAACAAACAAACTTGACATTTGTTTTTTGGTACTTAAAACGAACTCGAATCATTGCTTTGAAGGATAAAAATGAACATGTGTCTTTTGTGTTTTGTAATATTTTATGCAAAATAATCTTACCTAAAAAGGCGTATGCACTTCTCTCGCACTTCATAGTGACCTTGAGAATCAAAAGTCTTTTTGATGACATTAAGTTGCATAAAATATTTCCTCCACACTTTGTTTTGGGTTTAAAATTGAAAAAAATCTTGTGCGAGTGTGAGTGAGCTTATTGCATGTGTTCTCCCTTTGTTTCTAAACAAGGGTCGATTGAACTATGAATAAGTTCATTCACTTTTGTTTATCTTAGAGGGCCTACCTTGGGGAAAAAGTACTCACCCAAGGGAACGAATCAACCGGTAACACTCTAAAGCCAAGAGTATTTCTAGCCAGGATATAAATGTGGGTATTGGAGTAAACGCCAGTATCACGCGGTTGGCTTTGACAAGATGCATCCGAAAGGGGACTCTCGCCGTATGGGTCAATCTCCACGAATAGAAAGTCTGAAATAGAACCCTTGTTTTGTCGTGACCAATTGATCCATTGAGCGAGTTTATCAAAGTGTTGCATTGGAACTTAGATTCCAAGAAGTTACTTGCCATGTCTGATCTTGGTTAAAGTATAGAGGTTAAGAATTCATTCTTAACATACCTTTATACTCTTTCCTTGGTTGAATGTAAAATCATCTCTTCTATGAAGGGCATGAGGCAAGCCCACCAAGAAAAATGTACCAATCGAGCTAGGATGTTATATTGCTTGTGAGTCAGTTTGAAAACACAGTGCTTTTATCGAAAATATTTGAAAACCAACATTCAACATGAGCATCAAATCTCAAACCCTTTAGGAGAAGCAAATATCCTTGAAAAAATTCACGTGTTATTGCTTTCCCTTGGGATTCGTATCCTTAGAGGCTTCTAAACATTTGGATTTCATCTCAATTTGCTTCTACTAAGGTCAACAATAGGTAACTCTTGCCTCAAATTTCCTCAGTTTCCACATAATACACTTTGCAGTATAAGGGGAAAGTTGAGACATTAGACTTCTAGATTCAAAATCTAATCAAGAGTGTGTTTGTGGTAAAAATAATGCATTAAACAAAGATTAAATCAATTGGACCCCACACATGTGCTTGATATCTTTTGGTAGTATGGTCTTCATGCAAACATTGATCTTTTGATTTTGTATTACTTTTAGAGAAAAGCATGTTCTTCACTATCTTGGTCTTGTAAACAAGTCCTTCTTAGGTTCATTTAGGATCAAATAAAACACTTCATTCATTCAAACATTCATCAAAATCCATCCCACAAACAACTTTAGAACTTTGGAAACATCATTATGGACTTGGTTAAATCATCAAAATCAAAACCACCTTGTTTAGTTAGGTGTATGGGAATGCATCCTTTCTCATACCTCTAGTTAAATTAGCAATACTTTGAAAAAATTCATCCTAAGATCACATCCAACATCTTAGGGTTTACAAGTTCATTATCCAAATCAAACAAATCAAACCCTAAGTATAGCATTGATACAAAGTCCCTAAACATTCAAAACACTCATATCATTCACCCCTTTTCATCCTTCATCTCGTCATTGGTCCTAAGAACCTTAGAGGTCACTTTTACAGCAAGATCAAAATACAAGAGGAACATGGAATATAAACTTGATCCATACATCATGAGTAATCGAAGTCAACTAAGCTTTCAAAGACTTACAAAGCCGATTGATTATCAAAACTCACACTTATACAATCCATACATGGGATCATTACCTTATACAAATGTCAATAGTACAACAAGTGTGAGTATGCCCAAATCAAAGATTGGAACACATTTCTCGATGGTAGATCTAAATCCAAACCTACAAGTCTGTCAACCAAACAATCAATGCATGAGCCTTCAAATGAACAACGTCATCCCACCAAATCCCTACATGCCAAATAAGAATGTACCAAGTACAAGTTTTCAAAACATGAATCCGACAAACTTTGGGATAAATATGTTTGCAAATCATACAAATATTGTTCAGAATCCAAACAAGATGTTAATGACTCCAAGTCAAGGTAACACCATGCAAAATCAAAGTTACCTAAATCAAGGTAATGTGATTCCCAACATCAACAATGTTCAACCTATCATGCCAAATCTGAGTGTCATCCCAAATCAGAACATTGTCCAAAATCAATTTGTCCATGATCCCATTCAAAAGCCACAAGTATGCATCCCAAATCTGCTTGAACAAAAACCAATTCAACTATATCAAGGGAGTCAAGATCGAAATTAAGATCAAATTTGGCGAGATCAAATTAATAACAAGTATGCATCCCAAATCTGCTTGAACAAAAACCAATTCAACTATATCAAGGGAGTCAAGATCGAAATTAAGATCAAATTTGGCGAGATCAAATTGCTACACTTACCAAAATAATTCAGTCATTGCGCCAAGAGACATCTCCACCACCATTACCCATGTGAACATCATTCCTTGGTTTAGGGCTTCCCCCTTTACCTAGCACCAATCACTCCATCCAAATCAATCCACCTAACACCAATGAAGCCATCACATCAAATCCTTTGAATATACCATCGACATCGCACCAACAGATGGTATCTAATCGAATGATAACATCAATCATGACAAATCAAAACATGGTCTCCCAAGGACTTATCACCTCGGTCATTCCGACCATTCCTATCACCTCGATCACTGCAACCACCACTCTCACACCCATCATATCTCAACCCCTCACTACCATGATCGCTCCAAGTGTATCTCAACCACTTGTCACTACATCTAACATAATTCCAAATACACCACCACTACAACCAAAACCAAGTGCAATAAGTCAATATTGTGACATCGCACTAAAAGCATATCAAGCCTACCAACAAGTGCTTCAACAATATCAGGTGGCTCCACAAGCCACTCAAGCTACCCACACCGCTCAAGATACCCAAGCCGCTCAAGCTACCCAAGCTACCCAAGCCTCTTGAGCTACCCAATAAAAAAAAGCACAAACATGAAAAATGATAATTATTGGGGATACCGATGAACATTCAACCACTGGTGATAGCATTGACAATCTCCCCACCACAATTGCTGAAAGAATTGATGAAGATCTATCCATCTGTGATACCAAAATGTTTGACCCATTCTAAGCAACTAAAATGCCATGGAAAAATATAAAGAAACACCTCAAGATTAGCCTAAGAAATTTGTAAATGCAAAGAGAAAAGTGTTAAATGATGCTAAATAGATATACCTCCCTTTTGCAACTGAAACTCCTTGGTTGGCCCTTGATTTTGGTGTGCTTTGTATGCTCCTTGATGGCTCTTGATGTGGCTAAATGAAGAATTTGACTATGTGCTTGAATGCAAATGTAAATGGATGAAATTGATGGCTAGATGAGTGCACAAAATGGCAGCATTTAGTTGCAAATGGCTAAGTCTCCCCAAATGCCTTAGAGGATGGGGTATTTATAGAGAAACTTGAATTCTCTAGAGAATTCAATGGTTGGGATTTATCCAACAAAGTCAAGATGAAGGGCTAAGGTGAGATGAGGACTCACAAGCCCTCACATTTTGACATGTGGAATGTGAAGTGGATAAAGGTAGGATGATGTGGAAGGGAGGTACATGATGTGGAGGAAGGACAAGTACCTTCCAAGTACATTGGGAGATGAGAAGATTCCTTGGAGGAATAAATGTGAATTAAAAATTCACATGCTTGGGAGAATCTAGTGGATAAGAGAGAGTCTCCAAAAAGGTGGGAGTTTGTCACATGTGACTTGATGTGACAAGTCAAAGGTTCTAGAAGATGCATGGGAAAAGGGGATTCTAGGAATAATAAAAGTGAATTAAAAATTCACATGGGGAAGAGAGGAGCCTAGGGTGAATAAAAAGGAATTAAAAATTCCTTGGGGGGTGGGGAGAGTTGACCAAGGTACTAATTAGGTTTAACTAATTAGTAATTAGAGGATAATTATGGGTTAATGGGGATTAGAAGACAACTTGCAAAAGTTGGAGGATGTGACACATCCTAATCAAGGATTAGGCATGCACACATCCTTAATGAAGAGATTAGGAGATGGATTAGGATTAGATGAAAATGACATGTGAGGAATTAAATAAATGTAATATTTATTTAATTCATTTGATGAAAAGAGGATTAAGGAGGGTAAGATATTTAATTATTAATTAAATACCTTAGGGATTTGACAAAATTAAGGATATTAATTAAATAATAGTAATATTGCTTAATTAACTTGGATAAGAGGTTGTTTAGATGAAAAGTGATAAATTTGGATAAATTAATTGTCCAAATTTGGATGTCTACATTTTTCCCCCTCTTTGAGATGGTGTTATGAAGTAGCATCATTTCAAAGAATATTAAAACATAGAACCCAAAAGGGGATGGTTAGATTGGAAAAGATGCCCCAGTCATTCAAAGGAGTGACTGGTAAGGAAAAAAAATGAAGATGGGGGTGAAGATGAAGATTAGGGATTGAGGATGCCCCCTCGAGAGGACATGCGGGTTCAAGAGAACATGGGTGTTCTCTTGAAATGGATGAGATGATGCAAGGGGAGATGAAGAAGATGATGCAAAGTGATGGACAAGATAGGAGGATAAGGTGACAAGAGGTGGATGAAGCACAAATAGATTTGAGGACAAATATGAGGTTGCCCCAGTCAAGCTACAAGCGAGAATGGGTGGATGATGGATGGAGTGTCATCAATGAGGGAATGAGAGATCCCAAAACAACATGAGGATAGGGAAGGATACATCCCAAAACACCACTAAAATATAGGGAAGAATACCTCCCGATGATGATGATGAAAGTGTTGTTGATGAGGGAAGGATACATCCCAAAACAACACCGAAGGGATATGGAAGAATACAGCTGGATGATGATGATTATGATGAAGATGATTGGATCAAGGCTTGTAGCAAGGCTGGTAACAAGACCAAGGATATGATTAGATGATTTAGGCTAAAGGGAATGGATGGGGGTTGGATAAATAGGTGAGATGAGGATGAAGGATGAATGGATTGGGGGATTTTGATATATGAGAGGATGGGGGATGCATGCAAGATGATAGAAATGAAATGCAATCCTAATGCAATTTGCCATCTTCGGAGCACTGATTTTTGCTATAGCATAAGACACCAAGTGCCAGGGTATGTGGAACCAAGGCGTATTAGTGTCTAATGCATGAAAGAAACAAAACAGACAAGAAGGCTATTCCAACACCCCAAAGTCACGAAGACCTTGGTCGGGCCAGGTATTGAGATAACCACAAGTACAAAAGGATGCCCTAGCATAACACAAGACCACAAGGATCTTCGTGGGTACTACATGGGACAACCAAGAAGACATAAATAAAAATAAAAAAGATCAAAATATGCCCCTATGTCGACCAATCAAAACACACCATAATATGATGGATCATAGCGGCCTTGACAAGTGATGATAGGGAGCTCAAATGATAAACAAAAGCCAAATGTATCAAAATATCACAATCGAGTTCAAACGTTCTTTGCCATAGGATCAAAAGGGATGGATGGGGTTGATGAGGTATGTTAGGAAGGATGCATCCTATGAGACCAAAGATGATGGATACTAAACTAAATGATCGATATGACGCAGGATATTCAGTACCGATTGGATCTGCTGATACGAGTGGATCTTGTTTGTTAAGAACCAACTAGATAAGGGCATAGCTTGATGACACGACACAAGACATGAGAATGAAACACTCTAAAGACTTAGGGGCTCAGGGGTCAATCAAAAATTAGCCTTTCCTACGTGAAAGTGCAGAGCCCTCAGTTCGGTGAAAGGCGGACGATTGACCATGGATAAAAGTAGAAAGAGGATGATGAAGACTAATGGTGGATGACAAGGACTGGAGAGACAAAAGAAAAGATTGATGATAGATGATAAAGGAGTGGATGGACAGAGCAGAAAGACCGACACTAGATGATAGAGGAGCCCCGGGGGTGGATCAAGTGACTGACCTTGCCTATGTGAAAGCGCAGGGGCAACGTAGTTCGACAAGAGGTTGACGACGGACCATGATGGAGACTTCAATGGATGACAGGATGGAAAAAGAAGAAAGACCTATGATAGATGATAAAGGATAAGATAGACAAAGAAGAAAGACCGATGTTAGACAATAGAGGAGCCCTGGGGGCTGATCAAGTGATCAACCTTGCCTACGTGAAAGCGCAGGGGCAACGTGGTTTGACAAGAGGCTGACGACGGACCATGATGGAGACTTCGATGGATGATAGGATGGAAAAAGAAGAAAGACCGATGATAGATGATAAAGGATCCCTGGGGGTGGATCAAGTGACCGACCTTGCCTACGTGAAAGCACAGGGGCAACGTAGTTCGACGAGAGGCTGAAGATAAATGATGGATAAAGGATGATGATAGGATGAGTGGAGGATGATGATAGGATAAGTGGATAACCTATGGGACCGATATGATGAGATAGGATAAACATGTTGGATTGGATAGGATGATGACGATCACATAAAGCTTAGGGATGGGATAGTTATCCAAATCATTAAAATGACTTGGGAGGATGGTATGATGGGGAGATGAATATTGAGAAAGGATAAGAGATTGAAAAGATGTGTAAAAGAAGTAGAAGTGATGGCAATGAGATAAATGGCATTGGGTTGCATGGAGGGAGGCCTATAGCCAGATACCAATGACAAGGGATTATGAGATGGGATGAGGATAAAGATGAAAGAATGGATAGAGATATAGGGATGAAGGATGGAAGGGATTGTTTGGATGGATAGGAATATAAGGATTGGGAGATGAAAGGGATTCTAGTATAGATGGATACAAAGATAAGGATGGGGAGATGGAAGGGATGCTGTGATAGATGGATAGGGATATAAGGATTGGGAGATGAAAGGGATGCTAGGATAGATGGATATGAAGATAAGGATGGGGAGATGGAAGGGATGTTGTGATAGATAGATAGGGATATAAGGATTGGGAGATGAAAGGGATGCGAGGATAGATGGATACGAAGATAAGGATGGGGAGATGGAAGGGATGCTGTGATAGATGGATAGGGAGATGAAGGGATGTTATGATAAATGATGTCTCCAAGGACTATATCACAAAGGAAGCAGATGCCTCCACTCTAGATATGTCATAAATGATGAGGCATGAGGGATGGAAGACGAGTGGATGGGAAAATGAGATAACTAGAGGAGGATAGGATGGGGGACCAAGGAATACAACAGAGCATGGATGAAGGGAATGTATACCAAGAGGTGGCCAAAGCATGTATAGATAGGTGCCCCTGTTTTGATCAAGACCACAAGAAGGATGGAGGGATGGGAGATAAATGGGATATGATGGTAGGATGCGGAAGATAGGTGGGATGGAGGGGATTACGGGTGCATAGCAGAAAGCATAACGGATGGAGGGAATGCATATTAGGAAGTTGCCCCCAAGTGCAGATGGGAATTTACGCATGATGCCTATTTTCCAGGTTTTCATCATGGTACTTATCTAAGGCGCTTATTTGCCAAGTTTTTACCATTGGACGAATTATTTCTCTTTACTATTTATTTTTTTGACATTTTTTCTGATTTTTTTTGGATTTTTTTTGTATTTTTGGATAGTAGGGGATGAAAATGGATAAAATTTAGAAGATACATGATAAGGATATGGATGAAGGACTCAAGCATCAAGTTCTATATGAGGTATTAAGAGCCTATGTTCGAACGACTGTTGGATGTTAGTACAACCTTATTAGGATAAATGGATTATGCAAGAGGATGAATTAGAGGGATTTGAGAGGGGAGATACATGGGATAATGGATGGGATGTTGCAAAGGGTATGGATGGAATGATGGGGTGGATATGTGATGGGGAGATGTGTTCAGGACCAAGATTGGCACATGTGGTGGTGGATGTGAAAAGATAAGAGGATTAATGGATGGAGAATGTGTTGATAATGGAGGAGATGGGGTGGTGAACTTTGGAACATAAGGACCCAAAACAGACTTAGGAGATGAAAGGGGTGTATGACTAGCTTTTGGATTACCAACTTTGGATGTTCTTATAGATTTTTCATTTGATGGAATTGCATATTTTTTCTTTGGGATCCACATGGTTTTGATCTTTGCTTTGGTGGGCCTTTGTGGCCTATGGATTTGATTTAGATTTAGATTTTTCTTCTCTTCACCATGTCTTTTGGAGGGGACATGGGGAGCCTTAGATTCATGTGGATGTTTGGATTTATGCATTTTTTCTTTAACATCCAAAGTTCTTTTAGTAGCAATGGGATGGGTGCAAGCAGATGGATGATGTGGAGATAATATGAATGGAGGGATGGAGGTAGGATTTTGGGGATGATATGGAAATGGAGGATGTGTAGGTATGTGCCTTTGTTGATCCTAATTAGGATGTGTATGATGGATGACATGGATAGGTGTTGGATGGATGAAAGGATGAGATGGAGGAGGTGACCTTGGGATAAATGGACCCAAAACAGACATAGTGGGTGGAGGGACATAAGAACCCAAGATGGATGGAGTAGAGGAAGGATGGGAGATGGTGGGTGGAGGGATGTAAGGACCCAAAATGGATGGAGCAAATGAAGGAGGAATATGGACGGTTGTTTTGAGGTTATATGATAGAGGAGGAGGGATAACAACATAGGATCTGGTGAAGCGATGGGAAGAGCCGACATTTCTTTTGGAAAAGGCTCGTTGAGGACGTCTAGAGGTTGTACCAACATCTTTAGAGTGTGAGTCTTGGGAAATAGGTCCAAGACCTTGCATGCAGATTTGTTCTTTGACTTGGATGGGCTCTAAGATACCTTGCTCATGAAGGCCTAGACCTTTTCCTTGATAGTTCATTTTCTTGAGCATGCGATCCATGATAGGATTTGTGTTATTCCAAAAACATGATGCGAGTCCATTATTAGGTGGAGGATCATGGGTGGTATATACACTATGTTTTTCTTCTACGAGGAGGCCACCATGGAAGAATGTGAGAGAGCCAAGGGGATATGCAAGCGGTGTGGGGATAGCAGTTTTAGGCGATGATGGGGGATCATGAGAGGGAGATGATGGGATAGCAACATTTGGATGGGTGGTATCGGGAGAGGGATCAGGGGATATGATAGGATCTAGATTTGTGGTAGTGGGCTCATGCGATGGAGATGATGGAGCGGTGGAGACAAGGGGATCATGGGGTGGAATGGATGGGGGACTTTGATCTTGAGGTGGACTAGATAGGATGGTAGGATCTTGATCTGGAGAAGGGGATATGTTGGCATGCTTTGGATTAGACTCTTGGCATGACTCATCTTGTGTGGATGGCAGCATGACAGAGTGTTCTTCAAGTTGGGGAGATGGAAGGATGGAGGATTCGATGCAGTCATCAGAATGGATTTTAGTGGATTGGATTTGGGTGTCGTCGATGGGCTTGACGACTCTTGGAGTAGGAGGTGGGTGTTCAATGGATTCGGTAGACGTGATGGTAAGGGATGGGGGATTAGTGGATTCAGAGGATGTGATGGTTTCATCACTAATAGATGTTGGGTGGAGAAGGGTCTCATCACTAATGACCATGGATGATGGGTTGGGATGGCATGATTCTATAACTTCAAGGTGTGGAGTGGGAGATGTCTTCTTTGCTATAAGTCCTTGGAGAACTTTTGGAGTGAAGAAATTGAATACTCTAGACTAAGATGGCATGGTAGGAGTGGATGAAGGATTATGGATTGGTGGGGGATGAGGACTAGGGATTGGGGGACTAGGATTAGATGGGGGAATGGTATTGGATGTAGGGCTGGGAATAGACAGGGGATTAAGATTAGATGAAGGGTTAAGATAGGGGTATTGGAATGGTGAATTAGGACACAAGGATGTGTGTGGTGGATTGTAGTAAGGGTATGGGGATGGTGGATTAGGATGGGAAGATTGAGGTGGCAGATTGAGATAGGGACATGTGGATGTCGGATTAGAGTTAGGAGAGGTGGATGTTATATTAGGATAGGAAGGTGTGAATGTAGGATTAGGGTGAGCAGATTGGTATGGAAGATTAGGGTAGCGGGTATATGCCAGTGAAGGATTGAGATAGGATGATGTGGACGAGGGATTAAGATAGGGGTATTGTGATGGTAGACTAGGATAAGAGGATGATGTAGATGAAGGATATGATGGATATGATGGATATGATGGATATCCCTTGTCAAAGGTAGCATAAGAAACATGATTAGGCATGGATGAAGACATAATGGGATAACTAGAAGGGGTGATTGAATTTTGGAAAGTGGGTGGAGAAAGCTTACTAACAATGATAGTGTCAAGGGGATCTATGCCACATTCTTCTTGATCGACAAGACTTTCGTTATCGTTGTCAATGTAATTAGGGTTTCCCTTTACCACTATTGATGGAGGATAAGGATTCATGATGGTGAAAGGATAAAGAGGATGGATAAAAGATTTTGGATGGGAATGGACTAAAGCTAGAATCAAGATTTAGCTCAAGCTCAGATCAGGATTGAACTAAAGCTCAGATTAGGATGATTGGATGATGTGATGGGATTGATTCTGATGATGAACACTGAATCTGCTTCAAGATAGAAGTAGATTGATTGGGTCGAAGGTGATGTGATTGGATTGGATAATTTTGATTGATGATTGATAAGATCAACTGATGGATCAGATAGGATGATGAGAGGAATTGAAAAACCCCGTTCAGAGATTATCCTAGGTGACTTAGGATGCTGATTGATCGGATGAAAGGATAAATGGATGATTGTAGCACCAAATCCACCTTGAGATTGAAGGTGAATTGATTGGGCCAATGATGATGATTAACTTAGGATGGATGACAATCCTAAGCAAATGTTGATGAGGACGATCAGATCAGACACTTAGGTCAATTTGGATAATAACTCAAGATGAAGTTTAGGGGATCTGGATGGGGAAAATGATGATTTGATTGGAGAAATGGATGATGAATACTCAAGACGAGTAAATGATTGATCAGAACAAATGAATGACTACTCAGAATGAGTAAACGACTGCTCACAATGGACAAATGATTCTCAGAACGAGAAGATGAAGGTTTGGAATAGATGGAAGATTACTCAGAATGAGTAAATGATTGATTGGGATTGTTGAACGAGAGTTCAAAATGATTGAATGTTTACTCGAAACAGGGAAATAGATGATTGGAATGACTGAATGAGAGTTTGAAATGATAGGAGGTGTGAAACGGATGAACGTTTACTCGAAATGAGTAAACGGATGATCAGAATGATAGAATGAGAGTTTAGAATGATGAAATGAGGTGTGAAGTGGATGAATGTTTACTCGGAACGAGTAAACGGATGATCGAAATGATAGAACGAGAGTTCAGGATGATGAAAGGACGTGTGAAATGGATGAATGTTTACTCATAATGAGTAAATGGATGATCAAAATGATGAAAGGATGTATGAAATGGATGAATGTTTACTCGAAACGAGTAAACAGATGATTGGAACGACTGAACGGGAGTTCAGAATGATGAAATGAGGTGTGAAATAGATGAATGTTTACTCGAAACGAGTAAACAAATGATCGGAACGACTGAACGAGAGTTCAAAATGATGAAAGGAAGTTTGAAATGGATGAATGATGTTTACTCAGAACGAGTAAATGAATGATCAAAATGAGTAAACGAATGATCAAAATGATAGAAGGAGAGTTCATAATGATGAAAGGATGTGTGAAATGGATGAACGTTTACTCGGAACGAGTAAACAGATGATTGGAACGACTGAATGGGAGTTTGGAATGATGAAATGAGGTGTGAAATGGATGAATTTTTACTCAGAACGAGTAAACGGATGATCAGAATGATAGAACGAGAGTTCATAATGATGATAGGATGTGTGAAATGGATGAATGTTTACTTGGAACGAGTAAATGAATGATCAGAACGACTGAACAGGGGTTTGGAATGATGAAATGAGGTGTGAAATGGATGAATGTTTACTTGGAATGAGTAAACGGATGATCAGAATGATAGAACGAGAGTTCAGAATGATGAAAGGATGTGTGAAATGGATGAAAATTTACTCGGAACGAGTAAACGGATGATCGAAATGATAGAACAAGAGTTCAGAATGATGAAAGGATGTGTGAAATGGATGAACGTTTACTCAGAACGAGTAAACAGATGATCGAAATGATAGAATGAGAGTTTGGAATGATGAAATGAGGTGTGAAATGGATGAATGTTTACTTAGAATGAGTAAACGGATGATCAGAATGATAGAATGAGAGTTCAGAATGATGAAAGGATGTGTGAAACAGATGAATGTTTACTCAAAATGAGTAAACGAATGATCAGAATTGCTAAACTAGAGTTTGAGATGATAAATGAAGGTTTGAAATATATGAGTGTTTACACGGAATGAGTAAACGAATGCTTGAAAAGGGAGAACAACTGTCCAGAAAGGATGAATGAAAGGTTGAAATGACTAAACCTCAAATTAGGGTTTTGGTTAAGCTCAGTTTGGGATTAGATTAAAGCTCAGAATAGGATTGGGTTGAAGCTTAGAATGATTGGAGGATGTGATGGGATTGATTCTACACCAAATTCTGGGGTTTAAAGAACGTAAGGTGTTGACAATCAGATTTTTCTAGATTTGGCAATTTTCAAAAATTGTCAAATTTTGCCATTTTAGGAAACTTCACATATGTACTTTTGATAGTTCAATTTTTTCCCAAAAAATACCCAAAACTAAGATAGGATGAATTGCCAACTAACATCACAAATTTGAGACATGCATTATGAGTTATTAACGAAAATGATTCGTCAAAGAATGAAAAAAACACTAAATTACGATTTTGAGGGTTAAGATGGAAGTTTGAGGCCCCAAAAATGTGTCAAAACAGGGTCCAAGGGACTTCTAGGAAGTTGGGGATCCACATGCCATCTCATAATGTAACCACCCATAAAATTTTTAGCTCAAACGGACACCCGAGTCGAAAGTTATGGCCTCCAGAAGTTTCGGCACAAAAATCAAAATTCTCAAAATGAAGTCTAGGTGATTGGGATGGATGATTTGATGCTTGATATGGACTCTAATGATTTTCCAAGTGGAACTTATGTGATTTTGGTGATGAAACGATAATTTTTGGAAAAGTGTTGATGACGGGCAAATGGGTGCTCGGAATAGATGAATGACTCTCAGAATGAGGGGAGGAAGATTCAAAATAGATGTACGAGTACTAAGAACAAGTGAACGAGTGCTCAGAATTAGGATTGGATTGAAAGAGATGATGGGATTGGTTGGATTTGGGAACTGGATATGTTTGTTTGCCAAATTTGTGCAAAGGGGCGACTGTGCCCTCCTTTTGGGGTGATTGTGCCCTCATGGGGCAACTGTGCCCCCTCCTGGGGTGACTGTGCCCTCCTAGGGTGACTGTGCCCCCTCCTGGGGCGACTGTGCCCTCCTGGGGAGACTATGCCCCCTCTTGGGGCGACTGTGCCCTCCTGGGGTGACTGTGCCCCCTTTTGGGGTGACTGTGCCCACACAGAGGGGCAGATTCACCCCTTTTTAGGGCATATTCGCCCCACTGCTTTGTGGATGCTTTAAGTGGGTAAACAGGCTATAAGAAGTGGACAATAGGAATGGGGTGTTAGATTGAGGAAATGATTAGATTAGGAAAGTGAATGAAGTGGATGAATAAGCACTCGAAATTGGTAAATGATTGAAAGCTCGACACAAGTAAATGATTGATTAGAAAGGATAAAAAACTCTTAGAATGAGGAGATGGATGCTTGGAATGGATGAAAGATTACTCAAAACGAGTGAGCGAAGGATTTGAAAGGGATGAAAGACTACTTGGTCAAATAGATGTTTGGAATGGTTAGATGAAGGTTTGGAATGGTAAAAATGGGGGTTTAAAATGATCAAATGGAGGTTTAGAATGACCAAACGGATGTTTTCAGAGGTTTAGAATGACAAAATGAAGGCTTGGGATGATGAGATAAAGGTTGGGAATGATTAAATGATGGTTTAGAGGCTAAACGGATCCAAACGGGGCGATTTCGGGTGTTCAGAAGGGCAAATTCGCCCCTCTGCAGTAAATCAAGGGGCACAATTGCCCTTCTGCGGTAAAATCAAGGGCGCAGTCGCCCTTCTGTAGTAAATCAGGGGCGCAGTCACCCTTCTATAGTAAATCAGGGGTGCAGTCGCCCTTCTACAGAAAATCAACAACTTGGTTTGATGAAAATGACTATGGCAAGGACTTTAAAATGACAATAATAAGGCCAATTTGTCAAAAATTTCACTAGGTTCTCACAAGAAAACACTTTCAAGCAAACACAATCCTATGATTAGTGTTAAGGGTATGGCCAAAGAGGTGTTAATCTAGGATGCACAAAGTGTCTAGGGAGTCCTCGATATACTCTTGGTACGTGAGGCACAACCGTGAACACCAGCCCATCACAAGCGTGAGTCGGGAACCCCAACGAGATACTGAAAGGCTCAGACCAACTCTTCACGTCTATCTAGGTATCACCCTAGCTTTGACGCTCCGCCAATTACGACGTGACTAAATTGGGGTACAACTTTCGCTCTCCCCCCTTTATATACCCCGCCGGTACGCGTGGTTGGAATCGTCCCTTGGGGTGATGAAATCCCCAAGCAGGTCCCACTAGAAAGAAAGCACTAATCATTTCCAACTACTCCCCAGGCTCACACGAAGTGCAAGGGGAAAGCGAAAACAAGCTAATGCTCCCTTTGGGTAACAAAAAAAGATAGACACAACAAGTAATGAGTATTACTCCCCCCTAACGAGACTATGTTCTTAGATTAACGAAAACACCAAGGATAGTTTTAAAAATCTTAGCAAACGGATAGCCCTGCAAGCAACTGTTAGTTGTTTTATCCCGCTTTCTTCATCAATTTCACAAGAATATGCTGTAAAAAGTTAGCAAAAACACCAATATCCTTGCAAGAAACAGTGTTAGGGGGTTAGCACCTGAAAACAACAAAGACCGAAGCTAAAATGACAATTTTACCTTCCAAAATGTGTTGCTTTGCGGTGACAAGAGGGCACAGTCACCCTTCTACAATAAATCAGGGGTGCAGTCACCCTTCTGCAGTAAATCAGGGGCGTAGTCGCCCTTCTACAGTAAATTAGGGGCGCAGTCGCCCTTCTGTGAAAAATTAGGGACGTAGTTGCCCTTCTGCAGTAAATAAGGGGTGCAGTCACCCTTTTACAGAAAATCAGGGGTGCAGTCGCCCTTCTGCAGTAACCAGGAGGGCACAGTCGCCCTTCTGCGGTAACTAGGAGGGCATAGTTGCCCTTCTGCGACGTATTCCTGCAAAAAACTTAACAACAACAAACGTGAAATATAGGAACCCGCTTGTGAGTCCCACCGAGCATGCCAGAAATGTGATACCAAAATGTTTGACCTATTCTAAGCAACTAAAATGCCATGAAAAAACATAAAGAAACACCTCAAGATTAGCCTAAGAAATTTGTAAATGCAAAGAGAAAAGTGTTAAATGATGCTAAATAGATATACCTCCCTTTTGCAGCTGAAACTCCTTGGTTGGCCCTTGATTTTGATGTGCTTTGTATGCTCCTTGATGGCTCTTGATGTGGCTGAATGAAGGATTTGACTATGTGCTTGAATGCAAATGTAAATGGATGAAATTGATGGCTAGATGATTGCACAAAATGGCAGCATTTAGTTGCAAATGGCTAAGTCTCCCCAAATGCCTTAGAGGATGGGGTATTTATAGAGAAACTTGAATTCTCTAGAGAATTCAATGGTTGGGATTTATCCAACAAAGTCAAGATGAAGGGCTAAGGTGAGATGAGGACTCACAAGCCCTCACATTTTGACATGTGGAATGTGAAGTGGATAAAGGTAGGATGATGTGGAAGGGAGGTACATGATGTGGAGGAAGGACAAGTACCTTCCAAGTACATTGGGAGATGAGAAGATTCCTTGGAGGAATAAATGTGAATTAAAAATTCACATGCTTGGGAGAATCTAGTGGATAAGAGAGGGTCTCCAAAAAGGTGGGAGTTTGTCACATGTGACTTGATGTGACAAGTCAAAGGTTCTAGAAGATGCATGGGAAAAGGGGATTCTAGGAATAATAAAAGTGAATTAAAAATTCACATGGGGAAGAGAGGAGCCTAGGGTGAATAAAAAGGAATTAAAAATTCTTTGGGGGGTGGGGAGAGTTGACCAAGGTACTAATTAGGTTTAACTAATTAGTAATTAGAGGATAATTATGGGTTAATGGGGATTAGAAGACAACTTGCAAAAGTTGGAGGATGTGACACATCCTAATCAAGGATTAGGCATGTACACATCCTTAATGAAGAGATTAGGAGATGGATTAGAATTAGATGAAAATGACATGTGAGGAATTAAATAAATGTAATATTTATTTAATTCATTTGATGAAAAGAGGATTAAGGAGGGTAAGATATTTAATTATTAATTAAATACCTTAGGGATTTGACAGAAATAAGGATATTAATTAAATAATAGTAATATTACTTAATTAACTTGGATAAGAGGTTGTTTAGATGAAAAGTGATAAATTTGGATAAATTAATTGTCCAAATTTGGATGTCTACACCATCAAAGAGCACATTGGAGATGTTTCTATCTCATCTGAAGATCAAATCAACATATGTCAAGAGTCAATTTTCAATCATGATGAAAATCCACCAACTAACAATGATCCAATTCAAGAAATGTCAACATCATTTGACCCTATGGTTGAAGACATTGGAAATCCCTCCACCACAATTTTTGAAAACAACGATCAAGATCTCTCCATCGATGAGCACTTTGAAGATATTTCCACCCCATTCGATGACCAACTCACCATACATCAAGAGCCACTCTTTAGTGATCTATTTCAAGGAGTGTTAGGATTATTTGATCGTATCGACATAATGCACGATCCATTGACCAATGATCATATTGAAAATGTCTCTACATCACCTTATGAGTTAGAGGACATATCTCAAGAATTTATTCCAAAGCATGATCAACATCTTTCACCAAAGTCTAGCAGTGGTCCTTTCCAAGACATATTGACATCCTTCGACTTCATGGCTACAGATACTTAAGGAACCTTGAATTCAACACTTGAGTATATTGAACCACTTACCATGTCTAATGACAACATCCAAGGACCCTTTGTAAGCAATCCATCCTTTGGAACTAACCCATGTCAAGAACTTGATCCAAAGCATGTCGAAAGCAACTCCGGAATCATTCAAGATCAAGAATTTGTATCTTCAAGATACTAGAATAATCTAATGGAAACTCTCCTATCTATGTAAGATGATCATATCCATGTAGCACATACTCCTCCATCTACCCATGAAATGCTTTTTGCGGATGGACACGTAGATGATCTTCATTTAGAACAGGATTCCTTTACTCTTGACATTACCACACAAAAAGAGCAGGTTATTGATTCCTTCAGTCAAGCTGAGTTATCAACATTAGGATCAGATATATCCCAAATTCAGACTGAGCACATCATGTATGAAGATATCCTTGAACAATATCCACTCAAGGAAACATGTCAGATAGAACAGGATATTCCAGAGTTAGCATAGTAGAAAATTGAACTAACGTCATCTACAATGGCTATCTATCAAAGAACGCTTATCGAACAAGACATCTCAGAACAGGAAGAATCAAAGCATGAAGGTACTACTACCACCATACTGGGGGAAACTTCATCTCATGCAAATGTCAACATAGGGAGCATGAAGAGTCCTTATGATGAAACTAATGCCAATACTACAACCAGTCACATCATGAATCTTCATCCACCCATCACCCCATCCACGAATTGGGACCAACGTTAAAAGAAAGAATTGAATCAAAGTACAAAGAACGTTATCAAAGCAAAAGAAGAAAAGCATGATGGAAAAATAAAATACAAATGGATACCAAAGAATACAAAGAAAGATCATCCCTATCAAACTCCATCAGTCAAAGAAACTATGGGGCAAAACTAAAAAGGGAAAAGCATCCATCAAATATTTCCACAAAAGAAAAAGCAGGCTTTTCAAGCGACGTACAAAGTGTATCAAGCAGTTGGTCCTAATTCAACGCACACTTTCATATCCACCCATCATTGCTCATCTTCCCAAGTTTGGAGAGTCAAAGGTTCCAAACTGTCAACGAATCCATCTCTTATCCCTAAGCACACTCCATCCACACCTCAACACATGATATACAGTTCTCACATTGACCAGGTATTGGCAACGACCCTTCATCATAAGGATTCAGAAGGCACTCTATCACGATGTACGCACAAAGACAAAGTTAACCCTAGTATCAATGAAGCAGATCAAGAATCCCAAAATTTGCATTCAAGTGCATATATCTTAGCAAAGCAACTTCTTCAAGCAGGCTATCAATGGAACATCCAAAAAAACCAAAAAAATCAAAAAATATGAAAATAAAAAAAAAATCAGAAAAAGGATTGAAAATAGTAAAGAAAAAAAAAATCGTTCTCTAGTGAAAACCACTACGGTGCCGCTTTGGGCAAGACCATGACGAAAATTTGGAAAACAGGCATCATGTGTAGAATCAAGCATCTACGTATGCCAGTTTAGTTGAAAGCATCTCATCCCATCCATAATAAATATAGCATTCCATCCATCTTAGCCATAATAAATCCATTCATCAATGAACCACTTATCCAATCCATTTTCATCCATCTGCATCCATCATCCAAGTTATCATGATCTTGATGAAAGTTTGGGGTATACTTTATGCTTGCTTACGGTAAACATCTTAACATGGGCTGTTTTCATTGATCCTATCTTATGCAACATTAGTTGAACCATGAAACATTATCCAAATGAGCATCCTTTATCTGTGCACCTTATCTTATCGCAAGATAATCCATATCCATCCATACACCTACCTGAGCATCCATCCATTGCATTCCATACATTGCTAGACACTGGGGGCATATATTCACATCTTGCTTTAGGAATAAATCTTGATCTATATCCTCCAACTTATGTGGCGATTCAAACAATATTGACAAACGTGAAATCAAATTGGTCAAACCACTTGTGAGAAAAAATCCAAATCACTAGCCCATGGCACATTTTGACGAGAAGACATTCCTCGTCAGTCTTCATCTTTCATCGAACACCAATCCAAACAATCGATATCAGTCACATCTAATTTGTACGTCCACGTCACGTCAAATCATTCAAACAAATTTTGTTCCAGACCAAGCTTCAATAATCCTGATCAATCGAATTCAATCAATCCATAATCTTGGGATATCCTTCCCAATCCTTGTGTTGCTTAACACTATCCTTGCATTGTTGTGCATCCTCAGCAATATTATCATCATCAATCCAATCAATCAATCAATCCTTTCATTGTTGTGCATCCTCAACAATGTTATCATCATCAATCCTGATCAATCAAATCCTTGCATTGTTGTGTATCATCAACAATGTTATCATCATCAATCCATTGATCCAATCAATCAACCTTAGCTTGGTTTTTAACAAAAATCCTAAATAGAGAACCGATATCATCACACATTTCCATATCCAAATCGTCAAAATCATATGAAAATCCAAAAACATTTGTAAAAGATAAAAAATATCAAAAACATTGGAATCTGAACTACGTCGTCTCTGAGCTTAAACGTAGGCAAGGATAATCTTTGATCATCCCCTGAAACACAAAATCCAAAAACATTCATAAAATCTTAGAAAACGCAAAAACATCAGAAAATCAAAAAATCAAAACATTTGAAAAATCCAAAAACCCAAAAATAGCCTAAAAACATTTCAAAACGTCAAAAAAATCCAAATATTTGAAAAACTCCATCCATCCCATTTTTCTTTCACTCGAAATAATCAATCATCCATAATAAATTGATTGTCACCTAGTTCATCCTTTGACAACATAAACAGAAACAATCACAACAATCAGCAAAAGAAAGCTTCAATCGTAAAATCAAAATCGAAGCAACAAACCTTTAAAACAAAATCAAACTCTTGATCATTTTCAGACATGTCAATCAACTTTATATCAATAGCTTATCAATCAACTTATCAACCCATCATCATCCTATACAATGCATGTCCTAGGATATATCGCTCTGACAATGGACATCATTTTGGATATCACCTTGGATTCTTATCCTATGAAAACAAATCCCTTTGGCTAGAGATATGAAGAACATTGGCTTGTTTGTGTACTTGATCTTTTCATTTGATTTATCTTATTGCGCTCATTCCAAGGACCTCTCAATGATATTCAAACCAAGGATTTAGAGAGATAGGAATGGGGAAACGATCATTATCCTTTTGTCTATTGTGCTTGTTGGATGTTCTTGTAAAATAACTTGGTGAATACCCTCTTTGTTAGGTACGTCCTAACAAGGTTTCCCTAGTCAAGTGTGAACAAGAATACTCGTATCTGTTTGTCGAGTCAAAGTCCATCGCACTAGGTACAACGCCATCCTGGTTCTTTATACCTTGATGCATCGTACCTATGTGTGTAATCAAACATAAGGTAAGTAGCCCTTTTAAAATCCCAATCCTTGATAAGCGAATCATCCATTTATCAACATCATCTATCATCATCATCTCTCATAAAGTGGACTTGTTGGATCCTCTTGTCATCATCTAATTTCTTTTTTTCCGCACTAACATCACATCATGAATAGTTAATCATCATCGCCAATGCATCCATCATGCATCCATCTTGCATCCACAAACCATCAGTATTTTTCATATCATCTCACATGCATAATCATCATCATAATATAGATCTGTTAGTCTAAGCATCTCATAAATCGCATATTCGCATAAAACATCCATTTCATAATCATGGCATATCACATCATCCATTTCATCCATCTCATACACCATATCATCATTTAAGTTGTTTAAGATAATATAGATTTGTTATTCTAAGCATCTTAAAAACCATCTCATTTGCATCATCATCCATAACCATCCATTTTGAACCTCTTTCTCGTGAGATCGACCCTCAAATTGAATCTTTTCACTCGATCTCTCGAGGGGGCAATGTAATAGTGTACTTCTTTCCACTGGGGCAATCAAAAAAATCATAAAAATTTTCAATTTTGATCACGGCAAGTTTATTCTTTGAACCAACACATCAAGTACATTGCTTCAAAGAGGGGAAAAATGTAGACATGCAAAATTAGCATTATGCATTCAATTAGGTCCATTCATCAAGTAAACCAGATTCACATTCATCCACTCATTAAATTAATCAAGTTCACCTTCATCCATTCATCAGGTAAATTAAACTCATTAAGTTCATTCCTAAGGTTGTTTATTTAAATTAAATAAATCAAACATCATCCCTTTAATTAAATAAACCAAACTTTATTTAATTAAATCTCCAAATGCATATTCCATCTTTTTCTGATTTAAATAAATCAAATTTTCAAGTCAAAAAGGTCAAACTCATCCTAATCATCATTAAGCTAATCTAATCTTAATTAGCCTAACCTAACCACCCATCACATCCTCTAGATATTCCCACTTGCACAAATAAATCAATTTATTGATTTATTAAAATCCTTATTTTCTTTCAACTTGGCATAAAAAATAGAATATTCCCTCAAGTTTGAAAATGATGACAAGTTGACTTGTTCCCTCCAACATTGCATTAACTTCTCATTTTCATGTTCCCCTCTCAACATTTATTTCACAAATTTGAATTTGAAATTTCCCCCTCTTGGGCACATTTCCCAAATCTTGCACATACCTCAACCTATGGCAAGTTGACAAGTGGCCTCTTTTCATTGGTCTATTTTTAGTCCCACATTCATCCATTTGGCCATTCTCTCATCAAAATATTATATAAATAGAGGGCTTAATCTTCATCAACTCATCTACATTTTACATGCAAAGTTACTCTCTTGGTTTGAGAACTAATTTTGCTCTTCATAATAGTGGCATTGCATCATTTCAGCTTTTGAGCAAGGATTGGGAAAGGGTCATTTGCACATTTGACACCAATCCAATATGGAATAGGTATATTTCATGTTTTTGAATTTCTTTGGATCCTTGTTATTGTTGCATTTCTTAAAACATTGATATGTTATTCCATAGAGGTATTTGTAGATTTGCATGTGTAAACTAACCCTCCTAATGAGTGTTTGAGATGGTTTCATTTGTAGATTTTTAGGTACTTCAATGGTAACCTAAGATTTCATTCAAGTATGTAACAAAATTGGTCTGTAGTTTAAGCTATACACTTTTAAGTAACATTCATAAGGCTTAGAAAATCTTGATCAATCTCTAGAATAGCCCATTAAACATGGGTTGTGCTTGAATGCACTGCATAATTAATATACCACAACCACTCTACATATCAACGAGAGTTATAAGCTCTTTATGGAAGCAAGAGGTAATCACTCTTGGATCATGCTATCATTACATCATAACCTATTAAAATTGAGTCAACCTGAATGCACCCAATGATGATTGACACCTAATTGTTATGACAATGATTTGTACATGAATTGTGCTCATATGAGTGCCTCTATTTCTATCACAACATAGCCACATTAAACTTGGGTCACACATGAATGCGTCCTGTATTTGTTACAACTCAATTGTGCCACATGACCAATAGAGTTATGGATCAGATAATTATAGTTGCAATAATTTGTTCCTTGGTTGTGCTCTTATGGTGATTCCATTATTGTGGCATATTGATAAAAGAAACCAAGAAAAAAATCATTATGTTTTTAGTTATCACCCACTAACATACTTTTGGAATAAATGTTTGACTACATTACTTTGAGTGTGAAGAATTTTAGTTTTCTCTTATAATACATTCATTGAGATTTGTAGCAGAAAGCTTCTTATGTTGAAAACCATCTTGTAAACTTGCTTTAAGCTACATTTAGAAGGCTTCATGTATTTTTTGTGATTTATATAGCTTTTATTTTGATAGTAAATGACATTGGATTCTTTCTGAAACTGAAATAATTTATTAATTATGGTTTTATGATGATTAAATGTTTTATTTAGAAGGGGTTAATATGTGGAATTTTTGTGTAGGAAGAATAGATTGTGATGCAATCTCTGGGTATGGACGATCAGGAAAACTTGGATTGCTATTAGTGACATAACCAGGTTGGAGAGTACCTTGAGCCGGTGTGAAACACTTCTAGGTGTTTTCACTGGGAAGCAGAACTTGAGTGTAGGAATATAAACATTGGTAGATTGAACATTAGTTTCCACTTGATTGCATATTAGGAGTTATTCGATTACTATGGATTCCTAGATGATCGCTCTGAATATCCGATAGAGAAATTTCTTACATTCTAAATATAAAATCATAAATTTGCTTGGTCCAATTTGAGGTCCTAATATTATTTTGAAAAGTCCCAAAAGTTAAAACTGTTGAAGGTCAATTTTATTAACTTATTTAGAAGTCTTGTTGCCAACTATCATTCACCACGTGCCTTATATTGATTCATCATTTGATTTCTTCTCATGTGTTTGTTAAATTTTCCAAGAGTCTTGTTCTTATAAAAGATCGAGATATGTTTCATTTTAGTTAAGTTCAAAATTTGTGGATGTCGGAGAACCAAATTGTAAGGATTTGTCTTTTTAATTATACTTTTTGACATTTGGCTTGATACAAATTATTACTTTAGAATTATGGTATTTATTCTCTTCTAATATTTTCAACCCCCATTTTAGGGAAGAGCTCCAAAGATGGTTCCTTCAGATGGAGACTACACTTTTCTGCTATAGGTTTTGTCTAGAAACACCAGAAGCTCAGGTATTGTCATACTCAAAGAAAAAATAGGAGTCATGCAATGATGAGATACTCATTTTTTGATCTATGGTTAAGAATTTTGAATGTTTGGCTATGTCCATAAAGAATGTTCATGGAGGAGTGCAAACTTCCTTACAAAGCAATTACCACAACAGAGTTTGAGGTGAATTGCACCTGCTATTTTATGTTGATATGGATATGATCTAACCTATAGTTGTAGCATAATAGATAGGCTAAATAGTTTTTCATATACCATTGTTTCTAATTCAAAATTTCTATACCTTATTCTAGGAAAAAATCACAGGGGGATTCTATACATAAGACACCATTGTTTCAAATTCAAAATTGTTTGCTCTTTCACAATTGTTTTCTTCATTTATTTGATCTAAGACAACTTGTTTTATAGAAGATTCTGTCAAAATCATAGTAAAATCATTTGTTTTCATCATAACAATGAACAAAAGCATTAGTCATTAACCTGAACTTTGCAAGGGTTTCATCAAATTCTACTTTTCCACTCTCTTTTTCCATTCTAAATTTTATTCCCAATTTCATCCATGTAGAACTTCCTTAGCATATAGATCCTACTGTTAGCCATAACTTTACTAGGTTTCAAGGATAGCTTTGAGCTTTTACCCAAGCAACAATTAAAAAAAAATTTCCTTACCAAATACAATGTGTTAAAAAGCTCCTTGAAGTTATTCTAGAAAAGAGTTCTTGAGAGTATAATGTGCATTTTTGAATTATCCTTTTTGGATGAATTCCATATCTTTGATCAGCTATTTTGAGCTTGATGACCTTCATCAAGAATGAGTAGACTTGGGCTCTCTAAAAGTAGTTTTCCAATATGCTTAGCCTCTTCAGGAAGGCTCACATTTGTCTCACAATTTAGGTATACACAATGATTGTAGCCAATAACAAGCACACTTTTTCTTCTATGCCACTCACAAAGCATCACCAAACACCTCAATTTTTTTAATTTTTTCCCATGATTTGGTTTCTCTTATCCAGTTTTATAATCTCTTCATATTCATAGTTTGAATGAATTTAATTCCAAAAGGTCCTTGATCTGACTTCGTGAGTGGCATAGAAGAAAAAGTGTGCTTGTTATTGGCTACAATATTTTTGTATACCTAACTTGTGAGACAAATGTGAGCCTTCCTGAAGAGGCTAAGAATATTGAAAAACTACTTTTAGAGAGCATAGGTCTTCTTGTTCTTGATGAAGGTCATCAAGCTCGAAATAGCTGATCAAAGATATGGAATTCATGCAAAAAGGTTAATTCAAAACTATGTGTTATACTTTCAAGAACTCTTTTCCAGAACAACTTCAAAGAGCTTTTCAACACATTGTATCTGGTAAGGCCAAATTTTGTCAATTCTTGCTTGGGTAAAAAATCGAAGCTATCCTCGACACCTAGTAAAGTTTTGGCTAACAACAGGACCTACAGGCTAAGGAAGTTCTTCATGGATGAAATTGGGAATAAAATTCAGAATAGAAAAGAGAGTGGAAAAGTAGAATTTGATGAAACTCTTGCAAAGTTCAGGTTAATGACTATTGCTTTTGTTCATTATTATGATGGGAAGATTTTGAATAGTCTTCTCAGAATAAAGGATTTTACTATGATTTTGAGAACATATTTTATACAACAGGTTGTCTTAGATCAAATAAATGAAGCAAACAATTGTGAAAGAGACAACAATTTTTAATTTGAAACAATGGTGTCTCATGTATAGATGCCCCTTGTGGTTTTCTCCTAGAATAAGGTATAACAATTTTGAATTAGAAACAATGGTATATGAAAAACTATTTAGCCTATATGCTATGCTACAACAATTAACTATAGGTTAGAACATATCCATATCAACATTAATAGTAGGTGCAATTCACCTCAAAATTTGCTGTGGTAATTTCTTTGTAAGGAAGTTTGCACTCCTCCATAAACATTCTTTGTGCACATCAGTATTTGGTTATTATCTTGATCTCCTTTGTGATCAAAAGAACAATGAAGTTCATTGCATAACTCATGACCATTTTTTAGTGCTATGATTCAATGCTCTTTTACTTCTTACTCACTGTGTTCTCAATCACAATGTGCAAATGACTTAGAGGACAAATATTTGCCACCATTTGATAGTAACTTTCATTGTTTTTGGACTGTTTGTTATGATTCAATCACTGTTTGAGAATGTTCTTCCTTTCTTAGTCCTATAAAACAAAGGATAATGCATAGTTTGCAACTATCTAATAATGATATTCCTTTCAGTGATCTCGGTCACCTAATTCAATGTGTTATCTTCTTCATTTCTTAGTGCTAACAATGCCTACATAGTGTTTTCTCAGTCACAGTTATAGTGCTCCTTCATTTGAAGATATTATGTTGCTTAGATAGTAATGTTTCAATGAATTAATATTTTGTCTTGCAAATGTCTTGTTACACTTGTAGAGTTTTATTGTGCATAATATGTAGTCAAGATGCCTTCAAATGGAGCTCTTTGTAGAGGCAGTAGGATAACAATGTCAATAAAATAACAGTGTTAGTGAGAGGTATGACAATAGATACAATGAGAATGGAAGGTATAATGTTTTGATAATAAAAGAATCAATTTTCTGCTCAGATATTGACACAAGTTTTTGTAGTACATAAGATAATGGATAATGTACTCTATTCCATGATATCCACCTAATTCCATACCACCTAGAGAAGCAATGATTGAGAGTATATGTGCCCTATATTTTGTAGCTCAAATGTATCTTTCTAATGGTTTTCCACAATTAGGAAGAAGGTCTGTCATGAAATTTTTGTGGCCACCAAAAACTAATTCTTACAAAGAGTGTCTGCACCTATGCAAAATACCATAAGTTGCTTCAAAATGTTATGGTCCAACACAAGAGCAAGCTATTAAGAGAGACTTAGCTTTTCCATTGGCATATTTATGATTATATACACAACATCTTTTTTGCCACAGTTTCAAAATTCACATTTATGGTATTATTCACACAGCAAGAACCTTGAAAGGCTGGAAACCTTGCTCTCATTCTTCCTAGGTCACTCCTCAAGAGCCCATATCAGTATTTGTGGGATCTTTTCAATAGTTTATCCACTGATGAGAAGGCTCTCGTGATTTTATAATGGAATAAATTGTCATCAGCTCTACTTGAATGTGTAATTTGATGTAGCATGTTCAATGTAACAAGGCATAGTTTGAGAGAAGAATTTGAGATTTGTTATCCATAGAATCCAACTTCTTGCAACAAAAAATGTAGAACCAACATCCCAACCAAAGCTACTTAGCTTTAATATGCACCATAACCAATGTGTTCCTACATGAATGGTGGAATTGAACTAACTTTTGGGGGTCCCTTGAATAGAAAACATACACAGACACAAACTATTGTGGTAGCCAGCAAGGAGAAAAAAAATGGACGATACATGGCTCCATGGTAGCCCATCATCCTTGATACTCTCTTGGAGGAAAATATTACACACTCACCACATTTATGCAGAATCTTAAGTACTATTTGTTGAGAAAAGTTTGTGTCTGAACCAGCTTCCTAAATTGCACTCACATTCAAGGAAGGTGATGTCAAAATTGTTATTTCTAATTGAGCACTCATGTTATCTCCCAATTTTCTTCCAACTAACCAGTAATATGAATGATTATTTCTTATTAATGCATAAGCATATTTGGAATCGGATTTTTATCAGATATTGTAGTTACAAGTTCCACATTGAATTACCAAATCCTTCACAAAACCTTTTGCACAACACTACAACATCACATGGTTGTTGTTAGGCCTCCGTGGTGACGTGGGGAAAGCACCCCACATCAACGCAAAGGCCCAACAACAACCGTGTGGTGTTGTGGTGGTTTTGTAGAAGGACAACTACAACATCACATAGTTGTTATTGGGCCTTCATGGTGATTCAGGGTGCTTTCCCCTCATCACCGTGAAGGCCCAACAACAACTGTGCAATGTTGTGATGGTTGTATAGAAAGACCACCACAATACTGTACAATTGTTGTTGGGCCTTTGTGGTGATGCGGGGTGCTTTTCCTGCATCACCATGAAAGCCAAACAACAACCGTGTGGTGTTGCAGTGGTTGTGCAAAAGGTTTTTTGAAGGATTTGGTGATGTAAAGTGGAACTTGCAACTACAATATATGATGAAAATCCACTTCCAAATATGCTTTTGATGGATGTTCATATCCTCATCCAAATCTTGAATTCACACACAAGTAGGAAGGATGCTTTCAAAGGTTGAGGAGTTGGGCTTTACACCCATTGGCTTCATTTTCTTAAAATTTTCTAAGGACTTTTTAGAAAAACCCATTTTGGACACATCCTTTTAATCACAACATTCCATGATATCACATTTCTTTGAGGTATTTTTTGAAACAGTTTGCTTGCCTTATTTATGCTTCCACATTTTCATGTATTTCTAGTACGACACTTGTAACTACAACATATGACAAAAAACTCCATGATGTTATGCTTTAATGGATGCCCCTTCATTATTATAGTGCAAGCCTATTTTTCAAATTGTTTCTTTTAGCATCACCAATATTCTCCACAAGAACATTGTCTTTGTTTAAAATGACGGAAATGGTTCACATCTCTCAGAACAATTTCTCTTGCAACAATCTTGGAGATGAATTTAGATGTAGTGTGGAAATCAGAACATAATTGAACGTTTTTTAACAACTCTAATAGTTGTACCAGGGGCTATTTTTAACAAACCAAATGCAATTGCTAACTTTTCACTATGGTGGCAGATAAATGATTCTTGTTTCTTCTATTCCACAACATTAAGTAAAAGTCTTGAATCTAGAAATACCCTATTGCCTTCATTTTCTAAGCCAATTTCTCCAATTGTGCATAGCTCTCCCATGTTTATGGATGTGATCTATATCCTACAATTTTTTAATTGATTTATCTTTTTACTGTGTTTAGACTTACTTATGTAAACTTGCAATATACAATGCACTTTTATTCTTTTTGAATTGATAATAATAGTAATTTTATTGGTTGTATTGAGGCACAACTTCATTCATGGTAGAAAAGGAAGCACCCTATTGCTCATATCAGATGGCACATTGCATATAAAGGAGGAAATATTCTAGGGTTATTGTTGATTGCATTGAAGGAGAGAGCTTCATAAATGGGACAATCAACTCTCTCCTTCTTGGATTCTACACATTACAACTTGCTCTAGGAATATTTTCCACATTGTAGAAGTTTTAAGAGATGAAAGGAGCATGTGCTCGCATTGAAGGGCTCCAAGCATGTGTTTCCATCATTACAATTTTTTTTTGGAGAAGCTTCTTCTTGTCATTTATGTGCATTGTAACTCAAATTTTTCAGTCTTGTGACTAAAAATAAAAATTGTAATGATCTATTTCTAAGAATTTTTCAAGCAAGATATATATTTTAGACTTGTGAAAGCTATAAGAACACCTTTATTTTAATAAAGTTCAACGATTTTTCCTTCTCAATAGCTATCTTATTGTGTGCAATTGATGATTGATGTGTATTTCTATGTTTTATGTTTAAATCCTCAAATATCAGTCAATTAAAACGACTAAATATACTACTAATTAACATCAATTAATAATTAAATTGACTAAATATACTACCAATTGATAGAAATAAGTGAACAATGAATAAATATGACTAAATATATGACTAGTAAAATGATTGAATAAAAATGACTAAATAAGCAACTAGTTAACAACAATGAATGACTAAATTAACGACTAAATATATCAATGAATAAAAAATGACTAAATAAGTGACCAAATTATAGTGATCAATAACTAAATATACTACCAAATTGATAAATCAAAACAACCAATAAATGACTAAAAATGGTTTAGTCATCAATTTGGTCGTGCTATAAATGACTGGCAATAAACTACTAATGGTCACATGATCATGTTTGGTCATTTATATGCAGATTTTAGTAGGTTTTTTAATCATATATTGTTGTTTTTGTACTAGTGCTTATGGGGTCCTACCAACAGAGGATATTAGGGCATATATTTATGGAAGCATGGATGAGAGTTCCCCTAGAAAATTAACGGATGCATGGGAAAATGAATTAACTAGTGACGACTTTGCTTTGAAGCCAAAATACAAAGCCCTAGTCAAGAAGAAATTGGATGTATAGCAGTGGTTCCCTAACTTTTTCTATGATAATAAGTGGATCAAAATGTCACTAAGTATAATTCATGATCATTTTTTTTGGATCGACATGTGTCATATGATTACAAAGGAAGTGATTAGAGAAATAACCAGTCTATGCTCCACTGGACCAGTTCTAGTCTTAAAATCTATTAAAAACAAGGATGTGATGGAGAAAATAGGTGCAAAATATGACTAGAGATCCCTCACTGTAAACCCTATTAGAAACCTTGCTATTAGGTATGGCTCCATGGTCATTGGATACAAAATTTACTATACCCTTAGGGATAACTCAGTTTCTACCACTGCAATCCATGTGGCACAAGATATGGTAGAGAATGGTGTTGATTATGACCTATGTGAATTGCTTAGGAAATAATTAATGGAAAACCTATAAGAGATCAAGAAAAATAAATATGTGTTTAAGTATGGCACATTGGGTATGTGCTTTCTTTTCTAATTTTTGAAAGAATTTCTAGTAATTGGAAAGTTTAACTGGATGTTTGGAAGGCATGTGGCACAACAAATTGTTGATTATATGAGGAGTCTTGGAGAAAAAATGCACAAGATCATGCACTTACTGCTTTCTTTGCAGTATTAAAAAAAAAGAATGTATGAGAGAAAGAGAATCCCTAAGGAAATTGTGGAGAAATATAAAAATGACATCACTTTTCTAGTTTTGACAAATCACTGCATCATAGGTACTAGTACCAAGGACTATTTGGGTTTGGGAATTGGATTATGAAGTAACTGAGATAGGACTAATTGGTTGTGTAGATTTTTTATTGAATAGTCCTAAGGATACAACTAAGCCTAGATATGTGACATTTGAGAAAAAAACAATAGAAGTGTACATGAAACAAAAGGAACCTGTTATAAGAAATAATGTTGATAAAATGGTGGATGCTTATGCACAAGAATTGGGTTTTTCTAAGGAAAGAGTGTGGGTTACTATAGAAAAATCCAAAGTATACAAGAGTGTAGTTGAAGAATCTAGGAGTACTAGAAGATTAGGTAGAACAATTACCAATCCCCCATTGGTTCAAAAGTAATCTAAGGCTTTAACTATTGTAGGAGGAAAGAGAAAATCCATTGCTAATCCTCTGGTAAGGGAGAAATCCCCTCCATTTGTGCATGCCACCAGGGCAGAAAAGATGAAGACTTCCAACACAACACCCCTTGCTGCCCTTGCAAGAAGAGTCAAACAAAAAGGTGCAAGAGAGAAGGGAATTGGCATAAATGTAGCAGAAGGAGGAACATAGTTGATCTAGAGAGGTAGGAAAGAGGATTCACAAAGTGAACCTAGCACAAAGAGAAGAAGAATTGATATAGTAGATACATATAGTGAAGAAGTTGAAAATAAGAAAGCTGCATTTAAAATTCAGGTGAGAGAAAAAGAGAAGGAAGCTAAGAAGGATCCTCTAAAGAAGGAGAAAGAGACAAGTTAAAAGAAGAAGTCTTCGGTGAAGACTAAGAAGCAGAAACAATAGGAAATAACTCATTCCCCATTAAATTTTGATGCACTTCTTAATAGCATGTTGCAAAGTGAGATGTTGAAGGAGACAATTGCTTTACATACAAAGATGCAGATGAAGTAGAAAAAAGTACCATCATTGTACTTAACTTTGACATGAAGAATATCTAGAATGATATTCCTAATGATGTATAGAACACCATACTAAAAAGAAGAGAAGAAGCTATAATGGAGCATGAAAGGCTGAAAGTTGAAGCTTTGGATAGGGTTGGTGCTGGTTATTCAAAAGATAGCATGACCACATTGGTCATTGTATACAGTAAGGAGATGAGAAGAAAGAAAAGAATCATGGTTCTCATGGGAAAAGATCAAAGTGACAGGGAAAGAATCCGGAAAGAAATCAATGAAAAAGCTAGGGAGATTTTCCAAAGGCTTGGACTACTTCTGATGACTAAAGAGGTGAATGATGAACCCAATGCAAAAGTACATATTGATGATGCTTAGCATGACTAGGCAATGGATGAAGAATTTTCATAGGATAACATGCCTCTAGAAGTGAAGGATATACCAAAATAAAATGAAGAAGAGGAATTAATCAGAGAAGATAATGCAAAGGGAAATGTTACATCTTATTCTTTGGTACAAAGTATTGAAGTTGATCCTCTAATAAACACAAGAAATGTTGTAGAGGAAGAAAAAATAGAGGAAGCGAATAAAAATGTTGATGTAGAGCATAAGGAAGAAAAATTTGATGAGGAAAAAAAAGAACATCAAGAAGAAGAGCATGAAGAAGAAGAGGACAAGGAAAAGGATGCATCCGAAGATACAGAGAAATATAAATCAACTGACTCTAGTACTGTGGATAAAGAAAAGGTTACAAAAACTACAAAGTCTCTTAGTGAATCTTGTGTCTCCTTTGGAGATTCTCTTAGATATATATTGAGTATTTAGCCCAACTTTCAACCAGTTGTTTTCTCACAACTGTTGCAACTTCCAATGAATCAGGGTAATTTTTACTTGAACAAGATATTTCCTATTCACAAGCTTCAAGTGGAAGACTCGTTCCATGCATCCACCAAAAAAGAGATCATTGGCATATCAAAAGAGTTGAGAAGTAATGGATGAGGTAGTGAAGGAATTACATGAGATCATACCTAGATCAAACATAGACACATCCCTCTTAGGTATGGACAATCTCAAACTAATGAATGATTCCTTGAAATCATATGCATTCAGAATGAAGGAAGAGGTAGAGAAGGAAGTGGAAAAGAGGTTGAATGACAAGATAATATTGGAGATCATAGAGAAATGTGTGGTTGCACATAAGAAGTTCTCAAAATTGATGAAGGATGCAGAAGCATGTGTAGATGAGGCTAAGGAACTATTGCATTATGGGATGAAGTGGCTTGGAGCCACACAAAGTATAAGAAAATAAATGGAATCCATCAAGTCACAAATTAATATAGCCTGCAGTGCATATAACCCAGCTATTGACCTCACATGTGCTACAAGGGATCTCATAAAGGATCTTCACAAGAAGTTTTTCTAGCTACACACTAAAAAAGAAACTATTATTTTGTAGTTTGGAGAAGTCAAGGATGAAATCAATCCCAAACTCACAATTGTTTCCAGAGCACTTCTCAGTGATGACAAGGTTAAGAAGATGAATCCAATACCTTCTACTTCGAAAGAGGGAGAAGAACTCCTACTAGAACTTGAAATGCATAATAGGTTGCTTGTGGAGGTCGAGCAAGCATGTGAAAAGGAAGACAAGCCTAAGAAAGCCAACTGAAGAAGTTGCAAGAATCAACCATCTCCGGGTTACTTATATTTCATTATTTTATGCATTTTTCTATCTATTTTTTAAATTTCTTGTATAAATGCAAACATATAGAGTTGCATTTTTGCTTCGGTATGATTTAGGGGGAGTTCTGGTAATGAAACAAAATAGGTGTATACAGGCACCCTTTGGTATTGATGTCAAAGGGGCAAAGTGAAACATGTTTCAAAGGTGGAGATAAATTAATAAAGGAAAGATTTTGGAGAGTGTTGAATAACATGTTTCCATCAATGACAAAGGGGGAGATTGTTGGAAGATTGAGGAGATTATCATTGATGATGCAACATTGGAAACATGACCATGCTATGCACATAATGTAGGATACAATGTTGTCATTGATGTCAACATTGTTGTGGATCATCCTAACATGTTTCATAAGTATTGTGGAAGATATTTGTGCAAGTTGAGTTGGTTCGGAAAGTGCAGTGATGTAGAAATTTGACTAAGTGTCAAACCTCCCAGTTCAGGGTTATAGAGTGTTAGTTTTTGGGTCCGCACCACTCCACAAAGAAATATTTTTCTCTGTGATTCTAACCTTTTTTTTTGTTATTAGAAGATTATAGATCCAATATTTCATATTGTTTGGTGAAGTATTTTGGGATATATGAATGATAGAGTTTTGTCTAGTATAATATAGTCATTTTCTAAACAGTGTGTCCATATGGGAGATTCCACACTCCTCTATAGATGAATATTTCGTGTTGTGATATTAAATTTAAGATGATTGATGTTAGCTGAGTAGGAATTCTAGATGGCATCATGTGTTGAGGTCCACATATTGAGAATTTGGTGTATAGATAAAGGTTTGTTGGTTTAGGTCTTATTTGGGGCTCCTGATACTTTTGATGTTTTGTGGAGAATGAATAAGTGTTTTTGTCTTATGTAAGATCTAATATAGGTCCATCTTGACCTATCTTAAGGTGATTTGAATTTTGAATTATGGCACACAGTTTAGATGAAATGTTTTGGGGATGAGAAGCTTAATTTTGTCTGTTACATCCAATTAGACCGACCTAATTGATGTTACACTTGATGTGGATATGTATAGTGGATTGATTTTGATATTTTGCACTGATGAGCGAATAAAGAGAGATAGATGACATGTACGGTGTTCCACCTAGATGTTTGTGATGTGAATTTGATTAGAGTTGTGTGAATTGTGTTGCAAGGTGTGCGAATACATAGCAGAGCAGAGCATTGATCTGGATAAGTGTAAATATTGATATTGGACTCCATTGGAACTATAATATATCATACCATAGATGCATTTGTACCAGTTCAAATAGGCTATAAGCCACCCATTATTTATTCTATCTTATTATCTATGGACAGTGAGTCCACCTACTATGAGGACTTTTGTAATATACTATAGCTAGATATAATATATTGTGAGCTAATCCTCACTGTGGTTTTCCCATTTTGGGTTTTCCACATAAAAATCCTAGTGTTCATGTGTTATGTGATGTTGTGGATGTTTCATGCTTTATTTTCTTATATTAGTGGAGAATTCTTTAGTAATTGGATGGCTAATATTTGAATGGTTTAATAGAATATTGATTCACCCTTGCTCTCAGTATTATGGGTGTTCAACATGATGATGGAAGTGATGCCCCCTCAAGAGATTTGTTGGGCGAAACAAAACCCAATAGGTATCTTGAAAATAAAGGGTGTGGCATAAAGGATAAAAGGTGACTTGAGAGAGATCAAGTTGGGATGATGTACATGCCATGATTATAGGACTGATTATGGACAAAGGATTGGGCATGTTGATTGATTCTACTAGGATGATTAGATTGGATTGCATGGATTTACATGTTGGATGATAAAATATCATAAGGATGTAATATAAAAAAATGATGAATGATTATGATTATGGATAAATGGATTATTAATAAATTTTGTCATAGTAACTTCATGTGTAAGGAGAAAATTTTATTTTGTTGTAACATTTACATTATGCATCATGATATAAGGGATCATGATGACGATGCACTATGTGCATATGAATTGACTCTCAAGCAAAGAAGTTGAAAATATAATAGTGATCTAATATAAATTTTTTCATTATCACACCATCATATGAATAATGATTTGATCATGATGGTGTGATTGGTGGAGAATTGAGACTATAGGACAAACAAACCCAAACCCATAAAAGAAAGAAATCAGAAACCTACAAAATACATAAATTAGTTTCCAATAACATGTTGAAGCCAAGGGTATGTAGGATGGGTGGATGGTATTGGATGGATTGATTGAACCCAAGGATTAATGATGAGGATTTGATTATATTTTTCCCTTGTTCAAGCTAAAAGTTGATTGATTAATTGATTGATTAATTGATGATGATAGCATTGTTGAATTGGGAAGGATGCATCGAAAAAATAATGCAAGGATTGGGAAAACATCCTAATGATGATTTATTAGATTGATTGGAGATTAAAGAAAACTTGTAGCAAGATAAGGAAAAAAATATTATAGATTT
>VDFB02000003.1:90251735-90538649 GCA_007258455.2 Sequoia sempervirens
TCATCGCCAATGCATCCATCATGCATCCATCTTGCATCCACAAACCATCAGTATTTTTCATATCATCTCACATGCATAATCATCATCATAATATAGATCTGTTAGTCTAAGCATCTCATAAATCGCATATTCGCATAAAACATCCATTTCATAATCATGGCATATCACATCATCCATTTCATCCATCTCATACACCATATCATCATTTAAGTTGTTTAAGATAATATAGATTTGTTATTCTAAGCATCTTAAAAACCATCTCATTTGCATCATCATCCATAACCATCCATTTTGAACCTCTTTCTCGTGAGATCGACCCTCAAATTGAATCTTTTCACTCGATCTCTCGAGGGGGCAATGTAATAGTGTACTTCTTTCCACTGGGGCAATCAAAAAAATCATAAAAATTTTCAATTTTGATCACGGCAAGTTTATTCTTTGAACCAACACATCAAGTACATTGCTTCAAAGAGGGGAAAAATGTAGACATGCAAAATTAGCATTATGCATTCAATTAGGTCCATTCATCAAGTAAACCAGATTCACATTCATCCACTCATTAAATTAATCAAGTTCACCTTCATCCATTCATCAGGTAAATTAAACTCATTAAGTTCATTCCTAAGGTTGTTTATTTAAATTAAATAAATCAAACATCATCCCTTTAATTAAATAAACCAAACTTTATTTAATTAAATCTCCAAATGCATATTCCATCTTTTTCTGATTTAAATAAATCAAATTTTCAAGTCAAAAAGGTCAAACTCATCCTAATCATCATTAAGCTAATCTAATCTTAATTAGCCTAACCTAACCACCCATCACATCCTCTAGATATTCCCACTTGCACAAATAAATCAATTTATTGATTTATTAAAATCCTTATTTTCTTTCAACTTGGCATAAAAAATAGAATATTCCCTCAAGTTTGAAAATGATGACAAGTTGACTTGTTCCCTCCAACATTGCATTAACTTCTCATTTTCATGTTCCCCTCTCAACATTTATTTCACAAATTTGAATTTGAAATTTCCCCCTCTTGGGCACATTTCCCAAATCTTGCACATACCTCAACCTATGGCAAGTTGACAAGTGGCCTCTTTTCATTGGTCTATTTTTAGTCCCACATTCATCCATTTGGCCATTCTCTCATCAAAATATTATATAAATAGAGGGCTTAATCTTCATCAACTCATCTACATTTTACATGCAAAGTTACTCTCTTGGTTTGAGAACTAATTTTGCTCTTCATAATAGTGGCATTGCATCATTTCAGCTTTTGAGCAAGGATTGGGAAAGGGTCATTTGCACATTTGACACCAATCCAATATGGAATAGGTATATTTCATGTTTTTGAATTTCTTTGGATCCTTGTTATTGTTGCATTTCTTAAAACATTGATATGTTATTCCATAGAGGTATTTGTAGATTTGCATGTGTAAACTAACCCTCCTAATGAGTGTTTGAGATGGTTTCATTTGTAGATTTTTAGGTACTTCAATGGTAACCTAAGATTTCATTCAAGTATGTAACAAAATTGGTCTGTAGTTTAAGCTATACACTTTTAAGTAACATTCATAAGGCTTAGAAAATCTTGATCAATCTCTAGAATAGCCCATTAAACATGGGTTGTGCTTGAATGCACTGCATAATTAATATACCACAACCACTCTACATATCAACGAGAGTTATAAGCTCTTTATGGAAGCAAGAGGTAATCACTCTTGGATCATGCTATCATTACATCATAACCTATTAAAATTGAGTCAACCTGAATGCACCCAATGATGATTGACACCTAATTGTTATGACAATGATTTGTACATGAATTGTGCTCATATGAGTGCCTCTATTTCTATCACAACATAGCCACATTAAACTTGGGTCACACATGAATGCGTCCTGTATTTGTTACAACTCAATTGTGCCACATGACCAATAGAGTTATGGATCAGATAATTATAGTTGCAATAATTTGTTCCTTGGTTGTGCTCTTATGGTGATTCCATTATTGTGGCATATTGATAAAAGAAACCAAGAAAAAAATCATTATGTTTTTAGTTATCACCCACTAACATACTTTTGGAATAAATGTTTGACTACATTACTTTGAGTGTGAAGAATTTTAGTTTTCTCTTATAATACATTCATTGAGATTTGTAGCAGAAAGCTTCTTATGTTGAAAACCATCTTGTAAACTTGCTTTAAGCTACATTTAGAAGGCTTCATGTATTTTTTGTGATTTATATAGCTTTTATTTTGATAGTAAATGACATTGGATTCTTTCTGAAACTGAAATAATTTATTAATTATGGTTTTATGATGATTAAATGTTTTATTTAGAAGGGGTTAATATGTGGAATTTTTGTGTAGGAAGAATAGATTGTGATGCAATCTCTGGGTATGGACGATCAGGAAAACTTGGATTGCTATTAGTGACATAACCAGGTTGGAGAGTACCTTGAGCCGGTGTGAAACACTTCTAGGTGTTTTCACTGGGAAGCAGAACTTGAGTGTAGGAATATAAACATTGGTAGATTGAACATTAGTTTCCACTTGATTGCATATTAGGAGTTATTCGATTACTATGGATTCCTAGATGATCGCTCTGAATATCCGATAGAGAAATTTCTTACATTCTAAATATAAAATCATAAATTTGCTTGGTCCAATTTGAGGTCCTAATATTATTTTGAAAAGTCCCAAAAGTTAAAACTGTTGAAGGTCAATTTTATTAACTTATTTAGAAGTCTTGTTGCCAACTATCATTCACCACGTGCCTTATATTGATTCATCATTTGATTTCTTCTCATGTGTTTGTTAAATTTTCCAAGAGTCTTGTTCTTATAAAAGATCGAGATATGTTTCATTTTAGTTAAGTTCAAAATTTGTGGATGTCGGAGAACCAAATTGTAAGGATTTGTCTTTTTAATTATACTTTTTGACATTTGGCTTGATACAAATTATTACTTTAGAATTATGGTATTTATTCTCTTCTAATATTTTCAACCCCCATTTTAGGGAAGAGCTCCAAAGATGGTTCCTTCAGATGGAGACTACACTTTTCTGCTATAGGTTTTGTCTAGAAACACCAGAAGCTCAGGTATTGTCATACTCAAAGAAAAAATAGGAGTCATGCAATGATGAGATACTCATTTTTTGATCTATGGTTAAGAATTTTGAATGTTTGGCTATGTCCATAAAGAATGTTCATGGAGGAGTGCAAACTTCCTTACAAAGCAATTACCACAACAGAGTTTGAGGTGAATTGCACCTGCTATTTTATGTTGATATGGATATGATCTAACCTATAGTTGTAGCATAATAGATAGGCTAAATAGTTTTTCATATACCATTGTTTCTAATTCAAAATTTCTATACCTTATTCTAGGAAAAAATCACAGGGGGATTCTATACATAAGACACCATTGTTTCAAATTCAAAATTGTTTGCTCTTTCACAATTGTTTTCTTCATTTATTTGATCTAAGACAACTTGTTTTATAGAAGATTCTGTCAAAATCATAGTAAAATCATTTGTTTTCATCATAACAATGAACAAAAGCATTAGTCATTAACCTGAACTTTGCAAGGGTTTCATCAAATTCTACTTTTCCACTCTCTTTTTCCATTCTAAATTTTATTCCCAATTTCATCCATGTAGAACTTCCTTAGCATATAGATCCTACTGTTAGCCATAACTTTACTAGGTTTCAAGGATAGCTTTGAGCTTTTACCCAAGCAACAATTAAAAAAAAATTTCCTTACCAAATACAATGTGTTAAAAAGCTCCTTGAAGTTATTCTAGAAAAGAGTTCTTGAGAGTATAATGTGCATTTTTGAATTATCCTTTTTGGATGAATTCCATATCTTTGATCAGCTATTTTGAGCTTGATGACCTTCATCAAGAATGAGTAGACTTGGGCTCTCTAAAAGTAGTTTTCCAATATGCTTAGCCTCTTCAGGAAGGCTCACATTTGTCTCACAATTTAGGTATACACAATGATTGTAGCCAATAACAAGCACACTTTTTCTTCTATGCCACTCACAAAGCATCACCAAACACCTCAATTTTTTTAATTTTTTCCCATGATTTGGTTTCTCTTATCCAGTTTTATAATCTCTTCATATTCATAGTTTGAATGAATTTAATTCCAAAAGGTCCTTGATCTGACTTCGTGAGTGGCATAGAAGAAAAAGTGTGCTTGTTATTGGCTACAATATTTTTGTATACCTAACTTGTGAGACAAATGTGAGCCTTCCTGAAGAGGCTAAGAATATTGAAAAACTACTTTTAGAGAGCATAGGTCTTCTTGTTCTTGATGAAGGTCATCAAGCTCGAAATAGCTGATCAAAGATATGGAATTCATGCAAAAAGGTTAATTCAAAACTATGTGTTATACTTTCAAGAACTCTTTTCCAGAACAACTTCAAAGAGCTTTTCAACACATTATATCTGGTAAGGCCAAATTTTGTCAATTCTTGCTTGGGTAAAAAATCGAAGCTATCCTCGACACCTAGTAAAGTTTTGGCTAACAACAGGACCTACAGGCTAAGGAAGTTCTTCATGGATGAAATTGGGAATAAAATTCAGAATAGAAAAGAGAGTGGAAAAGTAGAATTTGATGAAACTCTTGCAAAGTTCAGGTTAATGACTATTGCTTTTGTTCATTATTATGATGGGAAGATTTTGAATAGTCTTCTCAGAATAAAGGATTTTACTATGATTTTGAGAACATATTTTATACAACAGGTTGTCTTAGATCAAATAAATGAAGCAAACAATTGTGAAAGAGACAACAATTTTTAATTTGAAACAATGGTGTCTCATGTATAGATGCCCCTTGTGGTTTTCTCCTAGAATAAGGTATAACAATTTTGAATTAGAAACAATGGTATATGAAAAACTATTTAGCCTATATGCTATGCTACAACAATTAACTATAGGTTAGAACATATCCATATCAACATTAATAGTAGGTGCAATTCACCTCAAAATTTGCTGTGGTAATTTCTTTGTAAGGAAGTTTGCACTCCTCCATAAACATTCTTTGTGCACATCAGTATTTGGTTATTATCTTGATCTCCTTTGTGATCAAAAGAACAATGAAGTTCATTGCATAACTCATGACCATTTTTTAGTGCTATGATTCAATGCTCTTTTACTTCTTACTCACTGTGTTCTCAATCACAATGTGCAAATGACTTAGAGGACAAATATTTGCCACCATTTGATAGTAACTTTCATTGTTTTTGGACTGTTTGTTATGATTCAATCACTGTTTGAGAATGTTCTTCCTTTCTTAGTCCTATAAAACAAAGGATAATGCATAGTTTGCAACTATCTAATAATGATATTCCTTTCAGTGATCTCGGTCACCTAATTCAATGTGTTATCTTCTTCATTTCTTAGTGCTAACAATGCCTACATAGTGTTTTCTCAGTCACAGTTATAGTGCTCCTTCATTTGAAGATATTATGTTGCTTAGATAGTAATGTTTCAATGAATTAATATTTTGTCTTGCAAATGTCTTGTTACACTTGTAGAGTTTTATTGTGCATAATATGTAGTCAAGATGCCTTCAAATGGAGCTCTTTGTAGAGGCAGTAGGATAACAATGTCAATAAAATAACAGTGTTAGTGAGAGGTATGACAATAGATACAATGAGAATGGAAGGTATAATGTTTTGATAATAAAAGAATCAATTTTCTGCTCAGATATTGACACAAGTTTTTGTAGTACATAAGATAATGGATAATGTACTCTATTCCATGATATCCACCTAATTCCATACCACCTAGAGAAGCAATGATTGAGAGTATATGTGCCCTATATTTTGTAGCTCAAATGTATCTTTCTAATGGTTTTCCACAATTAGGAAGAAGGTCTGTCATGAAATTTTTGTGGCCACCAAAAACTAATTCTTACAAAGAGTGTCTGCACCTATGCAAAATACCATAAGTTGCTTCAAAATGTTATGGTCCAACACAAGAGCAAGCTATTAAGAGAGACTTAGCTTTTCCATTGGCATATTTATGATTATATACACAACATCTTTTTTGCCACAGTTTCAAAATTCACATTTATGGTATTATTCACACAGCAAGAACCTTGAAAGGCTGGAAACCTTGCTCTCATTCTTCCTAGGTCACTCCTCAAGAGCCCATATCAGTATTTGTGGGATCTTTTCAATAGTTTATCCACTGATGAGAAGGCTCTCGTGATTTTATAATGGAATAAATTGTCATCAGCTCTACTTGAATGTGTAATTTGATGTAGCATGTTCAATGTAACAAGGCATAGTTTGAGAGAAGAATTTGAGATTTGTTATCCATAGAATCCAACTTCTTGCAACAAAAAATGTAGAACCAACATCCCAACCAAAGCTACTTAGCTTTAATATGCACCATAACCAATGTGTTCCTACATGAATGGTGGAATTGAACTAACTTTTGGGGGTCCCTTGAATAGAAAACATACACAGACACAAACTATTGTGGTAGCCAGCAAGGAGAAAAAAAATGGACGATACATGGCTCCATGGTAGCCCATCATCCTTGATACTCTCTTGGAGGAAAATATTACACACTCACCACATTTATGCAGAATCTTAAGTACTATTTGTTGAGAAAAGTTTGTGTCTGAACCAGCTTCCTAAATTGCACTCACATTCAAGGAAGGTGATGTCAAAATTGTTATTTCTAATTGAGCACTCATGTTATCTCCCAATTTTCTTCCAACTAACCAGTAATATGAATGATTATTTCTTATTAATGCATAAGCATATTTGGAATCGGATTTTTATCAGATATTGTAGTTACAAGTTCCACATTGAATTACCAAATCCTTCACAAAACCTTTTGCACAACACTACAACATCACATGGTTGTTGTTAGGCCTCCGTGGTGACGTGGGGAAAGCACCCCACATCAACGCAAAGGCCCAACAACAACCGTGTGGTGTTGTGGTGGTTTTGTAGAAGGACAACTACAACATCACATAGTTGTTATTGGGCCTTCATGGTGATTCAGGGTGCTTTCCCCTCATCACCGTGAAGGCCCAACAACAACTGTGCAATGTTGTGATGGTTGTATAGAAAGACCACCACAATACTGTACAATTGTTGTTGGGCCTTTGTGGTGATGCGGGGTGCTTTTCCTGCATCACCATGAAAGCCAAACAACAACCGTGTGGTGTTGCAGTGGTTGTGCAAAAGGTTTTTTGAAGGATTTGGTGATGTAAAGTGGAACTTGCAACTACAATATATGATGAAAATCCACTTCCAAATATGCTTTTGATGGATGTTCATATCCTCATCCAAATCTTGAATTCACACACAAGTAGGAAGGATGCTTTCAAAGGTTGAGGAGTTGGGCTTTACACCCATTGGCTTCATTTTCTTAAAATTTTCTAAGGACTTTTTAGAAAAACCCATTTTGGACACATCCTTTTAATCACAACATTCCATGATATCACATTTCTTTGAGGTATTTTTTGAAACAGTTTGCTTGCCTTATTTATGCTTCCACATTTTCATGTATTTCTAGTACGACACTTGTAACTACAACATATGACAAAAAACTCCATGATGTTATGCTTTAATGGATGCCCCTTCATTATTATAGTGCAAGCCTATTTTTCAAATTGTTTCTTTTAGCATCACCAATATTCTCCACAAGAACATTGTCTTTGTTTAAAATGACGGAAATGGTTCACATCTCTCAGAACAATTTCTCTTGCAACAATCTTGGAGATGAATTTAGATGTAGTGTGGAAATCAGAACATAATTGAACGTTTTTTAACAACTCTAATAGTTGTACCAGGGGCTATTTTTAACAAACCAAATGCAATTGCTAACTTTTCACTATGGTGGCAGATAAATGATTCTTGTTTCTTCTATTCCACAACATTAAGTAAAAGTCTTGAATCTAGAAATACCCTATTGCCTTCATTTTCTAAGCCAATTTCTCCAATTGTGCATAGCTCTCCCATGTTTATGGATGTGATCTATATCCTACAATTTTTTAATTGATTTATCTTTTTACTGTGTTTAGACTTACTTATGTAAACTTGCAATATACAATGCACTTTTATTCTTTTTGAATTGATAATAATAGTAATTTTATTGGTTGTATTGAGGCACAACTTCATTCATGGTAGAAAAGGAAGCACCCTATTGCTCATATCAGATGGCACATTGCATATAAAGGAGGAAATATTCTAGGGTTATTGTTGATTGCATTGAAGGAGAGAGCTTCATAAATGGGACAATCAACTCTCTCCTTCTTGGATTCTACACATTACAACTTGCTCTAGGAATATTTTCCACATTGTAGAAGTTTTAAGAGATGAAAGGAGCATGTGCTCGCATTGAAGGGCTCCAAGCATGTGTTTCCATCATTACAATTTTTTTTTGGAGAAGCTTCTTCTTGTCATTTATGTGCATTGTAACTCAAATTTTTCAGTCTTGTGACTAAAAATAAAAATTGTAATGATCTATTTCTAAGAATTTTTCAAGCAAGATATATATTTTAGACTTGTGAAAGCTATAAGAACACCTTTATTTTAATAAAGTTCAACGATTTTTCCTTCTCAATAGCTATCTTATTGTGTGCAATTGATGATTGATGTGTATTTCTATGTTTTATGTTTAAATCCTCAAATATCAGTCAATTAAAACGACTAAATATACTACTAATTAACATCAATTAATAATTAAATTGACTAAATATACTACCAATTGATAGAAATAAGTGAACAATGAATAAATATGACTAAATATATGACTAGTAAAATGATTGAATAAAAATGACTAAATAAGCAACTAGTTAACAACAATGAATGACTAAATTAACGACTAAATATATCAATGAATAAAAAATGACTAAATAAGTGACCAAATTATAGTGATCAATAACTAAATATACTACCAAATTGATAAATCAAAACAACCAATAAATGACTAAAAATGGTTTAGTCATCAATTTGGTCGTGCTATAAATGACTGGCAATAAACTACTAATGGTCACATGATCATGTTTGGTCATTTATATGCAGATTTTAGTAGGTTTTTTAATCATATATTGTTGTTTTTGTACTAGTGCTTATGGGGTCCTACCAACAGAGGATATTAGGGCATATATTTATGGAAGCATGGATGAGAGTTCCCCTAGAAAATTAACGGATGCATGGGAAAATGAATTAACTAGTGACGACTTTGCTTTGAAGCCAAAATACAAAGCCCTAGTCAAGAAGAAATTGGATGTATAGCAGTGGTTCCCTAACTTTTTCTATGATAATAAGTGGATCAAAATGTCACTAAGTATAATTCATGATCATTTTTTTTGGATCGACATGTGTCATATGATTACAAAGGAAGTGATTAGAGAAATAACCAGTCTATGCTCCACTGGACCAGTTCTAGTCTTAAAATCTATTAAAAACAAGGATGTGATGGAGAAAATAGGTGCAAAATATGACTAGAGATCCCTCACTGTAAACCCTATTAGAAACCTTGCTATTAGGTATGGCTCCATGGTCATTGGATACAAAATTTACTATACCCTTAGGGATAACTCAGTTTCTACCACTGCAATCCATGTGGCACAAGATATGGTAGAGAATGGTGTTGATTATGACCTATGTGAATTGCTTAGGAAATAATTAATGGAAAACCTATAAGAGATCAAGAAAAATAAATATGTGTTTAAGTATGGCACATTGGGTATGTGCTTTCTTTTCTAATTTTTGAAAGAATTTCTAGTAATTGGAAAGTTTAACTGGATGTTTGGAAGGCATGTGGCACAACAAATTGTTGATTATATGAGGAGTCTTGGAGAAAAAATGCACAAGATCATGCACTTACTGCTTTCTTTGCAGTATTAAAAAAAAAGAATGTATGAGAGAAAGAGAATCCCTAAGGAAATTGTGGAGAAATATAAAAATGACATCACTTTTCTAGTTTTGACAAATCACTGCATCATAGGTACTAGTACCAAGGACTATTTGGGTTTGGGAATTGGATTATGAAGTAACTGAGATAGGACTAATTGGTTGTGTAGATTTTTTATTGAATAGTCCTAAGGATACAACTAAGCCTAGATATGTGACATTTGAGAAAAAAACAATAGAAGTGTACATGAAACAAAAGGAACCTGTTATAAGAAATAATGTTGATAAAATGGTGGATGCTTATGCACAAGAATTGGGTTTTTCTAAGGAAAGAGTGTGGGTTACTATAGAAAAATCCAAAGTATACAAGAGTGTAGTTGAAGAATCTAGGAGTACTAGAAGATTAGGTAGAACAATTACCAATCCCCCATTGGTTCAAAAGTAATCTAAGGCTTTAACTATTGTAGGAGGAAAGAGAAAATCCATTGCTAATCCTCTGGTAAGGGAGAAATCCCCTCCATTTGTGCATGCCACCAGGGCAGAAAAGATGAAGACTTCCAACACAACACCCCTTGCTGCCCTTGCAAGAAGAGTCAAACAAAAAGGTGCAAGAGAGAAGGGAATTGGCATAAATGTAGCAGAAGGAGGAACATAGTTGATCTAGAGAGGTAGGAAAGAGGATTCACAAAGTGAACCTAGCACAAAGAGAAGAAGAATTGATATAGTAGATACATATAGTGAAGAAGTTGAAAATAAGAAAGCTGCATTTAAAATTCAGGTGAGAGAAAAAGAGAAGGAAGCTAAGAAGGATCCTCTAAAGAAGGAGAAAGAGACAAGTTAAAAGAAGAAGTCTTCGGTGAAGACTAAGAAGCAGAAACAATAGGAAATAACTCATTCCCCATTAAATTTTGATGCACTTCTTAATAGCATGTTGCAAAGTGAGATGTTGAAGGAGACAATTGCTTTACATACAAAGATGCAGATGAAGTAGAAAAAAGTACCATCATTGTACTTAACTTTGACATGAAGAATATCTAGAATGATATTCCTAATGATGTATAGAACACCATACTAAAAAGAAGAGAAGAAGCTATAATGGAGCATGAAAGGCTGAAAGTTGAAGCTTTGGATAGGGTTGGTGCTGGTTATTCAAAAGATAGCATGACCACATTGGTCATTGTATACAGTAAGGAGATGAGAAGAAAGAAAAGAATCATGGTTCTCATGGGAAAAGATCAAAGTGACAGGGAAAGAATCCGGAAAGAAATCAATGAAAAAGCTAGGGAGATTTTCCAAAGGCTTGGACTACTTCTGATGACTAAAGAGGTGAATGATGAACCCAATGCAAAAGTACATATTGATGATGCTTAGCATGACTAGGCAATGGATGAAGAATTTTCATAGGATAACATGCCTCTAGAAGTGAAGGATATACCAAAATAAAATGAAGAAGAGGAATTAATCAGAGAAGATAATGCAAAGGGAAATGTTACATCTTATTCTTTGGTACAAAGTATTGAAGTTGATCCTCTAATAAACACAAGAAATGTTGTAGAGGAAGAAAAAATAGAGGAAGCGAATAAAAATGTTGATGTAGAGCATAAGGAAGAAAAATTTGATGAGGAAAAAAAAGAACATCAAGAAGAAGAGCATGAAGAAGAAGAGGACAAGGAAAAGGATGCATCCGAAGATACAGAGAAATATAAATCAACTGACTCTAGTACTGTGGATAAAGAAAAGGTTACAAAAACTACAAAGTCTCTTAGTGAATCTTGTGTCTCCTTTGGAGATTCTCTTAGATATATATTGAGTATTTAGCCCAACTTTCAACCAGTTGTTTTCTCACAACTGTTGCAACTTCCAATGAATCAGGGTAATTTTTACTTGAACAAGATATTTCCTATTCACAAGCTTCAAGTGGAAGACTCGTTCCATGCATCCACCAAAAAAGAGATCATTGGCATATCAAAAGAGTTGAGAAGTAATGGATGAGGTAGTGAAGGAATTACATGAGATCATACCTAGATCAAACATAGACACATCCCTCTTAGGTATGGACAATCTCAAACTAATGAATGATTCCTTGAAATCATATGCATTCAGAATGAAGGAAGAGGTAGAGAAGGAAGTGGAAAAGAGGTTGAATGACAAGATAATATTGGAGATCATAGAGAAATGTGTGGTTGCACATAAGAAGTTCTCAAAATTGATGAAGGATGCAGAAGCATGTGTAGATGAGGCTAAGGAACTATTGCATTATGGGATGAAGTGGCTTGGAGCCACACAAAGTATAAGAAAATAAATGGAATCCATCAAGTCACAAATTAATATAGCCTGCAGTGCATATAACCCAGCTATTGACCTCACATGTGCTACAAGGGATCTCATAAAGGATCTTCACAAGAAGTTTTTCTAGCTACACACTAAAAAAGAAACTATTATTTTGTAGTTTGGAGAAGTCAAGGATGAAATCAATCCCAAACTCACAATTGTTTCCAGAGCACTTCTCAGTGATGACAAGGTTAAGAAGATGAATCCAATACCTTCTACTTCGAAAGAGGGAGAAGAACTCCTACTAGAACTTGAAATGCATAATAGGTTGCTTGTGGAGGTCGAGCAAGCATGTGAAAAGGAAGACAAGCCTAAGAAAGCCAACTGAAGAAGTTGCAAGAATCAACCATCTCCGGGTTACTTATATTTCATTATTTTATGCATTTTTCTATCTATTTTTTAAATTTCTTGTATAAATGCAAACATATAGAGTTGCATTTTTGCTTCGGTATGATTTAGGGGGAGTTCTGGTAATGAAACAAAATAGGTGTATACAGGCACCCTTTGGTATTGATGTCAAAGGGGCAAAGTGAAACATGTTTCAAAGGTGGAGATAAATTAATAAAGGAAAGATTTTGGAGAGTGTTGAATAACATGTTTCCATCAATGACAAAGGGGGAGATTGTTGGAAGATTGAGGAGATTATCATTGATGATGCAACATTGGAAACATGACCATGCTATGCACATAATGTAGGATACAATGTTGTCATTGATGTCAACATTGTTGTGGATCATCCTAACATGTTTCATAAGTATTGTGGAAGATATTTGTGCAAGTTGAGTTGGTTCGGAAAGTGCAGTGATGTAGAAATTTGACTAAGTGTCAAACCTCCCAGTTCAGGGTTATAGAGTGTTAGTTTTTGGGTCCGCACCACTCCACAAAGAAATATTTTTCTCTGTGATTCTAACCTTTTTTTTTGTTATTAGAAGATTATAGATCCAATATTTCATATTGTTTGGTGAAGTATTTTGGGATATATGAATGATAGAGTTTTGTCTAGTATAATATAGTCATTTTCTAAACAGTGTGTCCATATGGGAGATTCCACACTCCTCTATAGATGAATATTTCGTGTTGTGATATTAAATTTAAGATGATTGATGTTAGCTGAGTAGGAATTCTAGATGGCATCATGTGTTGAGGTCCACATATTGAGAATTTGGTGTATAGATAAAGGTTTGTTGGTTTAGGTCTTATTTGGGGCTCCTGATACTTTTGATGTTTTGTGGAGAATGAATAAGTGTTTTTGTCTTATGTAAGATCTAATATAGGTCCATCTTGACCTATCTTAAGGTGATTTGAATTTTGAATTATGGCACACAGTTTAGATGAAATGTTTTGGGGATGAGAAGCTTAATTTTGTCTGTTACATCCAATTAGACCGACCTAATTGATGTTACACTTGATGTGGATATGTATAGTGGATTGATTTTGATATTTTGCACTGATGAGCGAATAAAGAGAGATAGATGACATGTACGGTGTTCCACCTAGATGTTTGTGATGTGAATTTGATTAGAGTTGTGTGAATTGTGTTGCAAGGTGTGCGAATACATAGCAGAGCAGAGCATTGATCTGGATAAGTGTAAATATTGATATTGGACTCCATTGGAACTATAATATATCATACCATAGATGCATTTGTACCAGTTCAAATAGGCTATAAGCCACCCATTATTTATTCTATCTTATTATCTATGGACAGTGAGTCCACCTACTATGAGGACTTTTGTAATATACTATAGCTAGATATAATATATTGTGAGCTAATCCTCACTGTGGTTTTCCCATTTTGGGTTTTCCACATAAAAATCCTAGTGTTCATGTGTTATGTGATGTTGTGGATGTTTCATGCTTTATTTTCTTATATTAGTGGAGAATTCTTTAGTAATTGGATGGCTAATATTTGAATGGTTTAATAGAATATTGATTCACCCTTGCTCTCAGTATTATGGGTGTTCAACATGATGATGGAAGTGATGCCCCCTCAAGAGATTTGTTGGGCGAAACAAAACCCAATAGGTATCTTGAAAATAAAGGGTGTGGCATAAAGGATAAAAGGTGACTTGAGAGAGATCAAGTTGGGATGATGTACATGCCATGATTATAGGACTGATTATGGACAAAGGATTGGGCATGTTGATTGATTCTACTAGGATGATTAGATTGGATTGCATGGATTTACATGTTGGATGATAAAATATCATAAGGATGTAATATAAAAAAATGATGAATGATTATGATTATGGATAAATGGATTATTAATAAATTTTGTCATAGTAACTTCATGTGTAAGGAGAAAATTTTATTTTGTTGTAACATTTACATTATGCATCATGATATAAGGGATCATGATGACGATGCACTATGTGCATATGAATTGACTCTCAAGCAAAGAAGTTGAAAATATAATAGTGATCTAATATAAATTTTTTCATTATCACACCATCATATGAATAATGATTTGATCATGATGGTGTGATTGGTGGAGAATTGAGACTATAGGACAAACAAACCCAAACCCATAAAAGAAAGAAATCAGAAACCTACAAAATACATAAATTAGTTTCCAATAACATGTTGAAGCCAAGGGTATGTAGGATGGGTGGATGGTATTGGATGGATTGATTGAACCCAAGGATTAATGATGAGGATTTGATTATATTTTTCCCTTGTTCAAGCTAAAAGTTGATTGATTAATTGATTGATTAATTGATGATGATAGCATTGTTGAATTGGGAAGGATGCATCGAAAAAATAATGCAAGGATTGGGAAAACATCCTAATGATGATTTATTAGATTGATTGGAGATTAAAGAAAACTTGTAGCAAGATAAGGAAAAAAATATTATAGATTTTGGATGGATGTAAGATTATGAATTCGGTGTGCTCAGATTTAAGGGTTTTTATAGGAGTTTAGGTGAACTCCTTAAACACTCCAGAATCACCTGCAAGAAAAAATAACTTCCACAAGAGAGAAATGGCATAAATATCATGCTATCATTAAGATGCAAGAATGCCAAATTGAATATGAGATGATTACAAATGTACAAAATGTCTTGAATATATAGGCATGAGTGAAAACCTAAAATGTGTAAGATGTTGCCAAGTGTTAAAATCACACTACATGTGACAACATGTGAACCCTGTCTAGGAAATGATAAAAAGATAGAGATAAGTTCTAGGACAACTCATCTTCTAGAAGGAATCTTATCTCCTACAAACAAGGGGAAATTACCCCATTATGAAATGATTTATCTAATTATGCAACCTAGGACTTAAAATATTTCCTAAGTAAACTTATGGAAAGTGTAATTAAATAATTAATTACACCAACACCCCCCCATAAGTGCAACTTAGGGAGAAGAAAATTATTATGCAAAGATGAGTCCCAACAACAAGGCCTGATTAGGTACTCATTTACAAATGCAATGAAAGAGAAAGAGGAGAAAACCCAGTGGGAAGAAAACCCCCCTCAAAGAGATGACCTACTGCAAAGAAGCACTAAAAGAACTTTGATGGAGTAACACTGGAATCCTTAATTCGACAAGCAAGGAAAGATACCTCTGTTTACAAGAAACCATATGAGAGTCACTGAAGGACTCAGTGGAATCATAATAATGCAATATCAGACCTAATGCCAAGGAATGCTGGAAAACTCACATACTGGATCAACCCTAGAATCTATGAAGCAATAGGAGATGAAAAAAATGCCCTCCATAAGAGGGAATGATATGATGAAATAATCTAGAAGCAGCGTATCTCAATGCCAATGCCAAACTGTGACTAAAACTGCTCCATGGGAACAAGTACCATAAAGATTCCGGAACATTAACCATAAAATGAATGGCCCTCAAACTGAGACGGATGTGACCCAATGCAGATCAATGACTAAAGGCTCTCAATCTGAAGTGTGAACCAATGCAAACCAAAATATTTCCAGCTATGAGCAAGATGAGGCCAAAAGAAACAACATATTCCAGATACAACTCATGTGAGTTGTCATCAATATGAAGATGAGATCAAAGTGCATGCAATGCAACTACACTCTAATCAATTTATTATGCAAGAAGGCCCCTGATGAAACTTTATATTAGTTCATTTATTACAATAACCCATGATTGTAAAAGGAGAACATGCATAAACTAAAGAGAAAATGCAAACCTAGTGCATGAAAACAAAAATGAGTGCATGCACAAACCAATGTTCACATCTGCCTCCATGATGAAAATTAACCTCAAATTTGTGTAGATGACAAAATCTGAAAAAAATAGTCTGCACCACTACGAAGTGCTCGAAACTAGCTTTCCGTCAATATCTTATTTGCAAAAATCCGACACCATGGCCAAAGGTTATGAATTTTTAAAAAAATTGAATTTAGCCTGCAAGAAACGAGTTTTCTAGAAAAAAGTTTACTTTTGATTTGATTTCTGAAAAATCTGTTCACAATGAGTAGACAAAAACAAAAACTTAGAAATATTTTGAAGCTAAAAGAAAAACCCAGTAATTATTTTTTGATTCAGCAAGCAGAAAATGAATTATTATTATTTTTCACCTTCAACCAGGAGAAAAATGACGAGTGTCGCTTTTTGTACAACTATTTTCCTTAGATTCGTACAAGATATCAAAAATCTAAAAGATACCCAGATCGGATTTTGACCTTGGCTACAAAACCTAGAAATCATTTTTCCTGTAACTGAGTGGAAGCTATATTTCTGAAGCAAAAAATGAAAAACGACTTTAATAAAAAGGTTGCTTGCATCCAACAAAACTTTCATGCCAAGATTGATCCCTCATATCTAGGAAGAAGTTTGCAGCACTGAAGGTCTAATACCATGTAGGAGTTTAGGTGAACTCCTCAAACACCCCATAATCACCTGCAAGACAAAATAACTTCCACAAGAGAGAAATGGCAGAAATATCATATTATCATTAAGATGCAAGAATGTCAAATTGAATATGAGATGATTACAAATGTACAAAATGCCTTGAATATATAGGCATGAGTGAAAACCTAAAATGTGTAAGATGTTTCCAAGTGTTAAAATCACACTACATGTGACAACATGTGAACCCTATATAGGAAATAATAAAAAGATAGAGATAAGTTCTAGAAGGACAACTCATCTTCTAGAAGGAATCTTATCTCCTACAAACAAGGAAGGGGGAATTACCCCATTATTAAATGATTTATTTAATTATGCAACCTAGGACTTAAAATATTACCTAAGTAAGCTTATGCAAAGTGTAATTAAATAATTAATTACACCAACAGCTTCAACATAGATAATTTTTTTTGGGATCATGCTTATAGATTTGGAATATGTTGGGATAAGATTTTTCTTTTTTTTTTATCATTTTTATGGGGGAGCCAATGGCAAGGGATAAGACAACCCTAGAGACAAGGATAAAAATGATTTGGATGGGATGGTTAAAAAAATTGATAGGATGGAGAGGGCGTGGATTTTGATGGATGGATTTAAGGGGAGATTCTCAAGGACTACATCACATAAGACTAATATGTCTTGATCCAAGGTGGGGATTAGGTAGTACTATATAGGTAATTAAGTGATGGTAGATGGTGTGTGGCCAAAGGATGACTATGTCAAGAGTTTGAAAAAGTATGTATTGTGTGCCCCCAATCATTGTTAAGACCAAGGTGATTAGGAAATTTGGATGATGTATGGATAAATGGATGTGGTGAATGGGTATGATGGAATTCCATGATAGGATAAATAGGATTGGTGGAATGGATGAGACAACTTGCCCCTAATTTCAAGGTTCGCATAACTAGTTGATTTACACATGACACCCATGAATGGGTTGCCATCATGGTACCTACCCAAGGTGCCATAAGAAGTGGTTTTCACCATTGGATGGATTATTAATCTTCACTATTATTTTGATTTTTTTTCTTTTTTTCTATTTTTTTTGGAATTTTGTTGATTTTGTAATTTTTTTTGGAATTTGGGACTTTAGGTAGTGTGTTCATGGGTCTTTTATGTAGCTAATTTGGATTATGCAATAATGGCATTCAAATAGTATCCTACCTTATGAATTTTCCTTGCTAATATGTTTGCACTGGTATATAATGTACAATTGTGACTATGCTCTTTGATAGTTGGGTTGGCCTTGTCCAAATACAAACATCTCAATAGAGTGTCACCATAAATCTTATGGTAAAGTGATGCTACTAAGATGTGATGTATTCTAGTTTTTGGACTGGATTTAGGATGAATTGGGATAAATTTAGATGGTGTAGGCAAGGAGTGAGATTTGGATTGCAGATGTGATAATTAGTACTTTGGAGGTGGATGTGTGGATTGATGGATTTTGGATTTGGAATGGAATTTGGCGTAGGATTAGGACCAATAATATTTTTGGATAGTGAAGCTTTACACGAAAATTGTGAAGGTGGTACACACCTATTGTATGTAATTTGCAATTTTTCATTTACATATTGTTTTTGATGATTTACTTTTATTGGAAATTCATCCATTTAGTTTTCTTTGGGATCCCTATTACTTTTTTCTTTCTTCTTGATTTTTGGATGCATATTGATTTTTAAATTTATTTTTATTTTTATATAGAATCTTTATTTGTTTTTCCTTTGGTAGTTGAGTGTGATATTTGGTTTCATAGGAATGCTTCACTTTATATAATGGGTGATGTTGGTACCAATCAAGGGGTCTAGGATGTTGTGGTTGTAGGTTGTGATTATGGATGGAGGAAGTAAGTATAATATGGGTGGATGGAGGATGCTTATAAGAGTTATGGATGGTCTCTATTTTGATGCTTTCATTGGATGATGTTTCCCCAACTATCATTGAGTTTTCACCATTATAATAGTTGCTCGGAGATAGGTACCGAAGACCTTGATATCCATCATTTTCATATATTGATACGGGTTCTAGAATTCCTTGTTCACAAAGGCCTAAACATTTTCCATTATAAAACATTCTTTGACAGATTTTTTTTTCCATAGGATATATTTCACTTTTGAAATGGGATGCAAATCCATCATTAGGAAACTTTGACTTAGGAGAGAGGTTTATTCACTCTTCTACAAGAAGGCCAAATTTGATGAAAGTGGTCAAATCCAACTTATAGAATGATTGTATTTTTTCCTTGTTTTCCATCATGGTATCTTGATTAATGATATGATTAGTGTGATCAACCTTGTCTTTTGAATCCTCATGCATGTTGGGATTCATATCATTTTTTTTATTATCTATATGTTCAAGGGAGGCAAGTGTCTCATCTTAGGAAATGGGAGTTTTAAGAGTATGGATGTTCTCATCTTTAATTTCATGGTCAAGGATGAGAAAAGGTGGAGTAAAGGATCATCTTGGATTTTTTTTATTAATGGTAGGATCATGATCAAAGATCAGATTTTAGGTGTCCTGATCATAGATAATATCTAGATCAAATATTGGATTATGATGGATTTTATGATCATTTAGAGGATCTTGATCAAATATTAGATTAACATGAATATATTAAGATCATTTATGGGGACTTCCTTAGTAACTTGATCTTGATTTGATTGGAAGCAAGTTGTGACATGCTTTAGAGTGAGCTCTTAACATAGCCTTAATTCCTTCTTAGACAAGATAGATGCACTTTGTATTCCTATGATATTCCCTATATTGACACGACCTTTGATGTATGCTCCTAATATCACATTTAATAGTAACTTGGACTAGTAGGATATTTTTGGACCTTATGATACTTATAGATTTTGGACCTTTTGGGTTTTATCAACTTCATGAAATGTTTAGGTTGATCTTCCCATGTGCGTAGACTTATGGAGATAGTAGTGTTTGATGGTATTTGATCTAGGATGGGAATAATGCTAGGAGACACATGGATAAGTGTTATGGACATGGATTTCTTGGATTTGTTGTTTTGTTGTTTATCCCACGTGAGTAGTTCTTGGAAAACATATTTAGTAGATTGGAATGAATTAAAGGACTTGGGTGATAATGATTTGGAGGAGGTAGATGTAATGATTTGGACAATGTAGAGGAATATTTTAAAAATTTAAGTGAAGAGAACTTAAGTGATATGGATTGGGGTGATGGAGAATATTGTTCTTAGATGGTATTTCCATTGCCAAAGGTGGATAAGGATTATTCATGTTCATGTAATGTTGGTTAGTGAGAGAGCTAGTTCTTGGGAGGTCTTGATTTTTATGGATATGGTAGTTGATGGTGGGGAGTATGAAATCTATGACAAGACAGTCCATAAGGATCTCATCAATTGTGTCTTGATCAATGCTATCATTATCATCATAAGGTTCATATTTAGTTTCATTGATAAAATCATCCTTATCATCATAAGGATCACATTCAGGTTGATAGACAAGACCATAATCATCATAATAAAGATCATATTCAGGTTGATAGATAAGACCATCCTCATCATCACAAGGATCATGTTCATTATACTTGGCTTGATTTGGGAAAATGATTTGATCTAGAGGACTTATGGTGTTTGATTTTCCCTTGATTATGATCTTTTGACTTTTTTTTATTATGATTTTGGTATTTACTTGTGTGATATATGGATCCATTATTTCAGTGAAATCCTTAAACTTTCTATAGACACTGAAATTTGGTCTAAGCCTATGACTTTTAATTATTTAATTAATTCACTTTAACATTTATTCTTCTATTAATTAAATAAAATTAATTATTTAATTAATTCACACTATCTTTCTTTTATCTTGGTTATTTAAATAAACGTTCTTTATTTAATTACGTCACTAATTAACTTTAACCTCCTTCTTAAATTAAATAAATTCTTATTTAATTTATCTTTATCATATTTTCAACTATAATTAAATAAATATTTTAATTATTTAATTATTCATTTAACCTTTTCTTCAGTCAATTAAATAAATCTTATTTATTTAATTTATTCTTTAAATGTCGAATCTTGAATTAAATAATCATTTAATTCATAAAAGTCTATTTTTAGCACATTCCTCTATATTTAGATAAATGTTTAAGTCATCTAAGTATTCATTCCCACTTGACTCAAGATCTATTTGAATCAGTCACTTATCTCTTGATTTAATGTCTAAGTGTCTTTCATGAATAAACTCTCTATCATAACTAGTCAGTTATCTAGTTCTAACTCGTATGCATGTACACATTTATTAATTAAATATCTTTATTTAATTAATTAATTTATGCGTGCATATGAACATATCATTTATGTTATTCTATCTTTATCTTTGTCATGCAAACATTATTCTTCTAATTTTTGAATACTTTCAACTAGAGATTAAATCATTATTTAATATTGATCTTTATTCTTAGGTTTTATCACTCATGTCAATATTAACACTTATCTCTGTTCATGTCGAATCTTTTAATTTGAATCGTCTATCCATATTTTGATCTCAGCCTATCATTTGAATGATCAATTTTCTATAGATTGACTTGATAGATTGACTTGACTCTCATCATTTCAACTCCTCCCAAAATTGTATGACTTTTGGAGCACTTGTTTAATCTTTGATATTTTTCTATAATCACATACATCAAGACTATACTTGCACGCATACTAAAAATCTGAGGGCAAGAATACTATCGTGGCGAAATGGAGAAGGACAATCGAGGTCATTTATGGAAGGATGTAGATATTGGGTGAGATCATTCTATGTTTATGTTTATAGTTTCCTTTGTACTTTGTTGTTTGAATTTAGATTACATTAGAGTTTATTAGCCTTTGAGTTTTCTTTAATCTTTCATGTTTTCATGATGTTACACTTTTAAAATTGGTATAATTTGGATTTTGGTTTGCTTTGAATTATGATGACTATGTCAAAAGGATAGACCTAGGTGGACTTGATAGATGACTTGGATGGATAAATTGGATGATTAGGATGACCCCATGGATGGGAATAGATGATTAGGTAGACTATGTGGATTTTAAGTCTGCACATTTGGATCTTAGGATGAATTGGCAATGATCCGATTTTGGAATTCTACTAATTAGTGTAGAGTTTCCAAGGATTTAAATAATGGGATTTAGGATGATTAAACGTCCCAAAGGTTGGAGTAAGGTTATGATTTTTATTAAAAGGTCCAAAAGTGATGGTTTCAACTATGACCAAGGGTTGATTTGGATTGATAATAGTGTGGAAAAGGATCATGTGAATAAAATATGATGATGATATGAGGATCACAGGTATCCTAATTTTCTCTTGGATGTGACTCAAAGGTGACTAGGATATAGGTATTTGATTGTGAATAATCAAATTATCCTAATTTATTGATGAAAGGTACATGAGTACATGAACTAGGGTTTTGGAGCCTTGAGATCTCAAATCCACTTGAATACATTTAAGCCCTATAATCTACAAGATAGCTAATGGGAGAAGGGTTGTGTCATATAGGGGATTGCGTTGGTCAAACCCCATTTTTGTGTTTCCACCTCCAAAAATGGCTATGATGAGAATGATATAAATCACATGCTCTCATGTGAGTGGAGAAAAATAAATAAAAATGAATGATAAATAACACAAGTATAACTTGCCACTTAGATCTAAAATCCTTGTTGGAATGAAGTCATTTTTCTCATCACATACAAGGAGAAAATAGAAGGATGCTTAGATATCTTGTAAAAGTTAGTGGTCATAACAATAATAAGCATAAATATGAAACATATTGCAATGCATAAACATAATTTTTTTGATGTATTATACACTTGTAATTGAGTATAATTGTGTTGTAAATCTTCTACTTATTTTTCTCTTGATATTGCATTAATTTCCCTTATGGTGTTAGAGTGATTTAATTCAATAGATGTTAAAATAGAGGGAAGAACTTATATTTATATGAGTGTAAAAATATTTTACATTAACCATTAAGACAAGTTGGCAATTAAATTTGAATTTTGAAACATGTTGAGGCTGACAACAACATTTGAAATTTAGCGTCTAATTAGGTGGGACTAATTAGGTGGGACATGGGAACTTGGTGCCCTAGTCGAACCCTTTTTTATCTCTTCAAAAGTTTGTTAAATAATGATTTAATTCAATTTCCCAAATTTAACTCAATTTCCCAAAAACAACAATCTAAATGGGTAAATTATAAGCATAATTAGACACATGCACTTAAGAGGGTGTCAAACTTAGTGTGAAATTGTCAAGGGTGAAAATTTACAATATTACAACATGAAACTTCCTTCTTTCTCCTCTTTCTATTTTCTTAATTGCAAAAGGAAACATAGAAAATAAAGATAAGAAAATGAAATATGATTAGGGATTCTTCAAAAATATACTAAATTTGAGGACTAACATTAAATATCATCCAGTGGATGATATTTTCATTCACAACACATTGAAAAATCTTAATCCTTCTAAGTTTATTTTACTTAAAACTAATTTTTAACTTAATGGTGATTTAGACCATGGTGGGAGACCATGCAATAGACACCATTGACTTAAGTTGTGACTTACAATTTTTTGTGGTTAAAATAATCAAACCAATTATGATCTTAAATAGCTTAATTGGGTGGAAAACCTATGTTTTAAAATTCACCCTTTTATTTAATCAACTAATTATAGAGAAAAATGACCCTCCTAATGTTACCTCTATTGTAAACCTTTGGTACTAATGATATATTTTAGCATCACATATGTAAATTTAATAATGTAGTAGTAGGTGTAATTGTATTAATGATAATTATAACTAAAATTCAATTTGGGTTAATAAATCAACTATTAAGGTCTAATTAATGAATTTTCAATAGGATATTGAGCTCTATTTTTTATTAGGGGAAAATAGGTTTTGATGGGACTCTACAATCCATTACAAACAGGTTTCGAAGGGACTTGAAACCTAGACCAAGAAAAGCATGTTGTTAAAAAGATAATCCACAAACCATCAATGACCCATCAATAGCAGCACCAAATAGAAAATATAGGACTACACCAATTGCACAAAGGTTTTGAAGGGACCTTAAACCCAAGATAGGTTTTGAAGTGACCTAAAATTCTTTACAACCTAGTTTTGAGAGGGACCTTAAACCCTTTAAACTGAAATAGCCTAAATCGGCCAGGCATCAACAAACCAACTACTCAAAAAAACCAAGTATGAGCCCCAAAAATAGTAAGCATAATGTTGTAGAACACCAACAAAACCCTGTTTCTCAATAGAACTAGAAAAACCAAACACACCACCTTAATAGGGGTTATGGGAATCATAGCAGACCACTGCCAAGCATCAACCTTCCTACAACACCATCCCACCTGATTTTCCAACCCAACCCCTACCTCTAAAAGAGAGGGATACACTCTATAGGAGAGGATGATATGAAACCCCTTACCACCAAAACCAAATCTCTTCAAGCCATACAAGCTCCAACTCAAAAGGAACCAATGCTCTACCTCAAAAGGAGAAACCCCCCCTCTATATAGGAGACATCGACTGAAGATTTTGATGGTAATAAACTTTAGTAGGAAGGGTTGACATAACATTCCATAGTAGCACAAGCTTCAGGTACTAGAAGGAAGAACCAATAACCTCCTCAATGAGCACACACCATTGGGTCAAAAGAGAAAACAAAAATCCTAACCCAACTAACAACACACAAGCACCAAGCTAGACATAATCCAACAACCCCCAGCCAAGAAAAAAGAAGGAATCCTTCAAAAAAAAGAAACCCTCCTCACATCATCATGAGGAAACAATAGGGGAAAACATACAGATATAAATCTGTAACTAGCAAAGACATATCCAACAAAGATTTTCCCAAAAGGAAACAAACCCCATAAGAGGAATAATCATCACAACCCAATAGGGGTTCACAATTAGGCTAGACTGGATGCAAATGCAAACTGGGTAGCCTTCCTAGACAAACAAGAACATTAGATACCAAACCAAGAGAACATGGTTCCATCCAAAAAATCCATTGAAGAGAAACCAAGTATGGCCCACAAGACCTCTCCCTCCTCAACTCATCCAGAACTCAAACGCCCAGCTCCAGGGCACTTCCCACTCAGTCGAGCTAGTATTTGGAATCTACTTATGCCGAGTGAACTAGCACAAAGCAACCACCAAAGCCTACTAGAGATGAACCCTACAAAGAAATTCAAGCCAACCAAGATATCTTCCACACCCTCCCATAAGACAAGACCTCTCAAAAAGAACACACAGGATAAAAAATAGACTCATGCAATATCAAACCCACCCAACAAACTTGAGAAACAAGCCTCTGGTCATCACAAGAAAAACTAGAAAAGAGCCCAACTAATAATAGGAGGAACCCCAAAAGCATTAGAATGCCCTACCAAGGACAAAGGGAGCCACAAAAAAGGCCACAACCAACTAGTGCAAGGAGAAAAAGCCACAAAACCATAGGAAACAAGGAGGTTGCATCATCATCTTCTATTTCTAGGCTCCCATTTCCATCTCTATCAGGAGAATTCAAATTACCAGTGTTTCTCCATTTCTTTCCCATCCCCTTATGCTTCACCATTTGAGGATACTTTTTGTTTCATGTAAAAATAGGGTTCACCAAAATGAGGCAATCAAAGTGATGAACCACGAATTTTTAATGCTATGAAGCACACAATTATGAGAGTCAAAGCATGCAAATAACAATTATAAATGATACCTAACTATTATAGCAACTATGGGGGAAGTTTTTAGAGCTCAAAGAGGTGTGTACCTTGTTGCAAGAAGCCTATTTTTAGGGCAATAAGGAGTCATTCGCCTTTAGTGGTGAATGGGTCCCTGTTAGGGTTTCTGAAACTAATATCTGGGTTATTTTCCTTGATTTCCACACTCTCAGATTCTTATTTGTTAGCTTATGAAAACCTATAGTTAATTATGTAGCTTCAATTCCTCATTCTTGCACTTTAAAGGCCAACTTTGCAACTTGAAAACTAATAATTTTTCTCTAAACTTGTTCTCCACTTAATCCTCAATTTGTAAATCTACAAAAACACAATCAAGGGAAGAAAAACTTGTTGATTTTTAGTGACAGGGGGTTTTCCTTGGTCAAACCCCTTGTAGGTAATTAAACCAAATGATGAAATAAACAAATTGAAGCATGAAACATGAAATGATGCAATGTAGATAGCTTGGAAGATGTCTTGTAATGAAAATTTTCAAACTAACATGTAGGGGCCATGAAGAGTGTAGATCCTAATCCTTGAATATGATGTGAACAATGCTTGCAACTAGATCTTCAATTATACATCCACTTTCTTAGTTCAACAACATGCATGAATGCATCAAACCCTTAACATGATGAAATGATTTTGAATTGCTACAATAAAACCTTGATAATATGCCTTGAAATTCCTTGTAAATTCTCTTGTAATGCTCTAATGCTTGTAAAATTGAATGCTTTGAGACTTAGAATGAATTGAAAGAATGCTTGTAAACTTGCTAGGAGAAACAATTTAAATTAACCCCTTATTTATACTAAATTAAGACATTAACCCTAAAATTAAAACAATTCAAGCCAAAACCAGATCTGGGGATAAACATTATTAAATTCCTACCATAATGAAATTCAAAAAGGAGGTCCTCCTTAAGGGAGGACCCATTTTCCACCTAGGGTGAATGGGTCCTGGCTCAATATTCCAAGACCTAATCCCAGGGGATGGAAAGAGCACTAAAAACCCATTTAGAATTAGCTGATAAAGGGGGGTCCTATTAAGGGAGGACCCATTCACCACCTAAGGTGAATGGGTCCTGGCACCATTTTCTAGGACCTAAATTTTCCCAATTAAATTTTTTATTATTTAAATCATGGTTGTCGAGATAGATCTTCGGGAGGTGTCATAATCAAGGCTTCAATTTGAATTAAAGGGGCTAATTAAATCCAATTAACCAAAATTAATTAGGGAGACCTTAGATAAATGTGAAAGTGTATTACAAAACTTTACAACACCTAAATAGGGTTCACATTAGGTATATTTCATTAAAAGGGGCCCATTAGGCTTGATTCATGAGATAAACCCTAGAAAAATGTGAAAGTGTGCTACAACACCTTTGCAAGGGACAAATTAAGGTACATTTTAGTTAAATAAAGACCCTATAATGATATGAATGTGTATAACACATTACAACACCACTCCATTAAGATACAATTAATTCAATTTTATGTCAATTATCGAAATAAGTATGAAAAAGGATTACTTTTTTTGACACTACATTTTGCCCCCACTTTAGTGAGAGGATGACCTCATGTCAAACTCACACTAAAGTAGACATTGAAGACACTTAAATATGCAGCAATAAAAAAGATACATAACCATACCTTGTCAAAGGCCAATAAAGAAAATCAAAAGGATCAAGCACAACCACCCCAATGTGATGTGGAATAGGGATATTTTTCCAAGAGAAAAGATCAAGCTTCAATGGTTCAACGTGATGTGGAACACATCTAGGCTATTTTTCCATATGCTACTCACTCTGGGGTAGTGGAACCTTAGTCTATCCACTAGGTGAGTTGTCCCAAAAATGTGGCAAATGAGAGAATCATATTAGCCTCTCATACCATATCGAAATTATCCTCCTGACAACTTTGATAAGGCACCACAATGTAATGCTTTTGTAATGTCATGTATGTAAATTTTTGTTAAAGGGGATTTTGCTTTGTTCATGTAAAGGTCTTTTTCTTAGGGAGAATTGTGCCTAATGTCTCCAAGAGAGGCCAATTCAAGGTGTCAGATCATCACTCATGGGATGCCCCATTCACATCATTTCATGATGGTAGATCATACAATCTTGGACAACATCAAACCAAATGAAACCACCAAGAAGAGGACATATCACAAGAAAAAATAAAAATCACACCATGAAATTTTGTCAAAATATGTCATCAATGTATTCCCCCACTTTAAAGTAGTTGCTATACCATTACTAAGAGCAATTGCTTTAAAGTTGCCATAATTTTTGCCTAAGACATGAGAGCTTTCCTCAGAAAACCCTATGCCAAGTCATATGCTTCCAAAATAAGTTGTGTCATGAAATAGGAAGGAATGGTTTCCCCCAAAAATACATAAGGGATCTATGGATCTGGGGTCAGTATGTTTTTGCTACAATGTTGTCATAGATCATGGAATTGTCATCATTCCCCAAATACACATAGAACTAGAAAAATGATACAAAGAGAGAGAAGAAAAAAGAAAAATCCTTTTGGGTCAACATGGAAGAGACCTAAATTTCTCAATGCCTTGTGTCATCCCCAAAAGGAAAACACAAGACAAATGAAAAAGATAAAAGAAAAGATTTTGGGTCATGGAAGAGACCTAAATGTCTGGACGCCTTGCGTCATCCTCAAAAGGTAAACACAAGACAAATGAAATAATTACAACATATAGAAGAATGAAAGGTAAATATAGAGGAATGCACAAAAAGAGAGAGGTACATCAAATGAAACAACACAGGGGATCACATTATGCACAAGCAAAAAGAAAACATGAAAAAGAAAAAGACTAGTAATGCACATGCAAGTCAACCTAAAGTAGATCATTTGCATCCTAATCTCAATTGGTATAAAGGGAAGGCAGACAACTAGCCAAAGGGACAAGAGAAAGTGTTGAACTAGGAGAAGCACTAGATTCAACACTCTTTTTAGGAGATTTGTCATTTAAGCTCATAGAAGAAGAAAACAATGTATTCAACTCATCATGAATTTGCTCATCAATTTTTGTTATGTAAATGTCATCATCTAGATTCATCACAATGGCAGGTCAAGTAACAATGTCCATGCAATGTTCTTGTTTATGTTGCAGCGAAGGTATAGTATCCTCATGCTTTGCTTCAGGTTAGTTTGGATTCTGATTTTTTATGTTGTTCTTGTCTTCTTGAGTTTATAATTTATGAGCAATAGCATGTTTCCTAGGCTTACACTCTCTAGCACTTTGATTCCATTTCAATCTATTGGAAATTTTTGTTTGTGTAAGAGCGGGTTTTTCAATCATAGGTTCCTTCTCTTCCTTGGGAGGAATAGAAGAAACAACAGCAGGTTGTTCAACCACTTTCTCTTTGACTTTGTAAATTTTTTTGACTCTAGGAGGGAAAATGAGATTATGTTATCTCGTGGTCTCTTGTAGGAAATTGCATGAAGTTTTTCTATAGGTTGTTCTTGTATGTTCAGAAGTGCTTTTGGTTCAATCATTACTTTGTCAATGATAGGTGTTTCATTTATAGGTTGAGGCATGTTTTGAAGGGATAATTCTTCTATTTTCTTTGCCTTTAAATTTTGATATGGTTTGAAAATTAAATCCTCACAAGGCTTGATAGGTTCCATAGGCTCGAGCCAAAAGAAATCTAATGAAAAATTCCCTTGGGTCGATGTAGGATTAAATCCACTACGATGCACAATAAATATATCAAATTGTCAAATGGAAACTTTAGAAATTTATGCATAACCGAAGGGATGGAATTCATGGAGTGAAGCCATGGATAACCTAACTTCTCATGAAATTGGTCCAATTGTGGAATGATGGAAAATGAGACAGTTAATGTTTTTGGTCCCACTTTTAAAGGGAGATCTATCGAGACTACCGTATGGAAAGAAAATCCATTATGTATCTTTATCCATGCTTTCGGTTTTTCATATGTATCTTGATATAGTTCATGCACATATAAGAATTCTTCTTGTGATCACATTCTCTCCAAAGATAGGATCAATTAATATCCCATTGATGGACTTATCATTGATTTGGCCAGCTGTGTAAAGAGTACCATTAGTTGCACATTTAGGTATGTCATTTTGTGAAAAATCACTGTCAAGAGGCTTTTTAGTTGAGCCCTTACGAGGTTTATCTTTGATAAATGCTACCACTTTCTTTATGTTATGTTGTTTAATAGTATCTAGAGGATTAGTTTCCATGGGATTTTGTTCTATGTTACCATCCTCCATGTCAACATTCATCACATCATTCTTAGTTTCACTAGCTTTGATAAATGAAATAGTGTGTTTAGGCATTGGATTTGTGAATATTTGTGAATCTTGATTAGGAGGGGATATAGATTTGATGCAGGAGCATCCAATAGTGTAGGGAAATATTGCATCACCAAAAAAAATTGTTTTCTTTATTTTCTTCAGTTCTTTTGAGTTCCATGATGGCACTTAAGGGGTGTAAGATAGTGAAGCATAAAAAATAACAAGAAATGGGTACTTACTATTTTTAGTAATTTAGCCTAAATAGGCTTGTATGGACCTGAAAATTTACAGCAAGGAGTGTAACTGAAAAAAAAATTCTGATCACAAAAGAATCACCTCAATACCTTGCACGGTTTGGGAGAAATTAAAGTTTCCATCCCGAGAAATTTCTCCAATACAACTTCAAATTCATATATAAAACATTAGAGGCCACAAAACAACTCCAAAAGTGGTTGAATCGACCTACGGTCAATTTCATGTTGTAGAGCTTGTCGAGAGCTTTCCAACGATATGCAGTAATAGAAAATCGGACACCCGAATCAAAGTTATGGCCCCGCGAAGTTGACACTCTAAAAAGTGAATTTCATTAAAATTTCTTCCTAGGCCAGAAATCAAATGGCGAGACTTTTAGAGCAAAAACAAAAAGGGAAATTTTCACTTTCTAGAACATTCTAGGGTGGTTATTGGCTAAAATAAAAAGGGATATGAGGGAATTGTAGAAGGTGGCTCCATTAGTGCAGATTGTGGCTCTGAATAACAATTTTTCTCTTAGAGTTGATTTTTGTTGTAATGAATCAAGCCCATGAGGCTATAGCATGTAAAATTTGAATATGTAAATTTATTTTCTGAAATAATTGAAAGTAGGTTATCTTCTATCTCGCATCTTCTGTGTTGGTATCTATTATTGTGTCTGTGTGGTTTCGGGCGGTGTAACCCTCATCAAGTGGTATAAAAGCAGGAGTTCCTGAGCCTGTAATAGAGAGTCAAACGTGAGGTAGTTGGAACAAGACCTGTGAGTATGGGTTGAGTTCAAGTTGCCTCCAAGACTTTCCCAGTATGGTAGAGGTAGAGGCCAAGGTGGTGGAGGAAGAGATCCACCTGGAGATGAAATTAGAGCCCTTAGAAGGCAATTAGAAACCTTGCAACAAGAGGTTTGAAGAAGAGACGTGCAACGAGATAAAGATGAGAGTGAAGATGAAATGGAAGAGGAAGAGCAGGATCCAATGGAACTTGGAGAAAGAATATTGCTACGAGCGATATCAAGCATTGGGAAGAGACCTAAAATGGAGGTTTCAACTTTTAGTGGAAATCTGAATCCTAAAGAATTGATTGATTGGATCAATGACATAGAGGAATTTTTTGAGTTTGAGGAGATTGAAGATCCTCATAGAGTGATGTTTGCAAAGACAAAATTGAAAGTTCATGCTCGTATATGGTGGAAAGAGGTCCAGTTAGAAAGAGGAAGATAAGGGAAAGATAAAATTTCTAGATGGGACATAATGGTGTCAAAATTGAAGAAACAATTTATTCCAGTCGATTACAAATTGGAGCTACTCAAGAAGATGCAAAGCTTGAGGCAAGGGACAAGGATGGTGAAATAATACATAGAGGAATTTCACAAGGTCCTGATTTAGACAAGACATTTTGAGGCAAATAAAGAGAAAGTTGCTTATTATCTTATTGGGTTGAATCCAAGCATAAAGGAAGAATTGGCACTAGTAATAATGACCACCATTGAGGATGCTTATCAATTTTCTCTAAATCTTGAAGAATGACTAAACAAGAGGTTTGAGAGAAAAACAACGAGGTGGAGGCTGTGGAGGAAAGACCGGTGGAAGGTCATAGGGAGGTTGAAATGAAGATCAAAACAAGGGTGAAGGCTCCAGTAACAACCATAACTAGAAAGGAGATAACATGTACCATCCTCATGATCAGAATAATGGATACCAAAGAGGAAGGGGAAGATCAAGATGAAGATCGAGAAGAGGAGGCTTCCGTGGAACGTATTTCCATTGTGGAGGAGAAGGACATAGAGCCTATGAGTGTCCTCAACATCAAGGAAGGAAAAATAGTAAACCTGGGGGTAATGCACGAGTTGCACATGTTGATGAAGATGTTGAGTCTTCACATTCTGAGGATGCAGAAAGAGGAGAGGTTCTTGTTACTAGAAGAGCCTTGTTGAATGAGGAGAAGGGTCCAACTCAAAGGAAGAATTTGTTTCCCACTAGATGTAAGTGTGAAGGTAAAGTTTGCAATGTTATTATTAATGGAGGTAGTACTGGTAACCTTGTTTCAGAAGAAATGGTTAGTAAGTTGTGGTTGGAGAGAAGAAGGCATCCAAACCCATATCAAATTTCTTGGTTGCAGAAGGACCATAAAGCCTTGGTAAATGAACAATTTCTGGTAAAGTTCATGATTGGAAATTACCGTGATGAGGTATTGTATGATATTATTCCTATGGATGTTTGTCATATGTTGTTAGGTAGATCGTGGCAGTTTGATTGATGAGTAGTACATGATGGACATGCCAACACCTATTCTTTGACAAAGGATGGAGTTCACCATAAGTTGAAGCTCTTAAAAGAAGTAGAGGAAAAGGTATGCAGTAATGAAATAATTTGTTTGGTTTATGGAAGAAAGTTCCTAGAAGGTATGAAGCATGAGCATATGTGTTTTGCATTGATCCCTAGAGTTGATAAGGAAGATACTACTGAGGTACCTGTGGAGGTTTCAGATTTGTTGAATGAGTTTCAAGCTATTATTTCTGATAACATACTTGAAGATTTTCCTCCAGTGAGAAAGATTAGTCATCAGATGGACTTGATTCCTGGAGCCATTTTTCCAAATAAGGTAGCTCATTGTATGACTCTAGTAGAGAGTGAAGAGTTGAATAGGCAAGTGCAAGAGTTGTTGCAGAAGGGATAAATTAGAGAGAGTTTGAGTCCATGTGCATTACTTGTAGTAGTAGCACCAAAGAATGATGGGGAATGGCGAATGTGTACAGAATCTAGAGACATCAACAAGATCACCATCAAGTATAGATTTCCCTTGCCAAGAATGGATGACATTATGGATTGTTTGAGTGGAGCCGAGTACTTCACGAAGATAGATCTAAAGAGTAGATATCACCAAATCTAGATTAGAGAGGAGATGAATGGAAGACAACCTTTAAAACCAAGGAGGGATTGTATGAGTGGTTAGTCATGCATTTTGGGCTAACCAATGCACCAAGCACATTTATGCAGCTTATGAATGAGGTAATGAAAAAAATTTAGGAATTTTTTTTTTTATTTACTTGGATGATATTTTTTATTTTCAGTAAGACATTGGAGGAACACTTGATGCATATCTGAATTTTTTTTTAGAAGCTAAGGGAGGATAATCTATTGATTAATTTGAAGAAATGTAATTTTGTGAATAGAGAGTCAATGTATCTAGGATTTTTTGTCTTAGTAGGGGGTCTCAAAAGGGATCCAGAGAAGGTGAGAGATGTCATTGAATGGCCTACTCCAAGGAGTTTTACAAAGGTAAGATCATTTCATGGTTTAACAAGCTTTTACATAAAGTTTATTAAGAATTTCAGTAGTATTTGTGCACCTCTAACTAAAGCAATGAGAGGGGATAGAAAAGATTTTAAGTGGACTACAGAAGCAACCAAAAGTTTTGATATGTTGAAGAAGAAAGTGACAGAGCAACCTATTTTGGCACTTCTAGATTTCAATAAGGTATTTCAGTTAGATTGTGATGCTAGTGGCACTACCATAGGAGTTATTTTGAGTCAAGAAGGTAATCCTGTTGCCTATTTTAGTGAGAAGTTAAATGATTCTAAGAAGAAATATTTTGTATATGATTAAGATTTTTATGCTATAGTTCAAGCTTTTGAAGAAATGGAGACACTATTTGTTGCCAAAAGAATTTGTTTTATATACTAATCACCAGGGTTTGCAATATCTCAATAGTCAAGGAATGTTGAATCAAGAAACTGAAAAATGGGTTGATTTTTTGCAGAGTTATACTTTTGTTTTGAAGCATAGGAGTGGAAGGTCAAACAAAGTTTTAGATGCCTTAAGTAAAAGACAAAATTTGTTGATAGAGATGAATATAGAGGTTGTTGGGTTCAATGAACTCAAGAGTTTGAATCCAGAAGATCCAAACTTTGTAGAAGCTTGGAAGGCTTGTTTGGAACCTATTACATTGGATAGGATGAGATGGTTGGATTTCTTAATCCCATATGGGATGTTGTTTAGAGTAAGCCAGTTGTACATTCCAAGGAGTTCTATGAAAGAGAATATAATCAAGGAGAAGCATAGTGTGGGATTGGCTCGACATTTTGGTTGAGATAAGACCATTGCTCTTGTCAGTGAGAATTATTATTGGCCACAGTTACAACAAGATGTGAATAAGTTTGTGCAAAGCTATAGAATATGTCAGATGGTGAAGGGAACAAGTTAGAATATTGGATTGTATCATCCATTACCTGTTCCTGAGAGGCCATGGGAGGATATTAGCATGGATTTTTTTCTTGGCTTGCCAAGGACATAGAGGGGGCATGATTCCATATTTGTGGCGGTGGATACATCTCCAAAGATGGCACATTTCATTTTGTATCATAAGACTAGTGATGACATTCATGTTGTAGAGTTTTTTTTCAGAGAGGTGATGAGGCTACATGGTCTACCAAAGAGTATAGTTTAAGACATAGATACTGAATTTGTTGGTTATTTTTGGAGGACATTATGGAAGAAGTTGAAGATAGATTTTAAGTTCAGTTCTACACACCATCCAAGACTGGTTGAAAAACAGAGGTGGTGAATAGGAGTTTGGGTAACCTGCTAAGTTGCTTAGTAGGAGATATGCCTAAGGAATGGGTTTTGATTATACCACAAGCAAAATTTTCTTATAATAATTTTGTCAACAAGAGCATTGGTAAATCACAATTCTAGATTGTGTATGGGATTAGTCCAAGAACTAATTCTAAACTGAGAAAGGTGGATAAGGGGGAGAAGAGTCTAGTGTTGAGGTTGAATATTTTACTGAGCACCTGAAGAATTTGCATGATGAGGTGAAGAAACATATCAATAAGATGAGCTCACAATATAAGGATCAAGCATATAAAAAAGGAGGTATAAGGAGTTCTAGGTAGGAGATGAAGTCATGGTTCATTTGCGAAAGGAAAGGTTTCCAATTGGTACATTCAACAAGTTAAAGATGAAGACATTTGGACCATGCAAGATCTTGAAGAAGCATGATTCAAGAAATTCTTATTTGGTAGAGTTTCCTGGTAGAATAAACATTTCTCCTGCGTTCAACATTGCTGATTTGATAGAGTATCATAAATGTGATATAGAGGATGGGTTGATAAAAGAACAGTGGAAAATTCCATAACCTACTTCAGAGAAGAACGAGATAGAAGAAATCTTAGATAGCCATGTGGGTAGAAGCACAAGAAACAAAAAATATACAGAATACTTGGTGAAATGGAGAGGAAGGCCTGTTGAAGATTCATCATGGTTATCTGAGGTTGAGGTTAACCGTCTTGGTTTCCCTCTAACACTTGAGAAGTGATAGGGTCACTTTTCAAATTATGCTAGGTGTCTGATGTAGGAGCGTCTAGTGGTGTTGGGAAATCTTGCATCACCCAAAAAAAATATTTCCTTTATTTTCTTTAGTTGTTTTGAGTCCCATGATGGCACTTAAGGGGTGTAAGATAGTCAGGCATCAAAACTAGAGAAAAATAGGAACTTACTATTTTTACTAAGTTGGCCTAAATAGGCTCGTATTGACCTGAAAATTTATCCCGAGTGTAACTAAAAAATATTTCCGGTCATGAAAGAATCACCTCAATACCCTACATGATTTGGGAGAAATTAAAGTTTTCCTCCTAAGAGATTTCTCCAATGCAACTTCAAATTCAAATATAAAACTTTAGAGGCTAAAAAAAGGCTCAAAAAGTGGTTGAATTGACCTATGGTCTACTTGCATGTTGTTGATCTCATCAAGAGATTTCCAATGATATGCAATAATAGAAAATTGGACACTTGGATCAAAAGTTATGGCCCCATGAAGTTGACCCTCTAAAAAGTGACTTTCATTAAAATTTCTTCCTAGGCTAAAAATCAAATGGCGAGAATTGGCACTGGTAAGAATGACCACCATTGAGGATGCTTATTAGTTTACTCTAAATCTTGAAGAATGACTGAACAAGAGGTTTGAGAAAAAATGAATGAGGTGGAGACCATGGAGGAAAGACCGGTGGATGGTCATATGGAGGTTGAAATGAAGATCAAAAGAAGGGTGAAGGCTCTAGTAGCAGCCAAAACCAAAAAGGCGATAACACCTACCATCCTCATGATCAGAATAATGGAAACCAAAGAGTAGGCTTCTATGGAATATGTTTCCATTGTAGAGAAGAAGGACATAGAGCCTATGAGTGTCATCAACATTAAGGAAGGAAAAATAGAAGACCTGAGGGTAATGCATGAGTTGCACATGTTGATGAAGATGTTGAGTCTTCACACTCTAAGGATGCAGAAAGAGGAGAGGTTCTTGTTACTAGAAGAGCCTTGCAAAATGAGGAGAAGGATCCAACTCAAAGAAAGAATATGTTTTGCACTAGATGTAAGTGTGAAGGTAAAGTTTGCAATGTTATTATTGATTGAGGTAGTACTGGTAACCTTGTTTCAGAAGAAATGGTTAGTAAGTTGTGATTGGAGAGAAGAAGGCATCCAAACCCATATCGTATTGCTTGGTTGCAAAAGGACCATAAAGCCTTGGTAAATGAACAATGTCTAGTAAAGTTTATGATTGGAAATTACCATGCTGAGGTGTTGTGTGATATTATGCCTATGGATGTTTTTCATATGTTTTTAGGCAGACCGTGGAAATTTGATTGACGAGCAGTACATGGTGGACATGCCAACACCTATTCTTTGACAAAGGATGGAGTTTTCCATATGTTGAAGCCCTTGAAAGAGGCGAAGGAAAAGGTATGCATTAAAGCATGAATTTTTTTGGTTGATGGAAGAAAGTTCCTAGAAGGTATGAAGCATGAGCATATGTGGTTTGCATTGATCCCTAGAGTTGATAAGGAAGATACTATTGAAGTACCTGTTGAGGTTTTATATTTTTTGAATGAGTTTCAAGCTATTATTATTTATAACAAACCTGAAGGTTTACCTGCAGTGAGAAAGATTAGCCATTAGATGGACTTGATTCCTGGAGCCAGTTTTCCAAATAAGGAAACTCATCATATGACTCCAGTAGACAGTGAAAGGTTGAACAGATAAGTGCAAGAGTTGTTACGGAAGGGATTGATCAGAGAGAGTTTGAGTCCATTTGAAGTACCTACAATACTAGCACCAAAGAAGGATGGGGAATGGTAGATGTGTACAGACTCTAGAGCCATCAACAAGATCACCATCAAGTATAGATTTCCCTTGCCAAGAATGGATGACATAATGGATTGTTTGAGTGGAGCCGAGTCCTTCACCAAGATAGATTTGAAGAGTGGATATCACAAAACCCAGATTAGAGAAGGAGATGAATGTACGACAACCTTCAAAAGCAAGGAGGGCTTGTACGAGTCGTTACTCATGTCTTTTGGCCTAACCAATGCACCAAGCACATTTACGTTGCTTATGAATAAGGTAATGAAGGAATTTTTACAAAAAATTGTTATTGTTTACTTGGATGATATTTTTATTTTCATTAAGACATTGGAGGAACACTTGATTCATATTTGAAGAGTTTTTGAGAAGCTAAGGGAGGAGAGGATGTTGATTAATTTGAAGAAATGTAGTTTTATGAAGAGAGATTTGTTGTATCTAGGATTTGTTGTCTTAACAGAGGGTCTCAAAATGGATCTAGATAAGGTGAGAGCTATCATTGAATGGCCTACTCCAAGGAGTGTTATAGAGGTAAGATAATTTAATGGTCTAGCAAGCTTTTACATAAATTTTATCAAGAATTTCAGTAGTATTTGTGCACCTCTAATTGAAGCAATGAGAGGGGATAGAAAATAATTTAAGTGGAATACATGAGTAGCCAAAAGTTTTGATATGTTGAAGAAGAAATATATAGAGCAACCTGCTTTGGAACTTCTATATTTCAATAAGGTCTTTCAAATAGATTGTGATGCTAGTGGCATTGCCATAGGAGCTATTCTGAGTCAATAAGGTAAGCTTGTTGCCTATTTTAGTGAGAAGTTAAATGACGCTAAGAAGAAATATTGTATCTATGATCAAGAGTTTTATGCTATAGTCTAGGCTTTGAAGAAATGGAGACACTATTTGTTTCCAAAAGAATTTGTTTTATTTACTAATCACCAAGATTTGTAGTATCTCAATAGTCAAGGAATGTTGAATCAAGAAACCAAAAATGGGTTGAGTTTTTGCAAAGTTATACTTTTGTTTTGAAGCATAGGAGTGGAAGGTCAAATAGAGTTTCAGATGCCTTAAGTAAAAGACAAAATTTGTTGATACAGATGAATATAGAGGTTGTTGGGTTCAATGAACTCAAGAGTTTGTATCCAAAAGATATAGACTTTGTAGAAGCTTGGAAGGCTTGTTTGGAACCTGTTACATTGGATAGGACGAGATGGTTGGATTTTTTAATCCAAGATGGAATGTTGTTTAGAGGAATCTAGTTGTGCATTCCAAGGATTTCTATGAGAGAATCTAATCAAGGAGAAGCATAGTGGGTGATTGGTTGGACATTTTGGTCGAGGTAAGACCATTGCTCTTTTCAGTGAGAATTATTATTGGCCACAGTTATAACAAGATGTGAAGAAGTTTGTACAAAGATGCAGAGTATGTCAGATGGTGAAGGGAACAAGTCAGAATACTAGAATGTATCATCCATTACCTATAACTGAAAGGTAATGGGAGGATATTATCATTGATTTTGTTCTCAGCTTGCCAAGGACATAGAGGGGGCATGATTCCATATTTGTGGTGGTGGATAGATTTTCAAAGATGGAACATTTTATATTTTTTCATAATACCAGTGATGTTGTTCATGTTGCAAAGTTGTTTTTCAGAGAGGTGGTGAGGCTACATGGTCTACCAAAGAGTATAGTTTCAAACAAAGATACCAAATTTGTTGGTTATTTATGGAGGACATTATGGAAGAAGTTGAAGATAGATTTGAAGTTCAGTTCTACACACCATCCATAGACTGATGGAAAAACAAAAGTGGTGAATAGGAGTTTGGGTAACCTTCTAAGATGCTTAGTAGGAGATAATCCTAAGTGATGGGATTTGATTATACCACAAGTAGAATTTTCTTATAATAATTCTATCAATAGGAGCACTAGTAAATCACCATTCTAGATTGTGTATGGGATTAGTTCAAGAACTACTTCTGAACTAAGAAAGATGGATAAGGGGGAGAAATGTAGTGCTAAGGCTGAAGATTTATTTGAGCACCTGAATTGCACGATGAGGTTAAGAAACATATCAATAAGATGAACTCCCAATATATAGCTCAGGAAGATCATAAAATGAGGTATATTGAGTTCCAGGTAGGAAATGAAGTCATGGTTCATTTGTGAAAGGAAAGGTTTCCAGTTGGTACATACAAGTTAAAGATGAAGAAGTTTGGACCATGTAATAACTTGAAGAAGCATGATTCAGGAAATGCTTATTAGGTAGATTATCCTAGTGGAATAAACATTTCTCTTATGTTCAACATTGTTGATTTGATAGAGTATCATGAAGGTGATATAGAGGTGGGGTTGATAAAAGAACAATGGAAAATTCTAGCACCAACTTTAGAGAAGGAAGAGATAGAAGAAATCTTAGATAGCCACGTGGGTAGAAGCACAAGAGATGGGAAATATGCAAAGTACTTGATGAAATGGAGAGGAAGTCCTATTGATGATTCATCATGGTTGTCTGAGGCTGAGATTAATCGTATTGGTTTCCCTCTAACTCCTGAGAAGTGATAGAGTCACTTTTCAAATTACCCTGGGTGTCTGATGCAAGAGCAGCCAACAGTGTAGGGAAATCTTGCATCACCCAAAAAAAATGCATTCATTATTTTATTCAGTTTTTTTGAGTCCCATGAGGGCACTTAAGGAGCGTAGGTGGAAAAAATTTATGGTCGCGAAAGAATCACCTCAATACCCTGCATAGTTTGGGAGAAGTTAAAGTTTTCATGCCGAGAAACTTCTCCAATGTAGCTTCAAATTAAAATATAAAACTTTAGAGGCCCCTAAATAGCTCAAAAAGTGGTCGAACCAACCTACAGTCGATTCACATGCTATAGATCTTGTCAAGAAATTTCCAAGGATATGCAATAATAGCTAATTGGGCACTCAAATCAAAAGTTATGGCCCCGCGAAGTTGAAAGCCCTAAAATGTGAATTTCATTAAAATTTCTTCCTAGGCTAGAAATCAAATGGTGAGACTTTTGGCACCAAAGAAAAAAGGGAAATTTTCACTTTCTAAAACATTCCAGGGAAGTTATTGACTAAAGTAAAAAGGGATATGAGGGAGTTGTAGAAGGTGGCTCCATTAGTGCACATTGTGGCTTCGAATAACAGTTTTTCTTTCAGAGTTGATTTTTGTTGTAATAAATCTAGCCCATGAGGCTATAGCATGTAAGATTTGAATATGTAAGTTCATTTTTTGAAAAATAATTGAAGGTGGGTTATCTTTTGTCTCACATCTTCTATGTTGGTATCTATTATTGTGTCTATGTGGTTTTGGGAAGTGTAGCCCTCATCAAGTGGTATCAGAGTGGGAGTTCCTAAGCCTGTAACTAAGCACCAAACGTGAGGCAATTACAATAGGACCTATGAGTGTGGGTTGAGATCAAGATGCCTCCAAGACTTTCCCATTATGATAGAGGTAGAGGCCGAGGTGGTGGAGGAAAAGATCCACCTAGAGATGAAATCAAAGCCATTAGAAGACAATTAGAAACCTTGCAACAAGATATTCAAAGAAGATATGTGCAATGAGATAAAGATAAGAGTGAAGAGAAAATGGAAGAGGAAGAGTAGGATCCAATGGACCCTAGAGAAAGAAGATTGATGCGAGTTATCTCAAGCATTGGGAAGAGACCTAAAATGGAGGTTTCAATTTTTAGTGGAAATATGAATCTTGAAGAATTGATTGATTGGATCAATGACATAGAGGAATTTTCAAGTTTGAGGAGACTGAAGATCCTCACAGAGTGAGGTTTGCAAAGACAAAATTGGAAGGTCGTGCCAGTATATGGTGAAAGAGGTCCAGTTAGAAAGCGGAAGAAAAGGGAAAGATAAAATTTCCAAATGGGACAGAATGGTGTCAAAATTGAAGAAAAAAATTATTCTAGTTGATTACAAATTGGAGTTTCTTAAGAAGATGTAGAGCTTGAGGCAAGGGACATGGATAGTAAAAGAATATACAGAGGAATTTCACAAGGTCCTAATTTAGATAGGAAATTCTCAAGTGAATATTGCTCATTATATTAATGGGTTGAAGCCAAGCATACAGGAAGAATTGGCACTGGTATGAATGACCACCATTGAGGATGCTTATCAATTTTCTCTAAAGCTTGAAGAATGACTAAAAAAGAGGTTTGAGAAAAAATAACAATGTGGAGGCCATGGAGGAAAGACCGGTGGATGGTCATATGGAGGTCGCAATGAAGATCAAAAGAAGGGTGAAGGCTCCAGTAGCAGCCTGAACTAGAAAGGAGATAACATCTACCATCCTCATGATCAAAATATTGGAGACCAAAGAGGAAGGTAAATATCTAGATGAGGACCGGGAAGAGGAGGCTTCTGTGGAACCAATTTCTAGTGTGGATATGAAGGACATAGAGCCTCTGAGTGTCCTCAACATTAAGGAAGGTAAAATAGAAGACATGAGGTTAATGCACGAGTTGCACACGTTGATGAAGATGCCAAGTCTTCACATTCTAAGGATGTAGAAAGAGGAGAGTTTCTTGTTACTAGAAGAGCTTTGTTGAATGAGGAGGAGCCAACTCAAAGGAAGAATTTTTTTCACACTAGATGTAAGTGTGAAGGTAAATTTTTCAATGTTATTATTGATGGAGGTAGTACTGATAACCTTGTTTTAGAAGAAATGGTTAGTATGTTGCGGTTGGAGAGAAGAAGGAATTTGAACCCATACCAAATTTCTTGGTTTTGGAAGGACCATAAATCCTTGTTAAATGAACAATATTTGGTAAAGTTCAATATTGGAAATTACCATGATGAGGTATTGTGTGATATTATTCCTATGGATGTTTGTCATATGTTTTTAGGCAGATTGTGGCAGTTTGATTGACAAGAAGTACATGATGGGCATGCCAACACCTATTATTTGAAAAGTATGGAGTTCACCATAAGCTAAAGCCCTTGAAAGAGGCAAAGGAAAATGTATGCAGTAATGCAAGAGTTTTTTTGGTTGATGGAAGAAAGTTCCTAGAAGGTATGAAGCATGAGCATATGTGTTTTGCATTGATCCCTAGAGTTGATAAAGAAAATACTACTAAGGTACTTGTGTAGGATTTTGATTTGTTGAATGAGTTTCAACTTATTTCCGATAATGTACCTAAAGGTTTTCCTCGAGTGAGAAATGTTAGTCATCAGATGGACTTGATTCTTGGAGCCAATTTCCCAAATAAGGCAGCTCATCATATGACTCCAGTAGAGAGTGAAGAGTTGAATAGACAAGTGCAAGAGTTGTTCCAGAAGGGATTGATCAAAGAGAGTTTGAGTCCATGTGCAGTACCTATAGTACTAGCACCAAAGAAGGATGGGGAATAGCGGATGTGTATAGACTTTAAAGCCATCAACAAGATCATCATCAAGTATAGATTTCCCTTGCCAAGAATGGATGATATTATGGATTGTTTGAGTGGAGCTGAGTAATTCACAAAGATAGATTTGAAGAGTGGATATCACCAAATATAGATTAGAGAATGAGATGAATGGAAGACAACATTCAAAACCAATGAGGGATTGTATGAGTGGTTAGTCATGCCTTTTTGGCTAACCAATGCATTGAGCACATTTATGCGACTTATGAATGAGGTATTGAAAGAATTTTTAGGAATTTTTTTTATTGTTTACTTGCATGATAATTTGATTTTTAGTAAGACATTGGAGGAGCACTTGATGCATATTTGAATAGTTTTTGAGAAGCTAAGGGAGGAGAAGTTGTTGATTAATTTGAAGAAATGTAGTTTTTTGAAGAGAGAGTTGGTGTATCTGGGATTTTTTGTCTCAACAGAGGGTCTCAAAATGGATCTAGAGAAGGTGAGAGTTATCATTGAATGACCTACTCCAAGGAGTGTTACAGAGGTAAGATCATTTCATGGTGGAGCAAGCTTTTACATAAAGTTTATTAATAATTTTAGTAGTATTTGTGCACCTCTAACTAAAACAATGAAAGGGGATAGAAAATATTTTAAGTGGACTATAGGAGCAGCCAAATTTTTGGATATGTTGAAGAAGAAAGTTATAGAGCAACCTGTTTTGGCACTTCTAGATTTCAATAAATTCTTTCAAGTAGATTGTGATGCTAGTGGCACTGCCATAGGAGTTGTTTTGAGTCAAGAAGGTAACCATGTTGCCTATTTTAGTGAAAAGTTAAATGATGCTAAAAAGAAATATTATGTCTATGATCAAGATTTGTATGCTATAGTTCAGGATTTGAAGAAATGGAGACACTATTTGTTTCCATAATAATTTATTTTATATACTGATCACTAGGCTTTGCAGTATCTCAATAGTCAAGGAAAGTTAAATCAAAGGCACTTAAAATGGGTTGAGTTTTTGTAGAGTTATAATTTTGTTTTAAAGCATAGGAGTGGAAGGTCAAATAGAGTTGTAGATGCCTTAAGTACAAGGAAATATTTGTTCATAGAGATGAATATAGAGGTTGTTAGGTTCAATGAACTCAAGAGTTTGAATCCAGAAGATCTAAACTTTGTAGAAGCTTGGAAGGCTTGTTTGGAACCTGTTACATTGGAGAGGATGAGATGGTTGGATTTTTTAATCCAAGATGGCATGTTGTTTAGAGGAAGCCAATTGTGCATTCCAAGGATTTCTATGAGAGAGAATCTAATCAAGGAGAAGCATAGTGGGGCATTGGTTGGAAATTTTGGTTGAGATAATACCATTGCTCTTGTTAGTGAGAATTATTATTGGCCATAGTTACATTAAGATGTGAAGAATTTTTTACAAAGTTGTAGAGTATGTCAGATGGAGAAGGGAACAAGTCAAAATACTAGATTGTATCAAACATTACCTATACCTGAGAGGCCATGGGAGGATATTGTGGAGGATGGAATTGGAATTCCATGTTGGCTTAGGGAAGACCCTAAAGCTTGAGTGGAATTAGGGATGGTAGAAATGGTGTTGGTAACATTAAGCACATTGGTTGTAGAGGGTGAATTCATTGGAAATGAGGTAGGAAAACTATGAGCCATTGAGGGTTGATTCTCAACACTATCAGAAAGAGAGTCAGAAAACCCAAGATCCATGGTGAGTGAGATATCATAGGATTACATGAGCCTCAAATTGCGTCTTATAATAGTATTGTGAATAGGACACCAAGTTGTAAAGCTCATGCAAGTTTTACAAACCTAGTGTGCAAACCCTAAAATGAAAAAGAGGCAATGCAACAACCTAGAATGAAATGCAATATTTAGATTCTAAGCAATGCAATTTACTAATTACACAATGCAATAAACTAGAAATGAATTTTTTTGAATGCAATCTTGATTTTTATCAATGCACTGAAATGAAGCAATTTAAGCTAAATTCAATGAAATTGATGAAACAACAAATCAAGAAATTGAAATGGGAAAGTAACAACACCAAACAGAAGTTAAAAAAATAGGATTTTAATGTCCAAAAAATTTAGATTTGTAGCTACTAGGGATTCATTCGCTAGTAAGGGCGAATGGGTCCTGGTTAAATTTTTTTGAGATGTTTCAATGGATTTTAGAGTGATTTCTAATGCTTTTTCAAATGCTAGAAGATGTAGTATTGACCTAATCAGGGACTCATTCGCCAATAACGGTGAATGGGTACTAGTAAGGTATTTTAAAACTATTTTTTAATGATTTCCAAGATTCTAGTAATATCTTTCAGTTCTAGGTCCAAAGCAGTGAGTTTCAGTTTCATTTTTTTCAAAAATGTAATGAGAAAATCAAATGAAAAGATGAATGTAAATACCTAATTTGAAATGCAATTTGTTTTGATTTTCAATTGAAAATAAATGAGGTCTAAATGAGATTAACATTGAATGATTTATTTTTGTATTTTTCAGATTTAGAGAGATGCAAAATAATGCAAATGTAAACCCTAAATGAAATGCAATTGTAAATGTAATGCAAGAAACCCTAAATGAGATCTCTATTCAATGCAAGTAAGATGAAAAATAATGCAATATATTATCTAGGATGCAATGAAAGACTTAAAAATTAGAAAATTGCAATGTTCAATAGGTCAAGTTCACCAATATGTTTCATGAAAAATAGGGTTCACCAAAATGAGGCAATCAAAGTGATGAACCACTAATTTTTAATGCTATGAAACACACAATTATGAGAGTCAAAGGATGCAAATAGCAATCAGAAATGATACCTAACTATTATAGCAACTATGGGAGAATTTTTTAGAGCTCAAAGAGGTGCGTACCTTGCTACAAGAAGCCTATTTTTAGGGCACAAAGGAGTCATTCGCCTTTAGTGGTGAATGGGTCACTGTTAGGGTTTTTGAAACTAAGATTTGGGTTATTTTCCTTGATGTTTGTACTCTCATATTCTTATTTTTTAGCTCACAAAAACATGTACTTAATTTTGTAGATTCAATTCTTCCTTCTTGCACTTTAAAGGTCAACTTTTCATCTTGACAACTTTGACAATTTTTCTCTAAACTTGTTCTCCACTTAATATTCAACCTATAAATCTAAAAAAACAAATTCAAGGGAAGAAAAAATTGTTGATTGTTAGTCAATAGGGATTTTCCTTGGTCAAACCCCTTGTAGGTAATTAAACCAAATGATGAAATAAGGAAATTGAAGCATGAAACATGAAATGATGCAATGTAGATACCTTGGAAGATGTCTTGTAATGTAAACCTATAAACTAACATGTAGTGGCCATGAAGAATGTAGATCTTGATCCTTGAATATGATGTGAACAATTATTTCAACTAGATCTTCAATGCTACATCCACTTTCTTATCTCAACAACATGCATGAATGCATCAAACCCTTGACATGATGAAGTGATCTTGAATTGTTGCAATAAAACCTTGATAATATTCCTTGAAATACCTTATAAATGCTCTAATGCTTGTAAACTTGAATGCTTGGAGACTTAGAATGAATTGCTAGAATCCTTGTAAACTTGCTATGAGAAAAAATGTAAATTAACTCCTTATTTATACTAAATTAGGAGATTATCCCCAAAATTTAAGCAATTCAAGCCAACACCAAATCTGGGGATAAACATTATTAAATTCCCACCATAATGAAATTCAAAAAGGGGGTCCTCATTAAGAGAGGACCCATTTGCCACCTAAGGTGAATGGGTCCTAGCTCAATATTCTAAGACCTAATCCCAAGGGATGGAAAAAACACTAAAAACCCATTTAGAATCACCTAATAAAGGGGGATCCTATTAAGGGGGGAACCATTCACCACCTAGGGAAAATGGGTCATGGCACCATTTTCTAGGACCAAAATTTTCCCAATTAAATGTTTTATTATTTAAATCATGGGTGTCAGGATAGATCTTAGGGAAGTGTCATAATCAAGGCTTAAATTTGAATTAAAGGGTCTAATTAACTCCAATTAACCATAATTAATTAAGGAGACCCTAGATAAATGTGAAAGTGTGTTACAACACTTTACAACACCTAAATAGGGTATACATTAGGCAAATTTCATTAAAAGGGACCCATTAGGCTTAATTCATTAGATAAACCCTAGAAAATGGTGAAAGTGTGTTACAACACTTTACAACACCTAAATAGGGTATACATTAGGAAAATTTCATTAAAATGGACCCAATAGGCTTAATTCATTAGATAAACCCTAGAAAAATGTGAAAGTTTGTTACAACACTTTACAACACCTTTTCAAAGGACACATTAAGGTACATTTTAGTCAAATAAAGACCCTAGAATGATGTGAATATGTAGAACACATTACAACACCACTCCAAGACACAGTTAATTCAATTTTATGTTAATTATCCAAATTAAGTGTGAAAAAGGATTACATTTTTTGACACTACATTTCCATTGAGAAAAAATTACTAAATGTACCCCTGATATTGAGCTATGTTACCCTATGTTTGGTTTTATGTTAACCTTTGATTATATATCTATATTTATTTTAAATAAATTTAGTTTGGTCCTAAGGCCTTACTCCCTAGTCCCTAGGGTCTAAAACTCAATCAATTAGAGGCCTATTACCATCTGAGTCCTTTCATTGTCAAGTGTTATGTATTGTGTTGAATTGTAAGCCTTCGCTCATGGTTGGCTAGTGACTCCTGCAAGCTTCATTTTTGCACTATGAAATAAGGAGTTGCACCATGTAGGCATATATTTTGTTCTATGGAAAATTACCAATGTGAGTCTTCACAAGTTGTGCATTGTAAGGGTGCATCAAAAATAAATATTCAAGTTTTCTTATGGGTTACTTTTAGGATGACACTATTTCTACAAGATGTTTTATTATAGTGGAGATAAGGATTCAAGATAACACTTATTTTATTTCATGCACTTGGTTAGAGATGTGTTAATGGATAAGGAAGAATTATCAATACATATTTGTTGTTGGTATTAGAATTTTTTTTTAAAATAAGTCAATAATAAACCCCTTGGATGATGTGTTATCAAACCATAGACCCTTTTACATGTACAAAGGATGCACTATTAATGATCTATCTAGAGCAATTTCCATCAAGATACCTATTCCAAATTCCATGAAGGACCTAATGTTATAAGAGTATTTTAGTATATATCTTTCTAATTAAATGATGTGGAGATTCATTTTGATGCAGGAGCATCCTTGGTTCTTGAAAATCTTGCATTAACCAAAAAAAAAAAATCTTTCAGTTTTGTTCTTGTTCTGTTCTTGCTCAGTTCATCTTGGTGGATTCGTCATCTTTTCTCACTAGACCTTGTGGATCTTTGTGTACATTTTGGACATGTTCATTTACCATATTCCAAGATTTGAGCGTGATTGGATCTTTTTCCAGCAAGTTATAGCTCTGAAATTTCTTGACACTTTCTTGAACCAGTACCAGAATAGTTTCCAAGCCTAACATCTAATTTGATCATTGCAGATCATCCTCATGACTTGCAGATTCTGATGATGTGATCTTAAATGTCTTGTGGAGTGTCCCCGACCTTTTTTATAGGTCCACACTTCATTCTATGCACCTGTTGATGGAGTAATTCAAATTTGAGGCCGACCTATTCTTGCGCACGCTACATTTTCTTTCCTTGGAGAATGTAATGATCTTTGGCTAAAGCAGATGTTTCCAGAATTGTAGATGTGATATAAAGCTTGTAGCTAATCATTAAAAGAGCAGCAATCAAGTAGAATTCAATCCAGAAGAATAATATTGATTCGATTGTGATTTTCAACTCGCATATAGGAGCATGTTAGAATGTTATATTTTTTAGCATGTTGTATCAGGCTTGTGAGCCGAATCTATAAGCTCGGATGTTGTCTATTGAATGTAACTAAGATGTTTGTTAATAAGAATATTTTCATCTACATTTGCCTCCATATTTCATGTTGCTTTCATTGTGTTACTTTTGTTGCACGGTCTGGATTATTCTCTTGAGGACCCTCCTACTATGGTTGCACCAAATGGTATCAGAGTGAGGTTCGATTAGTGAGAGATCCCCAGAATTCGTGAAGTCCTATTGAAGATTTGTTGTGGGGTGGCAGAAAGTTGATCCGACCTATAGCTACAAAGGACTTGTGAAAAGATGGTTGGAAGAAGAAATGTTAGAGGAAATGGAGTGCATGGAAATGTAGACCAAGCTATGATGGAGATATTAATAGGAATTGTTGCTAGATTAGATGTAGTTGAAATGGCCCAGAGGAGAGGTTAACCAATTGATGATGTGAGTGATGAAGAGGTAGAAGTATAGGAAGAAAGGGGAAGAGAAGATCAACCTGGCCTTGTTCAGGGAGAAGAGAGGTTCATAAGAATCCTAACTAGACCAAATACAAGACCCCATTTCAATCCACCAGATTATAATGGTAAGTTGGATTCAGATGTATTGCTAGATTGGATAACAAATATGGAAAAATATTTTGAATTTGAAGGTACCGCTAAAAATAATAAGGTGAAATATGCTTGTACAAAGTTGAGAGGACATGCATCCCTTTGGTGGGAACATTTGCAGACAGATAGGCAAAGAAGAGGAAAGGAGAAAATCAAATCATGGGATCAGATGGTGAATAAGTTGAAGAAAAAGTTTATGCCTGCAAATTATCAGATTAGCTTGTTCAAGAAGTTGCAAAATTTGAAGTCGAAAGAATCAAGTGTGACAGAGTATACTGAGGAGTTCTATAAGTTGAATATCATATCTGGACATTCAGAGGATGAAATTGAGCAAGTAGCCAGATATGTGAATGGCTTGAGGTCATCTATATAGGATGATATTAGTTTGATCAAGTTGGTGAGTGTGGAAGAGGCATATCAGTGTGTCTTAAAAGTTGAGGATAAGTTGAACAAAAGACATGAGCAGAGACAAAGGAAGAGGTGGAAGATTTCAAAGAGGAAGAACTTTTTCCACAGGAGGAAGAGGATCTTTTCTAGATCAGAATAAGGATAAGGAGTTCAATAAGAATGAAAATTTATACCAGAGAGGTGATGGTAACTCTTATAGGAGAGGAGGTTATGGTGGTTACCGGAATGAAGGTTATATGAGAGATGATAGAGGATAGGAGAAAAGGATATTCAAAGGAACTTGCTTTAAATGTGGTGGAGAAGGACATAGAGCATTTGAATGCAATCAGGGAGAGACAAGTAGGAAGACAGAGAAAAATAGGACAACCTTTGTTGAGGAAGAACATACTGGATCATCTAACAAACTGAAAGATGGAGAAGTGTTGGTGAATAGAAGGGTATTGTGTCAAATCAAATTGGAAAATGAGCCATTGTAGAGAAAGAATTTTTTTTGGACCAGATGCAAGGTGAATGGTAAATGTTGCAAAGTGATTGTTGACAGTGGAAGTTTTGAAAACCTCGTTTCTGAAGAGATGGTGACTAAATTAGGATTGGAAAGATTGAAACACCCGAAGCCCTATCAGATTGCTTGGATTCAAGATGAGCATAAGATACTAGTAAGTGAACAATGTTTGGTGAAATTAAAGATAGGAAATTACCATGATGAAGTTTTGTGCGATATCATCCCTATGGATATATGACATGTTTTGTTGGGAAGACCTTGGAAATATGATAGAAAGGCTATTCATGATGGAAAGAAGAACATATATACCATTTTTTCTAATGGGATGAAGCAAACTTTGTTGCCATTGGAAGATGTTCCTACAGTTGAGGTTTGTATATGATGGAAGGAGATTCCTGGATGGGTTGAGACATGAGAACATATGATATGTTTTAGTTCCTAAGAAGACTGAAGACTTGAAGAATGTAGAACACCCAAAAGAGATAAAGGACTTGATGATCGAGTATGAAGAGATCATTTCAGATAATGTACCTGATGGATTACCACCTGTGAGGAGTATTAGTCACTATATGGATTTGATTCCTGGAGCTAGCTTTCCTAATAAATCAACACACTGGATGGCACCAACAGAGAATGAAGAGTTGAATAGACAAGTGCAAGAATTGTTGAGGAAGGGGTTGATCAGAGAAAGCTTAAGTCCATGTGTAGTACCTATTGTGCTAGCACCTAAGAAGGATGGAGAATGGAGAATGTGTATAGATTCTAGAGCCATAAACAAGATCATGGTGAAGTATAGATTTCCTTTTCCCTTGCTGGATTCCATTTAATGTATTGTTTGAGTGGAGCTAAGTACTTTACAAAGATAGATTTGAAGAGTGGATCTCATCAGATTAGGATTAGAGAAGGGGATGAGTGGAAAACAACATTCAAGACAAATGAAGGATTGTATGAGTGGTTGGTGATGCCTTTTGGATTGAAAAATGCACCAAGTACTTTATGAGGTTGACGAATGAAGTATTGAAGAAATTATTGGGTAAGTTTGTGATTGTGTACTTGCATTACATCTTGATTTTTATTAAGAGTAGAGAATAAAATTTGTTGCATATAAGACAAGTTTTGTAGAGGTTAAGAGAGGAGCAATTGTTAATAAACATTAAGAAATTTAGTTTCATGAAAAAATGAATTGTTATATTTGGGATTTGTGATATTTGTGGATGGATTGAAGATAGATCCTGAGAAGGTAAGAGTAATTGTTGAGTTTCCTACACCATATAGCACTAGAGAGGTAAGATCATTTCATGGATTGGCTAGTTTTTATAGAAAGTTCATTAGGAATTTTAGTTCTATTTGTAGTCCTATGACAGAAATAATGAGAGGAGATAAGAAGGATTTTAGATGGACATCTGGAGCAAACCGTAGTTTTGAATTGTTGAAGCAGAAGGTGACTGAGCAACCTGTGTTGGATTTACCATATTTCAATAAGGTATTTCAAGTGGATTGTGATGTAAGTGGGAATGCAATTAGAGCAGTATTGAGTCAAGAAGGAAGACTTGTAGCTTATTTCAGTGAGAAATTGAATGATGCTAGGAGAATATATTTAGTGTATGATTTGGAATTTTATACCATAGTTCAAGCCATGAAGAAGTGGAGACATTTCTTGTTTCCTAAGGAGTTTGTGTTGTATACGGATCATCAGACATTGCAATATTTGAACAGTGAAGGTAAGTTGAATTAGAGACACATGAAATGGGTAGAATTCTTGCAAAGTTATACTTTTGTTTTGAAGCATAGGAGTGGAAAGTCAAATAGAGTTGTTGATGCTTTGAGTAGGAGAAGGAATTTACTAACAAAGATGAGAGTGGAGGTATTAGGCTTTGATGAGTTGAAGAACTTGTATAAGGGAGACCGGATTTTGTAGAACCTTGGAGAGCATGTAACGAACCAGTCTCAGAGGATAGAAGTCAGTGGTTGGATTACTTCATTCAGGAGGACATGTTGTTTAGAGGTAATCAGTTGTGTATACCCTGAAGTTCAATGAGGGAAAACTTGGTGAAGGAGAAGCATAGTGGAGGAATGTTAGGACACTTTGGAGTTGATAAAACAGTAACATTGGTAAGTGAGAATTACTTTTGGCCGTAGATTCATAAGGATGTTAGGAGATTTGTGTAGAGTTGCAGAATTTTTCAAGTTGCAAAAGGGAGTAGTCAGAATGTTGGATTATATAATCCTTTGACATTTCTAGAGAGACCTTGGGAGGATATCAGTATGGATTTCATACTTGGTTTGCCGAAGACACAAAGAGGTAATGATTCTATATTTGTGGTGGTGGACAGATTTTCTAAGATGAAAAATTTCATACCTTGTAGGAAGACAATAGATGCACTACATGTAGCAGACTTGTTTTTCAGAGAAGTGGTCAGATTGCATGGATTACCTAGGAGTATTGTTTCAAACAAAGATGTAAAGTTTGTTGGTTAGTTTTGGAGGAAAATTTGGAAGAAGATGAAGACAGATTTGAAGTTTAGTTCTACTTTTCACCCATAAATTGATGGAGAAATAGAGGTAGTAAACAAGAGTTTAGGGAATTCGTTGAGATGTTTTCTTGGAGAAAATACTGGAAGTTGGGATTTAGTCCTTGCACAAGTAGAGTTTGCTGAAAACAATTTAGTAAATAGGATTACAGGAAAGACACCTTTTGAGATTGTTACAAGAGTTCATCCTAGAGGTATATCATAGTTGAAAGACATCAATATGGAAGATAAGAGGAGTGCAAAAGTAGAAGAATTTGTAGAACACATGAAGAAGTTGCATACTCAAGTGAAACAACATTTGTTAGATATGAACCAAAAGTATAAGGAGAAATCAGATGAAAAGAGGAGACATAAGGACTTTGAAGTCAGAGATGAAGTGATGGTGTATTTGAGGAAGGAAATATTTCCAGTTGGCACATACAATAAGCTGAAGATGATGAAGTTTGGACCTTGTAAGATCTTGAAGCAATTTGATTCAGGAAATGCATATGAAGTGGAGTTACCGGAAGGAATGGGTATATCACCTATATTCAACATTGCATATTTATATCAGTATCATGAAGTGGAATTCAGTAATGATAGTGAAGAAAAATTGGAGACTCAGTTTCCCAAACAACAACCATATGAGATTGAAGATATTTTGGATGTTAGAGACTCGTGGAAGACAATACAAAGAATATCTTGTGAAGTGGAAAGGTAGACCAGTTGAGGATTCTTCTTGGATTTCTTAGGTTGAGGTAGACCATCTTGGTTTTCCTTTAGCCCTAGGAAAGTGAGAGATTCAATTTTAAATAACCCTAGATGTCTGATGCAAGAGCATTCTTGGTTCTTGGCAATCTTGCATCAACCAAAAAAAAAATTCTTCAGTTTGTGCTTGTTCTGTTCTTGCTCAGTTCATGTTGGTGGATTCATCATCTTTTCTCACCAGACCTTACAGATCTTTGTGTACATTGTGGACATGTTCATTTACTGTATTCTAAGATTTGAGCATGATTGGATCCTTTTCCGACAAGTTATCACTCTAGAATTTCTTGACAGTTTCTTGAACTGACACCAGAATAGTTTCCAAGCCTAACGACTAATTTGATCATTATGGATCATCCCCGTGACTTGCAGATTCTAATAGTGTGATTTTAAATGTCCCATGGAGTGTCCCTGACCTTCATTATAGGTCCACACTTCATTCTATGCGCTTGTTGATGGAGTAATTCAAATTTGAGGCCGACCTATTCTTGTGCATGCTACATTTTCTTTCCTTGGAGAATGTAATGATCTTTGGCCAACACAAATGTTTCTAGAATTGTGGATGTGATATAAAGCTTGTACTTGATCATTAAAAGAGCAGCAGTCAAGTAGAATTTGATCTAGAAGGATAATATTGATTCAATTGTGATATTCAGCTTGCATATAGGAGCATGTTAGAATGTTATATTTTTTAGCATGTTGTATCAGGCTTGTGAGCCAAATTTATAAGCTTGGATGTTGTCGGCTGAATGTAACTGAGATTTTTGTTAATGAGAATATTTGCATCTATATTTTCATCCATATTTCATGTTGCTTTCATTGTGTTACTCTTGCTGGACATTCCAGATTGTTCTCTTGAGGACCCTCCTACTGTGGTTGCGCCACATTTATTCAATTTGTACGTGAATATTTTGATTTCATTCATTATTCTTTATAGATGATTTAACGTTTAACATGTATAATGTATTGACTTCCCATTTATGTGCTTAATATACAAACATTATTGGTCTAAGGGCATCTACATAGAAATGGGGGACCAAAAGGGAGTCAAAACTGGCCAATTATTTTTTGAAATCAATAAAAAATAATCTTGGATGAGAAATTGAAGATAACCGTGCTCAAAACTTGAATATGTGACAAGAACAGAGTCATAGTGCTTAGAATCTAGTTTCTAAACTACCAATTATTTTTTTAAATGGTGGAGATTAAGAACTTCAAATAGGGGGAGCACATTAAGTGCTTCTATTTTTATCATAAAAATATAACATAGCATCAGGTGTGTTCCCCCTAAAATGTTGACTTTTTAGAAGTATTTCACAAATCACTTTAGTGGAAAATTAGCTGAAATCATGTAGCTTATGCCTATTTTTTGCTAATTTTTTAATCAATATATGATTTTTTTACTAATTTTCAAAGTGGGTGCATCTTGCAAAGTGAAAAGTTGAGGGTGCTTCCCCCTAAATTTTTTAAAACTAATTGAAATTCAATTTTTTTTTGTAAATGTGTATAGAATAGAGTCTAAATTGTAAAAATATTTTTTTCAAAATTGGATGAACAAATAAAAATGACGCTAAAAATATTATACATAAGTTTTTGGAAAAAAATAAGACACTAGCAAAATAAATTGAAGATCAAAACCTTAACATATTGGAAATGTCGATAAAATTACATGGTTAGAAAGGTAAGAGAGAGCTTGATGTTATTGTGGAATATTTATAGATAAAATTTGAAATATGTGTAAAAATAATGGAGAACATGCTTGGAATTTATTCATTTTTCATATTTTATAGAAAACAAACCTTTGCATGCTGACATGCAAGTCTAACAATTTGAGTTGGATTCCCAAGGAAAATCCAACTCTAAGGGTTAGTAGTTTCTAAATAAAGTTAAAATGTGAGCATGTTACAACATTATCATGATATAATGTGATCATGTTATGGAAAATACTATTATTTACTCTTTTATGGATGAAAAATGAGCATATTATAACACACTCATGTTTTTGTCTCATAAAAGAAAAAGAATATTTTTGGAAATTTTTTTTTTTCTTGATGTAAGGACAATGCAAGTACATTTTAATATGCTTATGTTATGGCTTTGTATAGGTTGGGCATATTTTTAGCCATAATGCGAGTGTATTATAATGAAAATATCTTATAACACAATTGAATTATAGGAAAAATATACCAAAAAGTTGTTTTGGCTACTTTTTGGTCCCCTAATTTGGTGCACATACCCTTAATGGAATTATCCTCTTTAACTTGTTAGGATTTAGCATCTATATAAAACAAGCTCATTTCTTTTCTATCAACCCTTTTGTCTTTTACCTTTCTAAAAAAATAGTTAAGTTTATGATCCATTTAGAAAAGTTAAATTACATGATTACAATTATACTTTTTTTTTATATTGTAGTGTAGAAAAATGTACTCCTTTACATTTTCATACTATGTTCACATCCTCCTAATTAATTGGACTTAATTAATCTTTTAATTTCCTAAATTATGCATTCCTAAGCCTTATTATTCCTATTTTCGAAATGGAAACTTATATTAAACTGCAGACACTGAAAAATGTCTTAATCAATGTCATACACTTGAATCAGATTTATTAACATCATTTCCTCTTTATTCATCCTCTTTTCACTTAATTCATTCAATTAGCCTAGCTAATTAATCAATTGCATCATTTTCACCTATTTGGCTTAATTAATTAAATTAGGTTAATTCATCTCTGTTCACACTAACTCTTCATCTCATTAAATTAAATAAATCAAAATATTTAATTTAATCTCCTAAGTCATCTTATTTAATTAAATAACCCTATCCTATTTAATTAAATATCATTTCACCCCTCCCTTATTTATTAAATCATCTAATTTAATAAATATCTTTTAATTCCTCAAATCCCCTAATAGCATAAATTAAACCTTGTTTAATTAGCAATTAATATAATTCTTCCTCTAATCAAAGGGAATATTCCCATGGAATATTCTTTATCCTTTTTTCATAATTAAAATTTTGTTTTAATTTGTAAAATCCTCTTTTTCCTCATCCAAATGGAATATTCCTTAGAATATTCCCTCTCTTCCAATCAACTTGCTTGCTTCAAAGGCAAGTTAACCCTTTTACCTTTTTAGCAAGTTACCTTTAATCTGTGTGAGCAAGTCAAAAGTGTGTTTGTTTGAGGTAATTGTGAGCCTTTGATTAATCTTCATCTTTCATTCTCATCTGCTGATGAGAATCCATGATCCATACCTCTCATCTCCTTCATTCTGAACCGTTGATTAAGCTTTTGGATCTTAACCATTCATTCCTCATTTGCTCTCCTATAAATAGATCACAATTTGGATACAAATGAATCCATCTTTTATTGCAAAGTCATGCTATTGAATTTACTCACATCCATATTCTCAAATTGCACATATTTATCTTATTTTCAATTTGTTTTAGTTGCATAATAGCTTCAAGCTTTCATTAGTGGCTTCCATGCATCCATCTTAATTTGTAAATAAATTAGGGTTTTCATCTTTTAACATCATTTTAGCTTAAATTAGCTTAAATTAGCTTAGATTAGCTTAGCAATTGCATAATTAGATCATTTACAACATAGAATCATGGTGACTTAGCTTGCATCATGTTCATTTTGTGCATAATTTAGGTTTTTCATGCACCAAACATCATGGTTTCATTGATTCTCTTCCATAGAATTGACTGAAACAAGCTCACTATCACAAGATTGGGAAAGGGTCATCGGTCCACATCAACGTGACACCAATTCCACAAAAAGCTAAATTTCAATGGATTAGAGTAGATGTTTTTCTTTAAAGTTTTCATAAGATTAGCATGTTAGGTTTTTTGATAAAATATTTACTTTCAATTTTGATTGACTGATCTTGTTGAGATTTTAGTATTGGTTGGCTCATTATGCTTCGATTCTCCATTGATCAAGCATAATTCAGCCCATAACCGATATCCTCACATCAACATTCTAGCGCTAGAAGGAGTGAAAACTGATCATTTAATTCTTTTTTAGCTTGAAATCCATGTTTTTACTATTTTCCAAGTTCCAATGACACTCAAACCACGAACAACGACACTATCTTAATAGTGTTGCCATATAGTGATGCCCAAGAAATTTGATACAACGATGCATATTTAATTGGCTGACGTAGATTTAAATATGGTGGTGCTTATTTAAATTTGAACTATCGAGGAACGAAAATGACAATGCTCATCCCCAACAGACCGACACTTTCAAAATCCAAATCGCAATGCACTAATTTACAGTGACACCCATCAATATAGTGACGTGATTGTGCTCACTTCCCTTTCTATAGAGTGACGCTCAAATTCACTAGAGTGATGCCCAAATTTCAAACTATGATGCCATCATGTACAATGATGCTCAACTAGGGTAAGAAACTTTACGCTTGTTTTTCGACATGTGATTTAATTTCTTTTGATTATCTGATCACTGACCGATGTCTGACTGTGTTTTCATTGTTAGACTAACAATTTTTTGCATGTTTTAAGGCATGGAGCGAAATTGAAGAACTTCTCTTCTATCTAAACATTCTATAATTGTAACTAGCATTTAACGCTTTGGGGCAATTATAACCCAATTTCATGCTTTATTACTTTCAGTTTTTAGGTAATGCACTAGTTTTCCATTAGTTTTAAAATGAACATTCAAATTTGGATAAAAATGAACCATCACATCACATCTTTCAATTGGGATTAAAATTGAACAAGGTAAACTCATCTTTCAATTGGTGTTTAAAATTAGCTCATTATTGCTTTGAAGGATAAAATTGAAAACAGTTTGTTTTGTTTTGTGGTTTTCAACTTTTCTATTGAATGCATATGCAATTCTCTCACGCCATTTGGAAATCTTGAGAAATAGAAACATTCTCTTCTACACTTCAAATTTGGGTTTAAAATTGAACCATGCTAGTGTGAGAAAAGGCATAGTGTGTGTTCTCTCTTTGTGCATGCAAACAAAGATGATTGAACTATGGATGTACTTACTCTCTATTGTTCACCTTTAGAGGGACTTCCTTGGTGGGAAAAAGTACTCACCCCAGGGGAATGACCCAACAGTAATGAGCATAAGCCAAGCTCTTTCGAACCACTATATAAATTTGTGGTCGCAAGGAAATTTTTCAATCAACAGGAGTGATGCATGATAGCTCTCCTCTAATATATTTATGATGTGTAAAGCCCTTGTTCTAAGGGTTGGGAGACCTCTTGAGGGAGTTTATCATAGTGTCCTTTGAACTGGATTCCCTTATTACGAACCTTTGTGTAGAAGCCAAAAATACTTAATATTTGTTGATGTTAGGAGGTCAGAACTCTAAAACTGTCCCACATATTTGTAGTTCTTAGTAGAGATGAAAAGTTTTTCATGGGAGATTCATGAGAACTTGAAGCTTGGATGACCTATAGAAGTGAGTGTCGTGGAGGGGAGCCAGTGTGGTCAAGCTTCTAATCATTCACTCTGAATAAGCACAACTGGAGAAATCCAAGTGGGAATACAACAAATATAGCCATTTCTATCCTAGGGTTGTAATGCTTGTGAGTCAGTTTAACACTTTTCTTGATTTCAAAACATCCCAAAAACAAACATTCACTATCCAAAATTTCAAACACTTTGACCTAAATATGGACTTCTTGAGTTAGCCTCGATATTACTACTTGTCCTAAGGATTTATCCTTAGCAATTTCTAAATATCTTGACATTAATGTCAAACCCATATTTACCAAAGACAACATAGGCAATAGTGGATTTAATCTCATAATTTTCATGAAATGGACATTGTGAAAGTTGTGATGTTTTTGACATAAACATCTAGTTTGAAAACATAATCAAAAGATAAGTGTTTGTGGTAAAATCAATTCATTTAAGCAAAGATAAATTGAAAAATGAACCCCACATGACCATTTGGAGACCGATTTCTCTTGTTGAACAACCTGATCTTCCAGGTGCTATAATTCAGCAAAATTTTGAATTGATAAATGGTGAACAAACATATCTCATTAGCAGTTTGAGAAGCTTCACTTTTGAAAACAAGGAAACAAACTCACAATGGAGAAACGCAACAACCATTTTAGATGAAGAAGAGGAACACACTGATATTGAGGCTGGAAGGCCCCTATTACCACCACCTACGCGGCAATAAATATGTCCCTTTCTTCTAGAAACTTAAACTATTTCCACATGATTTCATGAAAAATATGGATTCCTAAACCAAAGTCTATAGGACCTCATTTTAGACTTAGGCATCTCACTCCAAAATCACTTAATAAACACCTTCAAGCAGTTCAAAAAAACATAAACAAATTGGTAGAAAATTTTTATAGACTCGCTTCAAGGTATAGTCCTAAATTGTTTGCATTCTTTTGGAGTCAAAATCTTGGTCTTTTTCATGATACTCAACTCCTATAAATGATTCACCAAAAGGTCAAACTTCTTAGAAGATACTGTCCAACCTGCAATTTCAGACATAGGAATCATAAAATAGAGTATGGTAAAAAGTGGGCTTCAATCTTTTACCGCAACTATTACACTTTGCTAAGAAAATTTTATGCATGAGCTAGAAGAGCTAGAACAGGTTTGAACATTCCCCTCATTCCTCTCATTTTCTAGGACTTGAAAATTTTAGGGGTGTAGTATCATTTTTACTACCTTGATCTTATAAAAACAAATGCTCACTTTCCCAAAAGATCTCACACAAAGTAAGGATCCCTAAATGAAAGTCAATTGTTCATCACCATAAACTTAGACATTGTAGCGCAACAACAATCAACAATCACATTGAAGGAGTCTATGCAAATAGAAACAAATTGTTGGTAAAATCTTATGTACGTGCTATAAGAAGAAATCCCAACCTATACACATTGTTCGTAAGCCAAGGCATTCAACTTTTTGAGGATCCATTAGATTTTTGAAAAATCATTAAGTCCTTAGGATTTGAACATTTAAGAAGTATAGCATCATTCTCACTACCATGGTTTTTTCAAAACAAAGGTTCAGTTTAGGTCAACATTGGGTCCAACATTTCATTCACCCCTCCATCACGTTTCATCTTTCATCTCATCTATCTTTGCAAAATTTCAAGGACTTAAAACATTACACCAACTTGCTACCTTAGCTACTTTGTATGTGAAATGTATCCTTTTCCATGCACTTAGTTGAGATAGTTATCATCTTTGAACTAGTTTATCTTGAAGGTCACAAGTCTAGCCTAAATATTTCCAAGTTCATTAGCAACCTTTATCCCAACATCACAACATCAAACTTAAGTCAAAAATGTTATCCCAAAATGCTTGCAAAGATCACTTCCCACATCACCCATCTGTTCATCCCACATTGTCATCATTGCTCCCAAAAGACTTAGAGTGTCCCTTTTACCTAGGTTTGAGTCAACTAGAGAGTTCAAACATTACAAAACTCAACACAACTCTCCCATAATAGACACCAAATTTATGGTAAAGATGAGATCACAACATAATAGAATCATGGAAAAAAACAAAGTCACATTTACCTCAAGTGATCCAAATCCTTTAGAGTTTGATCCTAGAAGTCATGTCACACCATCACAACAACCATCATCTCCTTCAGGACCATATGAAATAGAAAACGCCACCAACAACCCATTTGAGCTGACTAGGGAAGAACTTTTAGAACATAACTTTTTGAAAGTATAGCTCTTATATCCTCAATATTTGTAGCACAAATTTTTACATAGGATTTTACAACTCCATTACAAGGGCCAAGTCAAACTTGCATACCTAGTCTTTTAACCAGCCTTGTTAAAGATTTTGGTCACACCTTACCATTCAAAAGTAATACACTTGTGGGTACTCTTGAAATGAATCCTCCACCTCCCACTTCCATTTGGACACCTACCTTTGGTGCTCCTCCCATTCCTAAAGGTCCAAACTAGATATGAACTCCACTGGAACTTCACTATTCTACCACCACTTCAACATTTTAGGGAAACCCTCCTTCATCCACACCTATGAATACCACAAGTGTACCTATGATCACGCAGAGTAGTACAGAACAAAAAAATCAAAGCAGCACACAAGGGCATGTCAATACCATATCACAGAATCAACCGTTAATGCAACTAGGAATATCTTTATCCAACCCTCCGGTGGGTTCATCCATTCCATCCATCATTACCATATCATCTCATCTTAATCGACTACAAATAAATTCCTTCGTTACGAGTTCTATCAATTTTGGGAGTACCTTGATCATGAATCCTTTGTTTACATATTTTACACGAGAAATCCTCTCATCATAGGACAAGGAAATATTTTCAATCAATGGACTCAAGGTCCTAGTTTATCATTCCCATTGCAAAATTTAATGGCATCATCCTTTTTGATAGCTCCCTTTTCTATACCAAGTCAATTAGGGCCTCAAACATACATTCCTCCCCCTCAATCCACTATCTTACAAGGAATGTTAAACGAAGGGAATCCTTCACCTTTCAGTACCAATCCACTAGCCACTCAAAACATCAATATTCCTAATCCTTCGTAGATATCTCAACAACCACCTAATCACACATTGCAAGCACATGCCCTAGCTCTACAACAAGCACAAAATACTTACCAACAAGCAACAGTAACAACAACAACAAGCACAACAAGCAGCTTTAGCAGCTCAACAAGCAGCCTTAGCACAACAACAATAACAACAAGCACAACAAGTAGCCTTAGTAGCTCAACAAGCAGCCTTAACACAGCAAAAACATCAAGATCAACAAACAGCATTAGGACAACAACAACATCAAGCTCAGCAAGCAACCTTAGCACAACAACAAAAAGAAGAAGAAGCGACCATTTCCCAACAAGCTTAGCAAGCAACTTCAGCAGCACAACAAGTTGCACAACAACAACAATAGGCCCAACAACAAGATTTAGTGGTGCAACAACAACAAAGGGCTCAATAGCAAGCCTTAATAGCTTAGCAGTATGCTCAAAAATAGCAACAAGGATCATATTTTCCTCATACGAACATCATCAATCCAAATGCATCAAGAACATACTCATCACTTTCACAAAATCTCACACCTTCATACACCCCATATAACTCATGTCTCATTCCACCATATGTTCAACCACCTAATCCACGAGATGATATTGCATCACAAATGAAAGTACTTTCACAAGAAATGTGGGACCTTTGCATGGGAAATACAAAGAAACCTCATACATAGAACTTGTTTCCTTACCCATTTGATCAAAACATAGCAATGGTACCATTTCCTCTTGGTTTTGAAATCCCTAAATTTGACAAATACAGAGGGAGAGGAAGTCTTGTTGACCATATCAAAGAATTCAATGTCATTTGCATGGAAGTGGCTTACAATGATTCATATCTAATGCACCTCTTTCCTCAAAGTTAAACAAGTATTTCTATAGAATGGTTCTCTCGTTTTCCTCTTGGTATCAAAACCTTTCAAGAAATCATTGATAAATTCATCGATCGCTTCTCCTTTAATCTTGACATGGACATTAGTCTAGAAGAGTTGTACACTCTCAAACAAAATCAAGGAGAAACCTTCACAAATTTCTTACAACAATGGAGACAAAGAGCTAGTAAAAGCAAGTAGCCTCTTCCTGATGAACAAGTGAGAATCATCATAGCCAACCTTGATCTGAATCTATCATTCCACTTGCAAATGAAATGCATCACATCTTATGATGAGCTTTTTCCAAGAGCACTTAACATTGAAAGAGCCCTAATTTTACAAGGAAATGCTCAAGATTACAAAGACAATTGTCCTTCAACCAATTCAAATGAGAAACCTCGTGTATGGGCTAAAAACAAAAATGTAACAAATGACGGTGTAGTAGATGCTAAGGTCATACTAAGTGCTCCTAGATCCAACCATAATCAAGTTTCTAGTATCCAACCAACTGTGCAACAAATGTACCACCTCAGAACAATCAGATCAATAACACCAACATGCAACCAAGGCCAACCGGTAACAAGAACAACTATCCTAAACACAAGTACAGATAGTTATCAAAACCCATCGAGATAATCATGAAGAAACTGGTAGAGTCAAATTTGATCGTACTTCCTAAATTTGAACACTACCAAGAACCCAAAGAAGAGCCATCCTAGTACAATGAGCATGATCTCTATGACTTTCATAAAATCAAAGGACATAAAATAATAAATTGTATGAAACTCAAGAATATCATCCAAGATCTCATAGAGAATGATACCATATCTGTTGAGGTACCAGCTGGAAACTAGGATCTCAAGATATACAAGACCCCTATTCCTAATCATAACAAAGCTAACAACCATGGAAAAGCTAAGGATTACACCAATGTTCAACATACTTATTCCAATGTAGTTGATTCCTATGATAGCGTTATTATTGTTGTCACCATCAAAGGCACTAGTACAAAATGTGGAATCACCACAAGACATGGAAAAATAACTATTCAAGGAGTCATCCCAACTCAATCTAGGACATAGCCTACCTTTCCCACATCTAATCCTAGCAAGTACAATCTTGTATATTAGCTTAAACAAACCCCCACTCAAATATCAATTTTGGAACTCCTGAAATTATCTCCTACACATAGAGAAATACTAGAAAAATCCTTGTCTAAATCCTCTATTCCCGAGAACATTGATACCAATCAATTTAAAGCTATTGTAGGGAATATCGCTAGCCATCTTCTCACCTTCTCCAAATAGGATTTACCATTGCATCCATCTCATAAACATGCTTTACACCTTGAGGTTTTCATTCATAAAAATAAGCTCAAAAGAGTATTGGTAGATGGAGGTGCTGGTCTAAACATTTGTACCCTATAATTGATCAAGCATCTAGGATATTCAGAAGATGCTATTGAGAAGACAAAGAGTACCACCATCAAAGCATACGACGATCAAGAATAGGTATCACAAGGAATCATTGCGCTCCCTATCCAAGTGGGACCTCTCATTGTAGAAACTACATGCCAAGTACTTGATCTTGATCTTCCCTATAACATTCTACTTGGTACACCATGGATCCATGCTTTGAAAGTTGTAGCCTCAACCTATCATCAATGTGTGAAGTTTCCTTTTGAGGGTAGAGATATCACTATTCATGGGGATCCCGAGCCTTTCTACTACTGTAAGAGCCGTGAAGACAAATTTTACAAAATCCTACAAATACCAAAAAATGACGAAGGACCAACAAGCTCATTTGTTGACTCATCATCTCTAGCCTCTACCTCAACATCACAAGTACCAATTATGAAAAGTATACCTGATGTCAAAGTCATAATCCAAGATGATGGTTGTGGAAGCTACAAAATATTGAAAGACACCTTTTTCTTAGGAGAGTTACCTATTTCTCCTCAAAACCGTGGGAAACTGACATCTAGCACCAAAGAACCAGAAATAATCAAGATGGTAGCTACTACCTTCACCAAATGGGGGGATTTGAATCAAGAAGATGTCCATGAGAAATATATCTCTAAACTCCTCTATCAAGATGAACAGCCTGTTCCTGTTCTTCCCATGGAAGATGACAACAAAGGTCTACAGCTAATGTAGAGCATGGGGTGTAACAAGAATAAGAAGCTAGGATAGAATGAAAATGGTTTACTAAAACCCATCGTTCCTAAGAAATGACTAAAAAATATTGGCTTAGGTTGTACTACTAGCAAAGTCACACTTATTGGAAAAAGGTATTTCTACTTAATGAGTTGAGGCTTCCTCTTAGTCACCTACATCACATGATACTACCGTAGATGAATTTCCTCTTGGTGTTGCTAACTTATTTGAAAAAAACACCCTCTTCATGATATCCATAACATCCTTCATCTCAAACAACCAACCAACTGAAATATACTTGGTATACCTGCAACTCATTGACATGGACCAACAAGGACCACCGATTCTAGATTTATTCGAAAATGATGAAGTGATCTCAGAATTCATGGGACTCCGAGACAACTTATCACAGGAAGATCACAAAGTAGGCTTTGACATAGAGCTTGATAAAAGGGCATACTATGGGGAGATGATTGAATCCTTTAGTCACAAAATAAATGAAAAAAAATTAACTTGCAGATCCTTGAGTGAAAACTATTAGAATTGGCTATTACTGCCAAGATCTTGAGACCAAATGGAAAGCACAAAAGAGAGAATAGAATATGACAAGAATAAATTTTATTCTTATCAATATGATTCAATGATATGATTAAGATTGTTTACAATGAGAGATACCCCTTGGTTATATAGCCAAGGTGAGATGCAAGATGTCATAGGATTATGACAAGTGTCTTAATCATATGACATGAAAAACCTAATCACACTTACCTAGGTTCACATGTAGTAGTTTTCAAAAGATTAGATAACAACTAATGACAACTAACATCTTCTAGAAAGATTCCTTACTATGACCTAAGTAAACTTAACATGTGTAAATAAGTCCCCTAGTAATGAATTAACTAGGTACAAGATTTTATTTACACCAACACTCCCCCTTAAGTGCAACTTAGGGAGTAGCAGATTATTATGCAAATGACACAAAGATGGGTCTCGAATGCTAGGCCATGTTAGGTACCCATGTACATATGCAAATGAAATCTCTCACAAATGGAGCAAAGGAGAAAACCTAGTGGGACAAAACTCCTTCCCAAAAGAGAGATAAAATACAAAAAATAAATGCTCTCAATGATGCATGAGAAGGTAAAAACCCCATGTGAGGAAAAATACCCCCTCATAAGAGAGAAGTAGAAGAGAGAAAAGGCAGCCCCCCCTCAATGTTGAGTCTACTGCAATGATGGTAGAAGCTCAACATTTAATGTTGAAGATGATCCAATCTCGTTGAACAATGTTCTTCCCCTAAGGAAGAAACAAAACCATGGATGTATGCAGGATGTTAGGAATATGAATGATGTGTGATGATGTCTCTAAAGTATGCTCAAGTGTCTCCATGTCGATTCCAAAAGCTAACAAACTCCAAATAGGTGTTCTAGGTCACACTGCAGAAGAGGACAATCCAACATCTAGTAGAAAAGAATGTAGAACATGATCCAAAGACAAGGATATCCCCTTTGAAGACAAAGAAGCCTCCTACAAATGTTGTCCAAAATAATCCACACTCATGCCAATCTACAAAGAATGATCATGTAGAGAATGAACAAGAGGGACAAGGTTTTCCCTCACAACAATTGACGAAGGAGCATCTCCATCAAAGAGAAGATGAATGTCATCAATGATGTCTCCCAAATCTCCAAGATGAGACTCCACAAACAAGTCTGAAATACCCATCAAGAAGCCATCACAAGTAGCCAAGTCTGAAAGACAATATATGTCCTATTGCATTGAATCACATGGAACCAAAACTATGGAATCACAAGCAACATCAACTACAATAGTAGATGGAGGAGATGAAATGCATGAATCAAGAACTAGATTTGATGTGAGAACTCCCAAGTTCAAAAAACCAAATGTCTCCTCTGAATCATGGTTTATATGATCAACAATCAAAGGAACAATGTCACCATCAAAAGAAAAATATGCAAAGGTATACAACTAATATGAATGATCAACCACCCCAATAGCAATGATCTCTCTACTCTCCAAGTCTCGAATGATGACTGAATTAGGAGTGAACGCCATAGTTATCCCATCTCCACCATGTGTAATCTGATATATGGAAAGAAGATTGTTTGTCAAATGAGGAAAACACAAGACATCTTGAAAAGTGTTGTCCCCAAAACTAATAGATCCCTTCCCAATTACACTCATGTATGTATTGTTTCCCATCAAGATAGGAGACATAGCATAAGGCTGAAATGAAGAGAATATAGATTGTGAAGATTCTATATGATGAAATGCTCTTGAATCTAGAATCTATCTCCTTGATCTTGGACCTAAACAAGCACAAAGATCTTGACCTTTATTTCTTGATGTAGATGCTTGACCTTTGTCCTTTTTAGACTATTTTGAAGAAGGAGGAGGAGGTGATTTGGCCATTCTAGAAGGAAAATCAATGTGATTCTTTTTGAGAATATTTTTCAACTCATCAATATCCTTCTCATAACAATAATGTTCTTCATTTCCATCCTTCTTGCAATATGCACAAAAGGCCTCTCCTTCTTAGGTGTTTTCTCTTTTGAAGATGAATCTTTATGTTCTTCTATGGAATTTGATGTGGATTCTATCTTCTTCTTAGGCTTGTTCTTTTTCTTTTCTTTTCCACTTGAAGACTTCAAAGCACCCATTTGAATAAGCTTATATTTCTCCCTAGTGAGTTGCATAGAAAAATCTTCAAAGGAAGGCATCTTAAACTCACTCCCAAGGGCATTCTTTGTAGCATAGAAAGTTGACACAAACACAAAATATTCAGGTCCTAGCTTTGAAAGAACACTTAAGATCAATTGTGTATTTGATTTCTCAATTTTATAGTCCTTCAATTGTGTTCTTAGTGACTTGAATTCGTTGATGAATTCCTGTATGTTGTCAAAATTACATGGATTGAGATTGATTAATTCATTCTCCAACAAATGTCCTTGAATTTCATCTATTTTCCCAAATAAGTTTGAAAATGTAGTCCACATAGCCATAGGTGTATCCAAGTGCTCAATGTGAAACAATAACTCAAGAGAGACATACAAGCACAAATAGCTAATCGCTTATTCACAACTATTCAACCACTTATTCTTTTTAGCTTCATCATCTTTTGGTTCACCATCAAGCCCATGAACTATCCTATGCAATATTTTTACTCTTCGCAATTTGTTCATTTCATATTTCCATTTAGGATAGTTGTAAGGTGTTAGAAGTGTAATTGTAGATGGCTCCATGATGAAACAAGAACGAAAGAACACAAATCAAGAGGAATGCAACCAAAACCACAAGAAGAATCCCCCCCCAACTTAACTCAATCAAAGAACCCCCTAGCAATATATGAGCTTGGAACTTTATGAGTAGTGCGATTACAATTGCCACTTGCCAAAACAACGAAGTGGATTTTGATCTTAGTGCTTGTAAATGCCAAATTTGGCCACATAATCAAGTATAATTTTTGGTACAAAATGAGATCAATCTGATCATACCACTAAAAATTACATGAAAAATTATGCACTTTCAAAAAAAAATTGCACCAAAAAATGTTATCGTAGGAGCAAGATATGAGCTCCCGAAGTTCCCAAAATGAGGATGAAGCAACAACACTTATGAGAATATAAAATTTATGGAAAAACCAAGCACCAAAACCAAAAACTAATTGTACCACTATGAAGAACACAAAAAAATATCCCAAATAAAAAAAAATTGCTCAAAAAAGGAGTCAAAATGAGCAAGTTATGAGCCTTCAAAGTCAGACTAAAAAATCAAAAAGCCCAACGGTGAGGAGGGAAAATTTTTATAGCTTGTTGACGTCATTGCTGAAACAATGATCACTTCAACACTCTATGCAATTAAAATTGATGGTTACCCTACCATCAAAAATAATATGCCTTGTTTTGTGGAATATTCTAGGGATTAGAATATTCTGGAAATCTCAACACAGAATCTGGTCTTCGGGGAATATTTTATTTTCCAGAATCTTAAAGAAATCACCCATTGATTTAAAAAGCTTGAATATCCAAGAATAAACAGTGCCTCCAATTGAAGGGTTTTTTCTGTGGGTGTGTGTGAGCTATGAGCCCGCATGGGGCACTCCGAAGTTGCCACGTGGTGGACAAAGGGCCCACCGGTACCTCCGCGGTACTCTGTTGTAGAGTATTTTGCAGTACTATTGTACATAGAAAATGAATTTTCTGCTTTTTCATTTTTTTTAATTTTTCTGACTTTTAATCAAAACTCTTACAATGAATTTGAATCAACACAATTTAATTTTTCTAAAAAAAATTTCAAAAAATTTCCAATGGAATTAAATATATTTTTTATTCAAAAAATTGTACCGTTGACAATTATGATGACTTGGGGGGTCGTACAGCTCTTTGGAATTTATTTTTTTTCTCATCAGACAACTACTCTGATTTGGATGAATAGATAGTTGATCTTAGGGTTTTTGGCCATTTTGGATGCGATGCCAGGGTCAGATTTGACGCGAAATGCTCCAAAAATGTAGCTACCTTATGGATATGGCAACCACTCTTTAGCTTCAAACCCTCATAGATTTGGCCTCGTAAGTCTGATTTGGCCGAAACAAAAGGAAAAATCAACTTTCTTGAACCTTCCAGATGCAATAGTGAGCTTAAATTTTCACCAACAAGCTCCAATATGAACCTATAATAAAGAGCCACAAAATGGAACACCCCCAAATCTGGCATCTCTCTTCAGAAAAAGACTCTCCAATGGCACCCAACCCGCTCTGATACCATGTTAGAATTGAGATATAGCTCTGATACCATGTTAGAATTGGCTATGTTTGCCAAGATCTTAAGACCAAATGGAAAGCACAAAAGAGAGAATAGAATGTGACAAGAATAAATTGTATTCTTATCAATATGATTATGATTGTTTACAATGAGAGAGACCCCTTGGTTATATAGCCAAGGTGAGATGCAAGATGTCATAGGATTATGACAAGTGTCATAATCATATGACATGAGACAACTAATCACACTTACCTAGGTTCGCATGTAGTAGTTGTCAAAAGATAAGATAACAACTAATGACAACTAACATCTTCTAGAAAGATTCCTTACTATGACCTAAGTAAACTTAACATGTGTAAATAAGTCCCCTAGTAATGAATTAACTAGGTACGAGATTTTATTTACACCAACAAAAACCACTTAGTGGCACTCTCTAATCCGAAAATAGTAAAAACAAGGAACGCATTCGATGGTGAAAACCTACCTGAGGCACCCAAGGATGAAGGATTCAATCTCCCCCTTAGCAAAATGCATGTAGAGAAGTCAGCATTACTAGCACAAAAGGATACACCAGTCAATGTGGGAACAAAGGAAGAACCTCATATCACCTTCTATGTTGAATCCTTATTAGATGAAGAACAGAAGAACCTTGCAACATTCCTTAAAGAGAGAAAAGCTAACTTTGCATGGTCATATACAAATATTCCAGGCCTTGATCTAGAAGTAGTTGTGCATCACTTAGTAGTCTATCCTAAGGCCAAACCTATCAAGAAGAAATTAAGGAAGATGCCCCCACAGATAGAACTCTTGGTTAAACTAGAACTAGAAAAGCTTCTTGATGTTGGATTCATCCAACTGATAGATTATCCTGAGTGGGTTTCAAACCTGGTACCAATCTCAAAACCCACTAGGGGCATCAAAATATGCAATGATTTCAAAGATCTAAACAAGGCATGTTCGAAGGATGACTTCCCTCTCCCAACATTGATCTCATTGTAGATGTAATAGTTGGGCGTGAAATTTTATCACTCATGGATGGCTTTTCAGGCTATAACCAAATCATAATTTCCAAATAAGATCAACATAAAATTTCCTTTACTTTCCCATGGGGAACCTATTGCTAGAATGTGATGCCATTTGGGTTGAAGAATGGAGGAGCTACCTATCAAAGAGAAATGACCCTCATCTTTCACGACATGATCCAAAAAATAGTTAAAGATTATGTGGATGATATTTTGGCCAAATCAAAGAAGAGAAGTGAACACATACAAGTATTAGGACCTATATTTGACAAGTTTGAAGAATACAAGGTACGATTGAATCCAAAAAACTGTGTGTTCGGGGTAACATCATGGAAACTTCTTGGCTTCATTATTTCACAAAGAGGGATATAAATTGATCCAGCAAAGGTAAAATCCATCCTAGACATGGAACCACCATAGACATTGAAACAAATGAGAGGATTACAAGGAAGGTTGCAGTCCATCAGAAGGTTCATAGCTCAGCTATTAGATAAGACTCGCCCTTTTTTGCACCTTCTTCATAAAGGGATAACTTACAAATGGAATGACGAATGTGATAAAGCTTTCCAATAAATTAAGGATTATCTACTAACGCCACTTGTGCTCATGCCACTGATACCAAACAAGCCACTGATCCTATACATCTCAACAAGACCAGCAACACTAGGAGCTCTTTTAGCACAACATGATGAAAATGGAAAGGAAAGAGCCATATACTACATCAACAAAACCTTGGTAGGATATGAGATGAACTATTCACCCATTGAGAAGGTATGCCTAGCAGTAGTTTTCGCTTCACAAAATTTTAGGCATTACATGTTGTCACATCAAATCAAGCTCATCACAAAGATTGATCCATTAAAATATATGTTATCCAAAGCAACCCTCACAGAATGAATGGCTAAATGGGTAATGATCTTGACATAATTTTAGATAGAGTATGTGGAGCACAAGACAATCAAAGGACAAGTGATAGTGAATCAGCTAGTAGAAGCACCTATCTATGATGATAACCCTTTAATATTTGAGTTCCCTAACAAATCGGTGTTCCTTATTAATCTTAAAACTCAATGGAAGATGTACTTTGATGGATCATTCACCCAACATGGATCAAGAGTAGGCATTCTTTTCATCACCCCCCAAGGTGATTGCATCCCAAAATCTTACAGGCTATCATTCCCATGTACCAATAACATTGCTGAGTACGAAGCCTTGATCACAGGTCTCAGGATAGCAATTCAATGGCAGATACAAGAGATGAAAGTCTATGGAGACTCATAGTTGGTTATCAACCAAGTTAATGACTATCAAACCAAAGATGACAAGCTCACTCCTTACAAGAAGATGGTGGACAATCTCAAAGATATTTTTATAGACATAACTTTTGAGCACATTCCTCGCATGAAAAATAGAGCAGCAGATGCCATGGAAACAATTGGATCACTACTAGACATGTCACACAACATTCTTCAATGCAAATTCTTGGTAGAATAGCTTCTTGTACCAACTTTCAAAATCCATGAACCTGAATTCATGTGTGTCATTGTTAGTCTTGGATGCCCTTGGTACCATGAAATCTTTACTTACCTTAATAAAGGAACCCTTCCATCAGACATCACCCCGTACCTTAAAAAGACCTTTGTCAAAAAGGCATCCTGATTCATGATCCTAGGTGATACCCTTTGTCGTCAAAGCAACGAAGGGACATTACTACAATGTCTTAACCAAGAGTTATCCTTAGCTTCCTTAACAGAAGTACACAATGGCATATGTGGGTCCCATTTGTTGGAATATGTGCCTCAATTCTTACTGACATGTAACTCTTGTAGGGCAAAGTCGCTATGACATTATTCATGTCTGGCCGACTAGCTGTTATGAATTCTCTTGAAATGTTCATGTCGCCAAGACAGAGTTGATGTCTTGTCGACAAGTCTATCGCTGTGACCTTTTTGTGTTCGATGTGACCTTTTGTCAAAGGAAACCTCTGGGTGACAGTATGTTCTTATCAGGCTAACACAAGGGCTTCAGTAAGACATTCCAACGACAATGGAAGATCACGCTGACGGGGATACAACTGAAGTCATCGGGGTAATCACAAGGGATTCGGTAAGATGTCCCAACGAGTATGAAATGTCTTGCTGACAAAGGTTTCTATCGGGTGTCAAAGCAGATGACAGAGTAGCTCAAGGGTTTCGGGGAGAAGTCCCAACGACTGGAGAATGTCTCACCGATAGCATATGGCTATCGAGGTAACACAAGGACCTCGGGGAGAAGTCTCAGCAATGAAGAAAGGTCTCGCCGACGGGAGTATTCACTTGTGGTATTTGTGGTGACTCAAAGACTTCAGTATGAAGTCTTGGCAACCAATGGAGAGTTTCGCCGATAGTAGTATGGCTTCAGAGAAACATAAGAGTGCTCACTGAGATGTCTCGGTGAAAGACGAATTTCTTGCCGATTGTCAGGTGCTTCGATGAAGCTTAAGGAGACTCGATGAGAACTCTTGGTGAATGATAAAGTCTTGCTGATGGCAAAGTTGAAATCTATATGACTTGTGAGCATCGGTAAAACGTCTTTCTGATGGAGGAATCTCTTGCTGATAGAAACGCATTGGATGTCGATGGATTTAGTATGACTCATGGCGTTTGTTATAACGTCTTGCCGACTATTTGGACTTACATTGATATCAATATGAAGACTTTGTGGCATCGGGGAGACACTGTTAGTGTATCACTGATATGCAACAAAGTTGAATGCCCTTGACCAGTTTGACCATCCTATGTGGAGCCTCATGGACCAATTAGAGGAAGCGATTTTCAAATGGTTGGCAGTTAGTTTTCTACAACAGTTGTGACGCTGGAGCTGAACTGCATGCAGGGAAAAATCAACACTCAAGAGGAAACTTTCTATGATGGGGCAATGGCGGATAAGGATGAATAGAAGGTAAAAATCAGAAGTGATAAGATTTAAAGGATCGATTCTGATTTGGATTTTAGAGAGAGATTGAATCAGATTCTTGAGAGCATTTCTATAACAGGAAGAACAGTGAATGAAACTACTGTAAACTAGAACCAGAGAGTTGTATCTTTGATTTGTATGTAATTTTTTTGTTACTGTAATACAAAGAGATTTAGCTTGGTGTGGTGGGTTTTTTCCCGAAAGGGTTTTCCCACGTAAATCTGTTGTTCATTGTTTTTGAGTATCTTCTCTATTTTTGTAAATCTTTCATGTGTGTCTTAATTGGATTGTAATTAGAAAATTAAAAGTACTGTCTGCATTCTTCCCTTTGGTTTTGATGTTAGGAAAGTGTTTTTGTACCTTTGCTTTCCTTACAAGTGGTATCAGAGCCTGGCCAGTTGTGTTGTCCTTGTGAGCGGGTTGGGTTTTTTGTGTCAATCCTTTTCTAGTGGGAGTTTGGTAGAGGTCTGATAATTTAATTACATATTAAGATGGCAAGCACATCCGGAAAGATGGATATAGAGAAATTCAATGGTAGCAATTTTGAGTTGTGGAAACTCAAAATGGAAGATCTGCTAGTGGATGGAGATCTTTGGAATGTTGTGATTGAAACGAAACATCGGGCAATGAAGCAAGAATATTGGGACCTGGCAAATAGAAAATCAAAAGGGCTGATAAGGCTCTGTTTAGCAGACTCTGTTCTTATGAACGTTCATGAAGAAAAGACTGCATCTTCCTTGTGGAAAAGACTGGCATCTATTTATTAGGGAAAGTCCTTGGTAAACAAATTGTTCTTGAGGAAGAAGCTGTAATCTTTGAGAATGTAGGGGGGAGGATCCGTTGCTGATCATTTGAACACGTTAAACATGTTGATTGCTTAGTTAGCATCTATTGGTGTGAAAATAGAAGATGAAGATCATTGCATGTTGTTGTTATGTTCTTTGCCTGATTCTTGGGATCATCTAGTGATGGCTATTGGGAGTACAACATCCACATTCAAGATGGAAGATGTTGTTGCTTCTTTGTTATTAGAAGAAATGAGAAGAAAATATTCTGAGATGGAAAAGGAGGCTCTGGCTATCAGAGGTAGATCGAAGGAGAAAGGCAAGAAGAAGGACAAGAAATCTAGATCAAAATCAGAAGGGAGATCAAAGTCTCCTAGCAAGAAGTCCAAGGTGAAATGTTGGAATTATGGGCAACCTGGTCATGTCCGAAGGGATTGCAAGGAGGAGAAAAAGAAGAAGAAGAACTCTTATGCAAATGATTCTTCTCAGAGTGATGCAGATGCCTTCATTGCAGCTTTGGCTACACGGGCATCAGATGATGTCTGGTTGATTGATTCTGGAGCATCTTTCCACATGACATCTCATAGAGACTGGTTCACAAAGTATGAAAACTATGATGGTGGAAAGGTGTATTTAGCAAGTGATTCATCTTTGGAAATTGTTGGCCGTGGAAGAGTGAAGGGAATCAATGATGTGATGCATATACCAGGTCTGGCTCGAAATCTACTTTATGTAAGTAAGCTGAATGCTATCAGAGTGCAGGTCACGTTCTCTGAAAATGGCTGCAAGATGACTAGAGGCACAATGGTGTTGGCTAGGGGTACTCGAATTGGTACCTTGTACAAGCTGGATGCACTAGTTGTCCAATGCAATAGTGTCTCTGCAAAGTCACTAAAAGCTACTCATGGAGAAAAGAAGGAAAACATTCCTAATGGTGTAAACTCCATGGAGGTTAAACTTCCAATAGAAAATATTATGCTCTAGCATCATAGGAAAGGCCACATTGGTGAGAAAGGTTTAAAAACCTTGAAAAATAAAAACCTGGTAGAAGGGCTTGAAGATTGTAACCTTGAGTTCAAATTTTGTGAACATTGCATATATGGTAAACAACACTGTGTTTCATTTTATTCTAGTCCTCATAAATCTTCTAGTTTGCTTGATTATATACATTCTGATGTGTTTGGTCTAGTGAATGTTCCTTATTTGTCTAAATCAAGATACTATGTGTCATTTATTGATGATTATTCAAGAAGAGCATTTGTATATTTTTTGAAAAGTAAATCAGAAGTATTCAGTTGGTTTAAGGAATTTAAAAACCTTGTAGAAAATCAGACTGGTAGAAAAATAAAATGTTTAAGGACTGACAATGGCGGTGAGTTTTGTTCAGATGAATTTGAAAGGTTCTGTAAGGATCATGGGATTAAAATACATAAGACTACACCTTACACTCCATAGCAAAATCGAGTTGTTGAAAGGTTCAACAGGATAGTAATGGAAAGAGCATGAAGTATGCTAAGTAGTGCTGGCTTGGAGGAGAAGTTATGGGCTGAAGCAGTCTCTACAGCATGCTACTTGGTAAATTTTTCTCCTAACTCTGCTCTTGTTGAGAAGATGCCTTTGGAAGCATGGTCTGGAAGGAAGCCCTCTCTGAGACATATTTGTGTCTTTGGCTGAGGCATATGCATATGTGTCATTGGAAAAAAGATCTAAGTTGGCATTTTTTTTTGTAAAGTTTATTTTTACGGGCTATAGCGCTGGCATAAAAGGATACAAGCTTTGGAACCCTAAGACTGAGAAGGTTTTGTACAGAAGAAGCATTATCTTTCATGAGTTGAAGCCTTCTACACTGGATTCGCAGTCAGGGAAGAAATCAGAAAATGAAAAGGATGTAGCAGAAATTCTTCTGACACCAGATAAAGAGGAATTGAAAAATAAAAATGTACCTGATACTGAGGAGAGCTCAAGTAGTTCTAAAAGTTCTAAAGAAGATGAAGAACAACCTTAGCCTCAGCCTGTGAGGAGGTCAACTCGTGAAAGAAAGCAACCTGATGGGTATGGGTTTTCTTTGATAGAGTCTACTTGTTCCTATGCTTTAATTTCTAGCACTGATGAACTTAGGACTGTGAAAGAAGCATTTAAAATGTCTGATTCAAACTCTTGGTTGGAAGCCATGAATGAAGAAATGGCATCATTAGAAAAGAATGATACATGGAGTTTGGTGCCATTGCCTAAAGGCAGAAAAGCTATGGGCTGCAAATGGGTTTTTAAAAAGAAAATTGGTCTGGAAGGTAGTGTAGAAAAATATAAAGCGAGGCTGGTTGCAAAAGGTTATTCCCAGGTAGAGGGAATTGATTATGGAGAAATCTTTTCTCCTGTAGCTAAGCTGACATCTATTAGATTTCTTTTGTCACTTGCATTAGCGACTTAGAGATTGAACAGATGGATGTGAAGACAACGTTTCTTCATGGTGATCTTGAAGAAATTTATATGTCCCGGAGTAGTTTGTGGAAAAAGGTAAAGAAAGACTGGCAAGTTGAAGAAATCTGTATAGGTTAAAGCAGTCTCCTAGAATGTGGTACCAAAAGTTTGACACTCTTGTTTTGTCATTAGGATTTGTAAGATCAAAATCTGATCCTGTGTGTATTACAAAGCTGAAAGTGATCAAGTTCTTATTATTGCTCTCTATGTTGATGATATGTTGTTCATAGGCAATAGTAAGCTAATGATTTCTGATCTTAAGACTCAGTTGTCTGCAAAGTTTGAAATGAAAGATCTTGGTGCAGCAAGGTATATTATGGGAATGGAAATAACCAGGGATAGGAAGAATAGAAAACTTTGGCTCAGTCGAGTAAGTATATCATGACTATTCTAGAGATATTTTGTATGATTGATTGCAAGCAGCTAGTTGTTCCAGTTATGTAGGGAATGAAGCTATCTGTTGAGGACTATCCAAAATCTCCTACTGAGATGGAGTACATGACCAGTGTGCCATATGCTAGTGTGGTTGGCAGCCTTATGTATGTAATGGTCTGTACAAGGCCATACATTGCCCAAACAGTGGGAGTTCTTAGTCATTTTATGGCTAATCCTGGAAGGACACATTGGGATGTTGTGAAGAGAGTGTTTAGATATCTGAAGGGCACTTCAGACTATGCTTTGTGTTACCATGGTAACTTGGTTGAATTACAGAGGACTCTCAGTATTCGAGGTTATGTGGATTCTGATTGGGCAGGGGACATTGACAATAGAAGATCCACCAGTGGATATGTTTTCATGATGAATGGTGGTGCAGTGAGTTGGATGAGCAAGCGGCAGGTTGTAGTTGCTTTGTCCACTACAGAGGTAGAATACATGGTAGCAACACATGCCTGTAAAGAAGCAATCTGGTTAAAACATTTGTGTTCTAACATTGGTTTTGATGCAGGAAAAATTACTATTTACTATGATAGTCAGAGTGCTATATGTTTGGCAAAGAATCCTACTTTCCATGCTAGGACGAAACATATAGATGTACTTTATCACTTTGTATGAGATATGGTGGAGGATGGGAAGGTCTCTTTGGAGAAAGTGGATACTCTCAAAAATGTTGCAGATGCATTGACGAAGCCTATGAGCATAGACAAATACAGTTGGTGTGTCAGTTCAATGGGCCTCTTGGCCCATGAATTTTAGTAGTTTTATTATGCTCTGGAGGTGTTAGTAATATCTTCATCAAGTGGGAGCTTGTTGGAATATGTGCCTCAATTCTTACTGACATGTAACTCCTGTAGGGAAAATTCGCTGTGACATTATTCATGTCTGGCCGACTAGCTGTTATGAATTCTCTTGAAATGTTCATGTCACCAAGATAGAGTTGATGTCTTGCCAAAAAGTCTATCGCTCTGACCTTTTTATGTTCGGTGTGACCTTTAATCGAAGGAAACCTCTGGGTGATAGTATGTTCTTATCGGGTTAACACAAGGGCTTCGGTAAGACATTCTAGCGACAATGGAAGATCACGTCGATGGGGATACAACTGAAGTCATCGGGGTAATCACAAGGGCTTCAGTAAGATGTCCCAACGAGTATGAAATGTCTCACCGACAAAGGTTGCTATCGGGTGTCAAAGCGGATGACAAAGTAGCTCAAGGGTTTTGGGGAGAATTCCCAGTGACTAGAGAATCTCTCACCGATAGCATATGGCTATTGAGGTAACACAAGGATCTTAGGGAGAAGTCTCAGCAATGAAGAAAGGTCTCACTGACGGGAGTATTCACTTGTGGTCTTCGCAGTGACTCAAAGACTTATGTATGAAGTCTTGGCGACCAATGGAGAGTCTCACCGATAGTAGTATGGCTTCGGAGAAACATAAGAGCACTCGCTAAGATGTCTCGGTGACAGAAAAATGTCTTGCCGACTGTCAAGTGCTTCGGTGAAGCTTTAGGAGACTCGATGAGAACTCTTGGCGAATGGTAAAGTCTTGTCGATGGAAAAGTTGAAATATATATGACTTGTGAGCATCGGTAAAATGTCTTTCCGATGGAGGAATCTCTTGCCGATATAAATGCATTGAATGTCGATGGATTCAGTATGACTCATGACATTCGTTATAACGTCTTGCCAACTATTTGGACTTACACCGATATTGATATGAAGACTTTGTGGCATCGGGGAGACATTGTTAGTGTCTCACCGATATGCCAACAAAGTTGAACGCACTTGACCAGTTTGACCATCCTATGTGGAGCCTCATGGACCAATCAGAGGAAGCGATTTTCAAATGGTTGGCAGTTAGTTTTCTGCAACAGTTGCGATGCTGGAGCTGAACTGCATGCAGGGAAAAATCAATGCTCAAGAGGAAACTTTCTATGATGGGGCAATGGCGGATAAGGATGAACAAAAGGTAAAAATTAGAAGTGATAAGATTTAAAGGATTAATTCTAATTTGGATTTTAGAGAGAGATTGAATCAGATTCTTGAGAGCATTTCTGTAATAGGAAGAACAGTGAATGAAACTACTGTGAACTAGAACCAGAGAGTTGTATGTTTGATTTGTATGTAATTTTTTTGTTACTATAATACAAAGAGATTCAGCTTGGTGTGGTGGGTTTTTTCTCGAAAGGGTTTTCCCACTTAAATCTTTTGTTCATTATTTTTGAGTATCTTCTCTGTTTTTGTAAATCTTTCATGTGTGTCTTAATTGAATTTTAATTAGAAAATTAAAAGTACTGTTTGCATTCTTCCCTATGGTTTTGACGTTAGGAAAGTGTTTCCATACCTCTGCTTTCCTTACACCATTCTAGCGGTATGATATTAGCTAAGAAACTGTTGAGGACGGGGTACTATTGGCCAACCACGGAGAAAGAAGCTCATTAGTATGTGTGAAAGTGCATCCAGTGTCAACAACATGGGGATCTGATTCACACTCTAGCTCAAGAATTTCAACCAATGATTACACCATGGCCTTTTTCACAATGGGGACTTGACCTCATAGGAAAAATCATTCCAACTTCATCCAATGACCATAAGTTCATCATAACCACCACTGAGTACTTTACTAAGTGGGTTGAAGCCATTCCTATGACCTACATAATGGGAAAGAAAATAGCCACATTTATTCTGAATTACCTGATTTATCATTATGGTGTACCACAAACCCTCATCTCAAACAATGGAACCCCTTTCAAAAATCAGGATGTGAAAGAGTTGTGTCAAAGATTCATTAATATTCAACACCAATTCCCTATGCCATACTATCCCCAAGGAAATGGCCAAGCAAAAGCAACAAACAAAATTATCTTGAGAATCCTATAGAAAACAATCAACGAAGTTGGTCGTGACTAGAATCTATAGCTAAATCCTGCTCTTTGGGCTTATCGAACCAATATCCACACACCTACAAGAGCAACCCCTTTCTCCCTGGTCTATGGATTAGAAGCCATCTTTCCTATTGAGGTTGACCTCCCATCATTGCTAGTGTCACTAAAGAATCTAATAACTAAGGAAGAGTACATAGTATCTCGACTGAATGAGCTGGAATTCCTAGATGAATGTCATCTTGATTCCCTTAATCACTTGCAAGTGTATCAAAACTGATTCAAACTGAGCTATAACAAGAGAATCATATGTCAGTTGTTCTAGGTAGGCAATCTTTTCTTAAAGAAAAATTCGAAGAACCTTCTAGATCAATATAGCAAAGGAAATTTTGAGCCTAACTAGTTGGGTCCCTTTGTCATCACAACAAGCTACAGATCAGGAGCATACCAACTGTCAACCCCTGAAGGTGAACCCTTGTTGGAGCCAATCAACAGCTTGCATCTCAAAAAAATTTATTCTAAACATGAAGGGTATAAATCAGAAAATACAAAAAAATCAAAAAGTAATCAAAATCCAAAAAAAGGAGAAAAAGGATTGAAAAAAGTAAAGAAAAAAAATGTCCTCTAGTGAAAACCACTTCGGTGGCACTTTGGGCAAGTACCTTGGTGAAAACCTAGCAAACATGCATCTTGCATAAATAAGGTATCTCCATCTATTCTTTGGCTCTTTTGACCTATCATTCTTTGCATCGCCATTCATCCCCCATCCACATCCTTATCATGGCTTGTCACTGTAAGGTATCTTGAACTGTTTAGCACTACTTGGCATATTATCAAGGTTAGTTTGTCCTGCCTTTATCAAAGTAGGCTAGCATATCACATTGGGGGAATTTCATTTTGTGTCACAATTGGGTTCTTGTATATCTTGAGGTCATGGGACATCCTCTTTGGAAAACACCAAAAAAATTTGTAAAATCTTATCTAGAAAATCCAAAAACAATTGCAAAATCTTGTACAGCGAAAATCCAAAAACATTTAGAAAATTGTAAAGGTAAAATCCAAAACATTCAGAAAACATCAAAAACCCTAAAAAGGTCAAACATCAACAAATTCAAAAAATAATGTCTCCGTCAAACTACGTCATCTCTGAGCTTTAACGTAGGCAAGACCATCATTGATGTTCCCTTGAGACACCCTAGGTTAGTCCTTTAGTGGTCCATCATAATAAACTATTGTCTTTCACCCGTTCATCTCTCCATCTTGTAAATTGGGTCATGTCTCTATCAAACTATGTTGTCTCCAAGCTTTAACATAGGAAAGGCCATCATTGATGTGCCCCCAAGACACCTTAGGTCATTCATTTAGCAATCTATTGTAATTAGTTTTCGTATCTCATCTGTTCATATCTTTTTCCTATAAAGCGGTCGATTCAGTTGAACTACGTGGTCTCTACATGTATAATGTAGTCAAGAATAATCTTTGATCAACCCCTGAGGCCCCTAGGATAGGTCCTTAGGTTAGGTTCTTGGTTGAAACTCAGAAATTCAGAAAACCCCTAAACATTTGAAAACTCTCAAAAATCCAAAAACATCCAAATATCTTGAAAAATAAAATAAAAATTGTAAAACTCCGAAAATCCCAAAACCATCCCAATATTTCATAAAACACAAAAAAAATTGAAAATTGAAAATCCAAAAAATAATAGAAAATATTAAAATGACCTAAAAAGCCTCAAATATTCAGAAAACCCTAAACAACCTCAGAAAATCAGATTATCCTAAACATCCACATAAACTTTCAAAAAGATAAAAAACAACCTCAAAACATTTCAAAATACCAAAAAACATTCAAATATTTCTAGAAAAATACAAAATTCCATCCACCCCATCTCACTTTCACCTGCAATAAATGTTCACGCCTAATAAGTGATCGTCACCTTCACCCTTTGGCAAAACAAGTAGAAAGCAAACATAGCAAGTCATAAAGTGCAAACCCTAAAAGCCAAAATCTAGAGTCTAAATCATAGGTAAATGCGTCAGTGAATTTTATAGCAAGAGCTCATCTTAGCATCATCATCCCAACATCAAACAACCCTTTGATCAACATGTCCTAGGATGTATCCTTCCTGTGATGGACATCAGTATCAGATATCACTTTTTTAGCTAAACTTAAATTAGGCAGGTGGCGCAGGAGTACCTTTGCAATATCTTGATTCCATCATGTAAAACTTGATGGGTTGATTAAATTTTGGTGTTCCAACATTCTATTAGGTTCCTTCAAGTCATTTCTCATGTATTAGTGTCATATTTTGCAAGCAAATGTGAAAAATGTAAAGTTGTTAACAAATATTGACAAAATTGCATAATTATGTAAAAGTTGCATTATGGAAGTTGAAGGGTCTTAGGCATTGGTGGGTAGTTAGAGAGAAGTTAGACGATTAGAAATCTAATTTTTTTCCTTTAAAAAGGATTTTGAATGCATTGTAACTTTGAGGGTGATTGAAATGAGAAGACAAAATAAAGGAAATCTCTGATTTTAAGCAATTTCTATAGAAAATCTATGTTTCTAGACATATGTACAGATTGTACGAACTGTAAAACATGCAAAATTGGTTGTAAGTGTTGTGGCCTCCAATCACCTTCCATATGAATCTTGTGTCATGCATTTTGGTGATCATTTGAATGAGATATCATCGTTTCTTTCATAATAGTTAGAAACCCTTGCTAGGGTCAACAGTGAAGTAAGATAGTTATGTTTCTCATTATTATGTTAGAAAAATCATCTAGTTTTTGGTGACATTGTTCTTTTGTGTATAAAATCTCATATTCAAATGGTTTTGAGTCAAGGCTATAAGATTTAAGGAATTTTGGATAGAAGTTTGATTGGTTTTTTTGATTATTCAATTTGTAACAGGTTTGTGGAGGGAACCTAATCTAGGGTTTGCAAGAATACACATGGGAATGAACTTATGATGCATTTATTAGCTTGTACCCATCCATTTAAACCTATTTGAATTGTTGGGACAATGAATTTTTATTGGGAGGTTGAATATCCAATAACCCATGGTTTTCATGAAGACCTAATGAGACCTAATACAGTTTAAGATAATAGTTTTTCAAGCATTTGTTCCAAGAGACCTATATCTCATCTTGCAATATGTTTTAAAGAAGGAAAATGGGTAACCAAAAATATAATTTTCTTGGATTTTCATGGTGTAATTTGTGAGAAAATCTCTGACAAACCTATTGTAGACCTACTAGAGAGAGGGTAGAGTAATGAAGGAATGACACCTAAACTATGTTCTTGAGGCTTGAAATGAGTTTATTCATGTTTAATTAATCCTTTTAAAGCTATTCCACATGTTGAAGTAATTATGTGTGTCTTGGGATCAAATTTTGGTGCTTGGTGGCTTGTAGGTGCCACAAATGTACATTAGGAACAGTCCTAAAGAATGATGGAAAAATGAAAGGGAAGACATTGTGAAGTATTGGATATTATTATTCCAACTCAAATGAAGGTTACTTATGTATTAGTTTGATTTGGATATGCCTTTGAATACAAAAGTTAATGTTTGTAGCAAAAGTGCCATTGTATGTACTTAAGGACAGTAGTGAAAGAATCTGATCTTTTTTATGTTTGAGAGAAATATAGTTGAATATGTGTGTCAAAGGAAGGTGAGTTAGAGATGTTTTGAGTTAGTCAATTAAGATTCTTGAAGGTGTTGATTTCTTCCTTTGTATTGCATCAACAAGAGATATAAATAACACTGACTATTTGTCTTTGATCTTTTCTTATGATTTATCCTAATGACCCATTCCGAGGACCTCTCGATGATGTCCATATAAAATGATTTAGATAGAAAGGAATGGGGCATCAATCATTATCTTTTGTTTGTTGTGATTGTGGATACTCTTGTAAAATAATATTGGTGCATACTTGCTTAGTTGTGTGTAGGAAGGTTGTTTGGAGTATGTTGTTGACTATTGCGTATGCTTTGGTCCAATATGTTCTAAGCTTCTAACTTACATTCCAACAACATTTTTGTATGTCAAGATGTGAACAAGAACTATCTTATCTATTTATCAAGTCAAAGTCCATTACACTAGATACAACATTGTCTTGGTTATCAATACCTTGATGCATCGTGTCTATGTGTTATATCAAAGAACAAGGAATGATGGAAAATCCTAATCCCGAAGTGTGAGCACCAATCCTACATTTTCATCCTGCATTCTTTTGCATTGTCTCATCACCATCTCTAATAAAGTCTCGATGGATCAAGGACTTGTTGGATATTTTGAAGCAATTATCATCAACAACGTTCATTCTCTATTCTTCTATCTTCTCTTCGTGCTAACCTGGTATCATGACACATAAAAACATCATCAATGCACCCATCCTACATCCACAAACCATCAACATATATGAATCACATAATCATATCATAATCATAAGCATCCATCAACATAAGCATCCATCTCATAATCATTTGCATATCACATCATACATTTTGCATTATCATTTGAGTTGTAAGGAATAATATAAATTTGTTATTCTAAGCATCTTAAATCATTGCATATCAAAAATAATTTGTGTTCATCCATCCATATGCATACATCATAAAACATGCATAGAAAATATACAAAAAGAAATACATCCACATCATCTGCATACCATAAATCATCCATTCATATAATAATATCGTGAAAAGATAATGAAAAAGAACATATCATTGCATCCATCCATAGCATATCATCGCATATCACATAAACATAAAAGTAAATGAATCCATACATGATAATATATAAGCATCCATATCATACATCATCCATACATACATGAAATAAAGTCAACACATCATAGCATGAAACATCCATATCTGTATCATATATATATCAAAACATGTATCATGGTACAAAATTTGGATCAATGTATGTACATCAATCATAAGTACAATATCCACGAGGCGATAAAAAAGGAGCCCATGAATGTATATCGGTATAAAGAATGGGGAAAAATCAAAAAGTGTCTATACATAAAAAAAGAGCTAGCCCTTGTGGTTGCTACCCTCTCCAGCCTGTCACTCAGAGTGATCCTCTCCTTGGGGGCATGCATCACTCTGCTTTGAAAAATTAGGTTCCCTCAATGCTACAGGAACATCCCTGTAATAATGTTGCCTATAATACGTAGCCTTTGTAACAACCTCTCTATATAGTCGCGCTAAAACTGTCCAGCCATGGGTGGATGCGATAGGGCTCTGAATCTGATGATGTCGAGCCACCTCCTAATAACTCTCACCTATAATAGTATGAACTCTCTATCATGTAGTATCCCTCTCAGCTGTAACTGCAACCACCTACCAACGAGCCTGGTCTCACTCAACAGTCAAAACCAAAATCTATTAGCGAGCTTGATCTCGCTCACTTGTCAACACTTGCACTTGTTGTATTTGTGCATTTCTAGCATCTGGCGGTGGTGGTGGTGGTGGCACAAGCTACTTCTACACCACTAGAGGTTGTTGTCCCATTGGAGGAGCCCCCAGAACCTATCCACCATGGCCATCCTAGCCTCCATGTCCTCTGCCCTTAACTGCTCTAGCTCGTGGCCTCCCTCTGGGAGGGGCCCCTGTAGGATCTATCAGTCACCTCGAAGGGACAAACCATGCATCGTACACAAGAGTAGTCTATGCAATGGGATGACCCTGATCATATGCCCAAGGCTGGGCAACCAACTTTCTGAAACTCTCAACGGCCTCTGGTGTAAGAATAGTGGGTCCCCATGTGGGAACCTAACTGGCCGCTCTAGTAAAAATGGCTCTATAGCAATCATCAGGCCTATCTTGGACATCACCAAACTATTTGGCCACTCTGTCTGGAAGGTACTACTCAATCATTGTGTGCTCACGACTTTGCATATAATGGGTCTACCTAGTGAAGTAGAGTTGATGTATATCAAACCATGCTAGCATTTGACACCATGGCTTCCATTGGAACACAGTCATATCATCTATCACTTGTCACCAATATGGGAGCCCAATCTTTCTTGTGTGCCTAAGCGTGATGGCACCTTGATATCTCCAAAAAATGGGATCATCTGGCTCCACATCCTCCATCTGCACAATAGGTCAAAGCACTGCAATGTGCTCCCATGCTCAGATATGAAGGGTGTCACCCCTACACCAATAGCTCTCCCATCATAATAGATGAAATTATGCAAATCATGGTATAAGGAGGCTAGCATCATGGGCCCCCATGAAAAAAGAGTCCTCCGGTATAACATCCTCTACCAAGCCAAGTCCCAACTTGAGCTGAAGAATTGCCTACGTCTGTCTAGAGCCACCAAACCTGAAATGATGGTTGCAACAATCAATCTAAAGGTCAACACCTGACCTCTATAGGTCTCCAAATCTATCTGAGAGGTGACCAAAACAATCTGATCCATCTCCATCACCTCTAATTAAGCAGGCATCAAATCCAGCATTAGGATCATAGATCACGTGGTCACCATGGATAGGAAATCACAATATTCGCCACACATCCTCTAGGGTCATTGTTGCCTCTCTCGTCGGAAGGTGGAAATAAGAATTCTCATTGTGCCATCTCTCACACAATGCTATCATCATAGCCAAATGTATCTTGATCACTGGTGCGTACACAATGTACCATAACTCAATCTCTCCCAGGTTCTCCTCACGCAACTCTAAAAGATCACCTAATCTCTCCAGTATTGTGGGCTTGTGATCTCTCAACATCAATGGTGGGATGACCTCCTGCACTCAGAAGCCCGTGACATCAGGAAATCATCAAAATTTGAAGTTATTTGGAATTTCTAGCTCAGAAATCACAAATGAATCATTTTTTTACAAATGTGTTGCTATATTCAAAAGTCAAACAATGATGCGTAATGCATTTTAAAATTCAAATTGACAAATGCGTCACCATACAAGATGGCATCACAATTTAGAATTTGGCATGACCTAACCCTTACTTTCAAATCGGCAAGTGCGTCACCAAACACAAACCCATTGCCATTTACAATTTGAAACCCTGATTTCAAATCAGAAAAAGTGTCAGCATATACATATGTGTCGTTATCTATCTTTTGAGCATCGTCGATTGAAGTTTGGGCATCACTATATAGAAATGCCCCTAAATTCTAAAGTTTAACGCCTAATAACTGCATCAAAATTTCAAATTTCAAATCAGATTTCAAATCATATACAGGTGGTCCTATGCCTGGAAGTCGCTGGTACTCATGAACTCGATCAAAGATGTGTTGTGGAAGCTCACAACATGCCATTTCGTCAGAGGGTTAGAGCTTAATTTGAAAGAATTTCTAAAGTGTGAATGCACAAATGAATTGAAAATTACACCTTTTGATCTATTTAAGCTAGAAAATTAGGGTTTTTTTACCCTAATTTACCCTTTTTAATGGGGTTTATTATCATTTTCACCAATTTTTCCAATCTAGACCTAATTTTGCATCATTTTTTGCATTTTTGGCATTATTCTTGCATCCCAAGACCTTTCTAGACCCTTGGGGTAGCTTTTCAACCTTTATCGAGAAATCAACCCAAAATTCAAAAAAAATGCCCAATTTCTTGAGGTGGCAGGGAATCAGTTTTATCCTTTCGTTGGGGCATCTAAAAAATAAAATAAAAATAAAAAAATGATTTGGGCAGTATTTTTTAATCTGAATAGCATTGTTCTTTGAACTAAAGCAGTAGGTACCTCACTTCAAAGAGGGGAAAAATGTAGACACTGAAAAATGTCATAATCAATGTCATACACTTGAATCAGATTTATTATCATTTCCTCTTTATTCATCCTCTTTTCACTTAATCGATTCAATTAGCCTAGCTAATTAATTAATTGCATCATTTTCTTCTATTTGGCCTAATTAATTAAATTAGGTTAATTCATCTCTTTTCACACTAACACTTCATCTCATTAAATTAAATAAATCAAAATATTTAATTTAATCTCCGAAGTCTGCATCTTATTTAATTAAATAACCCTATCCTATTTAATTAAATATCATTTCACCCCTCCCTTATTTATTAAATCATCCAATTTCATAAATATCTTTTAATTCCTCTAATCCTCTAATTGCATAAATTAAACCTTGTTTAATTAGAAATTAAACTAATTATTCCTCTAATCAAAGGGAATATTCCCATGGAATATTCTTTATCCTTTTTGCACAATTAAAACTTTGTTTTAATTTGTAAAATCCTCTTTTTCCTCATCCAAATGGAATATTGTAAGGAATATTCCCACTCCTCCAATCAACTCACTTAGCTTCAAAAGCAAGTTAACCCTCTTACCTTTCTAGCAAGTTACCTTTGACCTGTGTGAGCAAGTCAAAAGTGTGTTTGTTTGAGGTAATTGTTAGCCTTTGATTAATCTTCATCTTTCATTCTCATCCGTTGATGATAATCCATGATCCATTCCTCTCATCTCCTTCATCCTAAACCATTGGTTAAGCTTTTGGATCTTAACCATTCATTCCTCATTTCCTCTCCTATAAATAGATCACTATTTGGAGACAAATTGATCCATATTTTATTGGAAAGTCATGTTGTTTAATTTACTCACATCCATACTGTCAATTTGCACACATTTAGCTTATTTTTAGTTTTTTTTAGCTATATAACAGCTTCAATCTTTCATTAATGGTTTCCATCCATCCATCTTAGTTTGTAAATAAATTAGGGTTTTCATATTTTAGCATCATTTTAGCTTAAATTAGCTTAGATTAACTTAGCAATTGAATAATTAGATCATTTACAGCATAGAATCATTGTAACTTAGCTTGCATCATGTTCATTTTGTGCATAATTTAGGTTTTTCATGCACCAAACATCATGGTTTCATCGATTATCTTCCATAGAATCAACTGAAACAAGCTCACTATCACGAGATTGGGAAAGGGTCGTTGGTCCACATCAATGCGACACAAAATTCCACAAGATAAATTTCAATGGATTAGAGTAGATGTTTTTATTTAAAGCTTTCATAATATTAGCATGTTAGGTTTTTTGATAAAATGTTTACTTTCAATTTTGATTGACTAATCTTGTTTAGATTCAAATATTGGTTGCCTCATTATGCTTCGATTCTTCATGGATCAAGCATAATTCGGCCCATAACCGGTATCCTTGCATCAACATAAACAATTTCCATCATTAATTAAAACATCTTGAAAATTGTGCGTCCTAGATTTAGGTCCCAGGACCCATTTGTCCAAGGGCGAATGGGTCCTCCTTAAGTTCCGAGACCCAATTTAAAATATGTTTTTGGTGGAATTTTAATGATTCAAATTGAATTTTCAAATGTCAGCTTATGGAATCTATGTTTTGGGAAATTAGATAAACACCTATAAATACATAGTTGTTTTATCAATTCAACATTAAGAATCAAGAGGCAACTTTCAAAAGAGAAAATATTATTGTCAAGAGCATTGAAGAGTAGCATTATCAATAATCTACAACAACAATCATGATCATATCATCATGTCAAATTTATTTTCATTCATGCATGTTTTTGGAGCTAACATTGTGATGTAGGTTTCAAGCATTCAAGCATCAAATCAAGTGTCAAATCAAGCATCTAATCAATCCATTTCATGAAATATCCAATAATTAGAGACGTGTCAAACTTTAGTCCTCTAAGGGTAGCCATTAACGGTTTGGTGAGTTGTGACATTTAATTTTTTCATTCATCATTCCTTCTGATTTGTCATTATCTTTCATTATCAAGGTTTAATTACCAAAATGGGGTTTGACCAAGGAAAACCCTTGTTCATAAAAAAAAAAGTTTCCCTCTTTGTGTGTGAAGATTTGTAGGTGAAGAAGAATTGAAGATTGATCAAAAGTGCAATTTTATAAAGTTGTCAAAGTTTTCATCAAATTTGTCAAGCCATGGAAACTCCTTTGCAAGATTTATTTCCGAATTTCCAATAGTAGAATATGGAAGAATCAAGAGTGTAGATTCAGGGTTAGAGGACTATGAAGTTATATTTTGAAACCCTATGTAGAGACCCATTCACCCTAGGGTGAATCTATCCCAATAGGACACTAAGCAACCACTTTTGGTGACAGGTGCACATCAGTTTCTCCTTCTTAGATATATCGAAAGATTGTAATTTTTGTTTGTGTTATCTTTTTTTTCTACATTTCAAGTTTTACATTACCTAATTGAGTTCATTAAGCATTTTATTTTTATCTCCCCAAAGTGCATTTCAGTTATTTTGTGTCATAAGAAAACAACAGGTCCTCCTAATATGGTTGACTCACCTCAGGGTTGAAATTCAATCCTATCCTTGGGAGATCTCATTTTCTAATGAAATTAGGAAAGTGCAAGTGTATAGATCACATACCTTTTAGTCATTCCACATTGATCACACCACTTACATTTTTCTATGTTTCATTTCAATGAACTAGATATTCTAACACTATAAATTTTCTGATTTGGTAGTCTTTTCAAACCCTAGATCTAGATTTTTCATTGCATTAGTTTGTTTTGCATTTCATTTAGGGTTTCAAGATTACATTTTTCATCATTTAAATAGGGACCTATCCCACGGATAGACCGAGGTACAGTAACCCACCTTTCGAGTCAAGCAAGAAATTAATGTACGCTTGGGGTCAAGGGATAGGTTTTGCCCCACCCCTATATAGATAGAGTTTTTTTTCGTCATTTAGATTAAAATTTTAATTAAATTTTCATTCAAAAAGTTATCATCTTGTTCACTTTTTGTCATTAGTTATATTTTCATTTAGACATCAAAATCTAGAAAAAATTGTCACAGTAATCACAGTCTGCAACCTGAAATAGAGAACATAAATACTAAACTAAAAACTCATATTTTGATTTTCAAAACCTTTGTGCATTATTATCTCTATTTTGACTTCATGTTTTTGTTGTTCAAACTATGCTTTGAAATTCTGAAAAACAGTTATTGTATGTGCAAGAAAAAGTATCATTTTGCTTGATTCATTACAAGTTCATGGAAAAATTGTTGCATTTTAGCATTGAAAATCATTAAATTTGTAGTAAAATTGTGTTCATTTTCTGAAGCATTACCTATTTTTGATAGATTACTTCTCATTTTTTTACAAATAAAATCATGTTTCCTTTTCATAGATTATCACATGGCTTGTATGATTCTATTTTCCCTACTCATGGCTATAATCTAGGAAAACAAAATAAAACCTTTGACAAGCATGTTAGTTACCCTCCTAATATCTATCAAATTTGTAAGAATGTAATAACACAAGAGGATGCAACCATAGACAATCATGACAATCATAATTGTTCTTCTCCCAATATCTCTCCTACTTGTGACAAAGGTATCTTGAACTAAGAAGATACAATCATTAAGCGTCATGAGAATATTTTTTGTCCCTCTTCCCCTAACCCACCCATTTGGGAGGATATTATGGTGCAAGAAGATCATTGACACATTCCTTAACATCACCTTGCCTAGTCTCCATTCATCTCCCAACATCTCTCCCACTTATGAGAATACTTTAGTGCAAGAGAGTGTAATCAAGGATATTCATGAAAATCATAGTTATTATTCTCCCGATACCTCTCCTACTTGTGATGAAGGTACCTTGGTGTTAGAAGATACAATCATTGAGAATCACGAGAATATTTTTTGTCCATCTTCCAATTCTTCTCCCATTTGGGAAGATATTGTGCAAAATGAAGATAATATAATAGATACATTTCTTTCAAAATATGATAGAGATGAAAAGGCTAAGATAACCTAGACTCCCCCTTGCAATAAGATCATTAAAATGAGGATAAATTTATTGAGGTTATGAACATTAGATATCCCTTGATTATAGGACCTCCAAAAACTCCTTTTAGACCTCCCAAGGTTCGTCTAATCCTTGGACTTCCTAAGCCTCAACTTATCCTCTATCCACCCTCACACCAACCACAAGTCCAAAACAAACCTATGCTTATCCTATGACTACCTAAAAACAAGCCACTTCTTCCAGGTGATATCTTGAATTTTGCAAGGCAACATTGTAGTAATAATGTTTCACAACAACCGAGTTATAACACCATTGATCACACATATAATACAAGGAATAATAGGAAACCACAAACCATACCTACTTCATTACCATTACCTCAACCTATTTTTCCTTGTGCTCCTTGTTTGTCTTTGCACAAGGGAAAGGAGTATGATTTTGTGGAACAACTTAGAAATAATCCTACTAAAATTTATTTATGGGATCTCATTCCATCATCACTTAATTATCATAGCATGCTTCAAGATGATTTGCAAAAACAATTATCCCTCCTAGTGTGTAACCAAATGATGTAGCAACCCTAATTCAAGGTATGAACTTAATCAACTTAGACATAACCTTTCATCAAGATGAGCTACCTCCATTAGAAGTGAAAACAAAATGATTCCTTGATGATACAGACTATCATTAATAGGTGTGGCAATAGATGTACTCTCATTGATAATGGTTCAACACTCAATGTTTGTAGTGTAAGCCTTTTGGATAAAATTGGAGTGGTCAAGACTAAAATCAACTAGATAACTTGTCCATTTGTGGTTTTGACAATGTGGGAAAACAATCGATTGGTGTGATAATGTATTACCTATTAAAGTTGGTAAGGTTACATTGCGAACTCCTATTCATGTCATGCCTGGGAAATATCATATAATATTCTCTTAGGTAGACCATGGATTCTTGGAATGAATGTAGTTCCTTCAATGTTACATTGTCTAGTAAAGCACACTTATCAAAACAAAGTCTACATAATCAAAGCCTACCCAAAATCCTATCACAATTGTTTGTAAAATAAAAATGGAATGATAAATCCTCTTACAACATTGACACCAACTATAAAAGTGGAACTTATAGAAGAAGAAGAGAATTTTTTTTCATCAATCAAAAAACTATTGGATGATGATTGGGGTTCCTTGGATTTTACACCTACATTCATGGGAGAATAAAATATTACACACAAATCAAGAAAAGAGAGATAAGTTGGCATAATATCAACACAATTCGAGTCATCAAAACCATGTGAGTCCAAAAATTTAAGGAAAGAGGAAAACACAAATTATACATCCACATATGATGAGTGTGATCATGAGAAACTACCAAATCCAAAAGAAATGGAAAAAAATATGCAATAGGTTATGAGCTTTTGAAACAACTTGGCTATAATGGAAAACGATGTGGGATAAGAGAATAAGGTATTCATGTCCCTATAGAGCCTACCCCACAAGAACAAACAAGAGGTCTTGGTTATTATCATTCAAAAGAAACAAAAGCATCAATGAACCTTCGCTTAATATCAATGTCATCACACAAAACACTCCTAGGAAAAATATACATCATGCTAATGATATTTCTTCATCTTCCAACACATGTCTTAGTGATGATTGGGGTTCATTTTATTTTACACCCTCCTTTAAAGGAAAATATAAAATCTCACAATTTAAAGAGTCTTGTGTATGTATGACACCTTGTACTAAGCAAGAAATATCTTTGTCATAGAATAAATACACATCTTCTACTATTGATCAAAAGGGTACCTTATCGAGGCTTCTCCAATCCCACTCAATATCTCTTCCTCTAAGAACATGAAAGAAATTTTACAACAAAAGTTCATTTTGTGCATGGTCATTCTACTACTGAGTGTTTTCCCCAAGGTTTTCGTTGCACCAAAAGGTCAACCTTTTGATGTAACGACAACCATGGGGCCAAAAATGAGTGTAAGTATTTGAGTAATAAAATTCAACATCTTAAGGATTGTGGTACTCTTGTGTTGATGCACCTATTTCCTCTAATTGATAATGATTTTCATTTTATCATGTTGCTCATCACTATGTGGCATTGGTATCTTTACGTGTCTTGATCATCGTCATTCATGGTGGTACAATCTTAGGTGCAACCATATTTATCTTGGCAACAATATGATAGTCCTTGATGGTTGTCTTTGTCTCTATGATTGGGGGAAAGGATAACTAGTTTTTGGGAGGTGTACATTCTTTTCAAGTATCCCCCTTCCTCTCTTTCTACTTAAAATACCAACATAGAAAGTATAATGAAATTTTAAGTGGGGGGCATATTGTCTCCCATTCATTGTTTGCACGTTCCCTTCTTAGTGATGATAACATACATCTCCTAGAAACTGTGAACTTTTTATTCAAAGTGTGGCTTTCTTGATATATGTAACATGTCTTCCTTGTGGTGATATTAAATTCTTGATGTTATATAAGAGTGTGACCTTTATTGGTATATGGCATTCCTCTTAGTGGTAATGCTATGGCTTGTATTCCCTAAGGTGTGAATCTTTTATCCTCAAATAGTCCTCTCTTGGTGAAATTGAGTGTGACGTTCCCTAAGGTGAGACCTTTCATGTATCAAGAAAATCCCCTTTGATTATCCTAACCCAAAACTAATTCATGGTCACTAAGTATAACACAACTTGCTTTGTGGAGCCTTTATGTCATAAGTGTCTAGTATAATGCAGCTTGCTAGCCTTGTGAAAACCTTTGACCATTTATTGTGGTGACCTGGCATGACTTGCCCATTACCACTTGTTTCATGAGTTCACACCTTGTAGACCTAATATGTGGGTGTATTTTTCATGGCCACCTAGAATAACACAAATTTCTTGCTTGTAGAGCCATATTTTTTATAAGTAATTTTACATCCTTATGAGTGTATTTGATGGATGTGGCATAATAATACTTTCTAGTTCATCTTTTCTTACATTAATTTTGACATTGTATGATTATGTATTTTTTCTTGTTGCTTCATAGCTTACACTCTCTTGTGTCCTTTTGTGCTTATGTTGTTTTGTCATTGGATCTTGATCCTAGGGGATTTACAAACTCCTTGATCCTTTCATCCTATCCCATTGATATTTGTGCACTTGGACCCCTCTCGGTGTATATTTATCTACTTTAGTGTGATTCTGAGCGTAGGGCTCATAGTCTCACTAAAGTGAGGGCTAAATGTAGTGTATAAAAATGTATTCCTTTACATTTTCACACTATGTTTTCATCCACTTAATTAATTGGACTTAATTAAGCTTCTAATTGCCTAAATTATGCATTGCTAAACCTTGTTATTCCTGTTTTCCAAACGGGGAACTTATATTAAAAAATTGTCATCATTAATTAAAACATCTTGGAAATTGTGTGTCCTAGATTTAGGTCCCAATACCCATTCACCCAAGGGTAAATGGGTCCTCCTTAAGTGCCAAGACCCAATTTAAAATATGTTTTTTATGACATTTTGATGATTCAAATTCAAGTTTCAAATGTCGGCTTATGGAATCGAATTTTTGGGAAATTAGATAAACACCTATAAAGACATTATTATTTTATTATTTCAACATTAGGAATCAAGAGGAAACTTTCACAAGAGAAAATATTATTGTCGAGAGAATTATTAGTCATCTTCAACAACAATCAAGATCACATCATCATGTCAAAGTTATTTTCATTCATGCATGTTTTTGGAGCTACCATTGTGATGTATGTTTCAAGCATTCAAGCATCAAATCAAGTGTCAAATAAAGTCATTTCATGCAAGATCCAATCCTTAGAGAGATGTGTTAGACTTCAGTCATCTAAGGGCAACCATTAAGGGTTTGGTGAGTTGTGACATAGATTTGTTCATTCATTTTTCCTTGTTATTTTTCATTATCTCTTATTATCAAGGTTTAATTACCAAAATAGGGTTTTACCAAGTCAAACCCCTATTCACCAAAACAAACATTTTTTCCCTCTCTTTGTGTGTGCATATTTGCAAGTGAAGAAGGATTGGAGATTGATTAAAAGTGCAATTTTACAAAGCTTTTTAAGTTGTCATCAAAGTTGTCAAGCCATAGAAACTCCTTTGTAGAATTTATTTCTGACTTTCTAAAAGTGGAGTCCAGAGGAATTGAGAGTGTAGATTTGGGATAAGAAGATTGTGAAATTATATTTTGAAACCCTATGCAAAGACCCATTCTCTCTAGGGTGAATTTGTCTTAGCAGGACACTTAACAACCACTTCTGGTGACAGGTGCACAACAGTTTCTCCTTCTCAATTATGCTAGAAGACTGTAGTTTATGTTTTTTTTATCCTTTATTTCTACATTTCAAGTTTTCCATTACATAATTGATTTCATTAAGAATTTAATTTTTATCTCCCCAAAGTGCTTATCAGTCATTTTTTGTCATAAGAAAATAACAAGTCCTAATAGGGTTGACTCACGTCAAGGTTGAAAGTCAATCCTATCCTTGGGAGATCTCTTTTTCTAATGAAATTAGGAAAGTTTAAGTGTATAGATCACACACCTTTTAGTCATTCCACTTTGATCACCCCACTTACATTTTTCTATGTTTCATATATAAGTACAAAAATTGCAAAAAAAATTTAGAATGGCATGTATTAGGAATAGTTTATGAAATTACAGCAATAGTTTGCTAGCTAAAATGGATTTTGACCCATAGCCCCTTCATTGAAATAATATTTACATAAACCTTTAGGTTATCTTGAATGACCAATACCTAGTAATAGAGATGTATTGGGGCTATTTTATATCCTTTCAAAAGATGCAAAGTGAATTTATACCATGTTTGAGTTGGTGTGAATGCAACTCACTTGTTAGAGCTAGTGTGAGTAATATAATAAATAGATAGGAGATTAGTTGAAAAATATGGCCCACACAAAGAACATCTTAAAATATTCCTTTGCCCATGTCAACAGACCCTCTCTCCTACATGCTTATAGGAGTGTCACCACTCATTAATATGGAAGGAATAGAACATGTCTCTAAGGAGCTAAAATATCATATGATGATGCCATGTGGTGCAAAGAATACAATTCAAAAATACATCTATTAGGTTGTGAATCAACTACAAAAAGGTGCTTTCCATTTCCTTTGCCCTTTCTAAATTACCTATGTCCTTAGAAAATTCTTCTGATGAACCTTTTTTGACTAAGCCAAGTGTTGGTGATTTTTCTAGCAGAACCTTGAAATTCTCTAAAGGGTAGCCAACACTTATGGTTAAGAAATTTCAAGGCTAGTGTCCAACACAATGAGTAAAGGATTTTGAGGCCTTTACTCCTACACTTCAAACTCTGTGAGACCTAGGAGGGTGTTCCTTATTGTGTTCAAATGAGGTATGTCTAGTTGGTAACTGATGCAGAGCCAAGGTGGAGGAGATTTAATCAGTCTTCAACAACTATTGCCATTTCATTCAACCATCTTAGAACACTGAACACTATTAAGGATTTTGGACACAAAAACTCATCAATTAGACTTAAATCCTTCAGATAAAGCCTCTCAAATACCATCTCTTCACCAATATAGAATCTACTTAGACCCCCAACACAATCCCTAAACCAAGTTTATGAAGTTTCTTTGCAATTTCTCAGAGAACTTACACACTGCCCTATAAAAAGGCTACAAGATTAGGCCTATTTTACAAACAAACTACCTTTTAAACTCCTCCTAACACCATAAAATCTTTTAAAGTCATCAAAAATTCCACAAAACTCCCAATTCCATAGGTTTTATACAGGTACTCAACCTCTAAGCCTCCATTCTTCAAAACCCTCATTTTCCTTCCAAATGCTTAGGGTTTTTGAATGCTCAGCCCTCTAAAGCCTTCCAAGTCCAACCAAAAGATCAAAACACTTGTTCAAGGTCTACATAGGCATATCACAACATTTCCAAGCCATTCCATCAACAAATAATCAAAATGCATTACTAACCCAACCATTCTTACAAGAACAAGGCCTTGTTTCACACTACAAACTACAACACATTTTATTTTTATTCCACAACATAAAGAAACTCATCCTAAACTATTTACATGCCCCCCCACTAAGCAATAGGTGATGATAGTAAGTGGGGTGGCTTAAACCATTAAATGAACTCCAACCGGTGCCCTCACTGCCCTATATAGGCAGATCACAGAGTTCTCACCACTATGCCCTCCAAATTTTTGTCTAAGCCCTCAAAATGAGTTCATAAGCATGCCAATTCCTTATCCTATATGAATCACAAATAATTAGGGCATTAACTTGTTTGTACGACCTGTACAATGATAGTAAAACACAGAAAAATAGAGAACAAAGTGAAAAACTAGAAAATTAACAAAGATATGTTGCTTTTTCAATGATTGTTCTTTACCATCGATACATCAATCAAATCCTCATGCCTTTCAAAGTATTTTAAACATTTACAACTTATAATAGTCTCCCACAATGCCCTTAACCACCAAAACTAACTTTTTAGAAACACAACAAATTTGTTGCATTAAGCAACTCACAAATTTGCAACTTTAGACTCCTCCAACCTAATTGATTTTAACCAATGAATTCTATATCATTTTTAACTCATTCGCAATACATAATTAAGATTCCCACTTTTGCACAACTCATACAAATTCATATGTTTTCCATTAAGGCTTACAATTAAATTCATTGACACAATTCAATGTAAAAATGCATTTGAGCACATTGACCACCAAGACACCCAAATTTCCTAATGACATGAAGGGATGGTCTATTAGACCTTATTTTGAAATGACAAAACCTCTAAAACCCCTAAACTCAAATAAAACACCTTATGAAAAACCATTACCAAGGTACATTGTGAATGATGGTTGTAGGTGCCCTTGCACTAGTAACACATTTATACATAGATTGATTCCTATTTACTACAAATAAATGCAATTCACTAAAGATTTGGTAGACCTTTGAGAAAATGATTATCCATTTGCTAGGAATCAGGGGTATTTCAAACCCATACTTCATAATTGAAATATTTATAATAGAATGTTGTTCTTATTTTAAATCCATGGTCACGCATACTAATAGCTCATTGTCATGCAATATTATCTAACAAATAGACCAGTGCTTCATCAATTGGGAAAATAGAGTCAAATATGTAAGAACCAGTGATGTATATGCTATTTAATTTACAAATTGGTGGACTATTTCCATAGTGCTTTGTAGCATGAAAACTCACACTGCCTGAAACATAACTTCTTACCAAATCTTATGTAATTTCTTACAAATATACAACCATCTTCAAGCATTTAATCAACTCTTTGAGTTAAAGCTAAAAAAAATTCATACATTCAATGGAACAACTAAAGATAAATGAGAACACCATTGATATTTTCATTTATAACTTGTAAGACATAGGAGAGTATTTTTTTCTGAACTAATATTTTTTTCGATATCTATAGCTTCTATAAAACTAATTTTTGACTATTACATATAGGAATCATGCCCAAGATAATCTATTGTTCTATTCATTCATATTTCCTATAAAATTCCCTTTTTTGAACTTAACTTTTCACCTAGACCATGTTGAGACCTAAAATTTTGACACTTGTAATGAGCCTTGAAATCCCTTTTATAGAATAAGGGAGCAACAAGCATTAGGATCAATTACATTTACATTTCATTTCATTTGAAGATCAGTTGCACTAGAATATGAGATGTCCCCTAGTTAGTTATATGTAATCATTATAGAATATGGAAGAGTAAAAGACCAAACTCGACATCCGTTGAATGAACGAATGCTAGCCCCAAGCAATGCAAAGTTGGTTATTGCAGTAGCAACGAATCACCTTGTCCTTGTTGACCAAAGAAGATTCTCCATTCATAGCTTGAGCAAAAAAAATTATACCTCCTAGAAAAAGCATACCTGTCGTCAAAGTTAGGAAGTCTAGCACTTCTCCAACACACCAGCCTGAAAAATTTCCACATCAACACTAAAAAAAAAACCCACAAACATGTTAAAGAGGACCATCCTGACAAGGTGGCTATGGTGTCATCAAAAAAAAAATGGGGCAGAGACATCACTCTGATTCATCAACACTAGAGTATGCTTGCCCACATCTTGTTCTTGGTGGAAATAGAGGAACCGTCACCACTTCCTCGTCAGAGTCTTCAAAAGGTACCAAGGAAAGGGGATAATAATCACACTTCATATAAGTGTCACCTCCACTATATGAAGGGCTATCAAAACCTCAATGGAAGAATTATGTCTCCCCATATAAGCCTTATGATACTTGCACCTTTTCTTTGCCTTCTTTTCATACTCAACCAACTCTTTTCCCTTAAACTTGACCAGTTCTTCTGAAACGGTCTAGCTTCTTAGTCGGTAATTACTCCTTACACCATATTTCTTGAATTTCCTTCATGCCCTCTACCCTTTGGTGTCTTAGGAGATCCCTATGTCTCAATTTCATCCTCAACAGCATTTTCCTTAGATTCAAGAAAAATTAATCTCCTATACCTTTAGGCCGGCTTAACAAACTTGCCCAACTTACTTATCTTCTCAATAACTAGAACAAGAAGACTCAGAAAACCCTCACCAATTCTGCTCTCAGACTAAACTCAATATTCAAACTCTGAATGCAAATTATGAATGAAAAGAATATGGACATTAGTCCTCACTATATCAAGCCACGCAAGCATTCCAACCATTAATACTCAAGAAAATCTTATGCGTGCTAGCTGACAACAGTTTTCTTTGATTTTTAAAATTTCAACTGTTGATCATGTTTTAAGATAAATCAACGGATAATTATCATCAGTGTAATTAATCATGACAAAGCTTAATTGTGTGTTATTAATTCCTTTTCCTAATCAGAAAACCCCCAAGTAGATATATTTCCACTCTATTTACACATTCAACCACATACTTAGCATTAATTAAAACATGTCATGCCATAGTTACCCACTCACCCATGGGAATTAATAAACTTGCACTTCATCACAGTAGGACAGTGGGGAGTGATCTCGATTTGATCTCAGAATATTGGTCTGTACCCTACCTTGATTTATTTTCACCTTCCCACATATACCAATAACTGTCAAAATTTATGGTCAAAATCCTAAACACATACCCAAAGAATAATCTCAGAAATGGCACAATTTTTATCATAGTGCCATCTCAACTAAAATTAGTAGCATTCCATCTTCAGTAGAGTCCATCAGTAGCCTTCAAAATATTCCACGTGGCACTCGTGCACTTGCCCCTTGAAAAACATAGGAATACAAGTGGGCCCTTCATCGGGATGGTGGAGCAACTAATCAGGATTTGACCCAAACCAGTCTACCTAGCAAGTTCAACCGTTGATCTCCATTTCCTTACAAAGAAATTGTCATCTCCAAAACCTGGTGGGTCCCTTCATGGGGTGACATATGTTGTCTTTCCCACTAGCTCATGTGATTATTTTATCAAAGAAAGAAAATAGATGGGCACATGGGGAACAACCATGATGTGGCCACATCGTTCAATGACCATCGTTGATTTCCATATGATATTGTTCATAGATCATCAAGAAACATTAGGCCCACCATGTAAAGGTTACACGTGTATAATGCTCTCTAGCCCATGCGATCTCTTTACCTTAATGCATAAGATGGACGGGTGTGCAGGGAATGGTCCTGATGAAAACACGTGTTGTGGTGCCCACCGTTGATCTATCTCCAAGCTACACATGTTGGCCCTTTGGAAGTAATGGTCCCACCACTAACATGCCACATGGAAATCGCTCGCCAACTCGTGTGATTATTTTAATGAACAATAAAATGAAACGACTATGTCAGGAACAACCAAGATTCATCTACAATGATCAAACGGTCATCTTAAGATTGCAATCTACATATGCTGAAAATGTTAATATTTTAAAAGGGGGCCACTACTAGGTCGATGAGAACTTGACCCTTAGGAAAGAAAACTTAAGACTTAAGTCACTTAAAATTAAAATCAAGCCCGATTAGTAGGAAGATTTGAATGTTGAAAAAGCAATTGGTAACCGACAATCCTAAATTTAGGGGGTTGGTGAAAATAATGATTTCAATGGAATAAGAGGTAACTTGAATGACCAGATAATGGGAACATCAGGTCAATGCAAAATTAGAATAGCCAATGGTTTTTGTACTCATAGGTTAATTGTGAGGGGTTTTGGCAACACAAACCCTAAAATAGTGATGAGGAACATAACCTTAAGCCTAAAAACAAGGGTCTAAGCCAAGTATGCAAACTTTTAAGATGGAATCCAATTTTTTTTTTTGAGGGGTTCCATCAGTGGCTTCTGTTGGGGACACATGCCTCTCGCAGGCATGGTGAGATCCCAAAATCATGGGTGAAGCAAAGAAAGCACAAAAAACAAAAATAGGACAACCAACATATATACAATTTTTACATAGGCCACAAAGACCTAAAACAAGAGATCCAATCTCCACCCTGTTTGAAGCCTTCACCTGAGGTGCAAATTTTAGTATGCACCCTACAATCTAATCAAGATTCAATTCCTTTTGGTGGCACTAGGCCACTAAACTTAGGGATGATTCTTACCCTTGTCAAAGACTAATATATTGAAAGAATTGATTTTCCTCCATCCACTTTCACCTCTGCCATACGATTTCAACAAGTATAAGCCTCCTATTATAAGCAAAAATATGTGGTTACCATTGAGATCTTCCTATTTACAAATATTGCCACTAGCGTCTTTCACAACCTTTTTGAGTATACCATTGCTAATGTAATCTTTGTCATTTTCTATTGTATAATCAGGCATAAACCAAAAATTGTCATCATCACATGACACATATTCATATTCAAAGGAACATTATTTTCTTTGCATCTTATTGTCATGCTCCATCAAAATACCTCCAAGCTGAATTGGAAATTGAAAGTATTCATACTCCTCCAAGTAACTAGCATCATGATACTCATCCTTACCCACAACATCTGTATCAAATGTAAAATAGTAATGTGTAATTCCCTCCAAAAACTCATCAATGTGTTGCTTTGCTTGCTCAAGACCATATTCTAACCCTTTAGCTGATACACCATCAGAGCTCTCAACAAAAAAGTGGATTATCTATACACCAATAAGGATCATCATTTCTCATTTCTGGTGAAGATAGAGGCTCATCGAACAAGGGATTGTCCATTACATTCATTGTTTTCATAAAATCCTTCTCAACATGAAGATATAAATCTTCCATATCATCATAGTATTCAAAACCATCATAATCATTAGAAGAACATACAGATAGATTTTCAACTTCATTCATATCCTTTATAGTTAACATTTCTAACTCACACTATGAAAACTCTTCACATAAAGAAAGTTATTCCTTCTCAAGCAAACATGTGTTTCCATCATTATCATCATATTTCACATTTGTAGCTAAGAATTCGATCTCTTCTTTATGAGGAAAACCTTGACTATTGGAGGAATGATCATACTTAATGTCATCATCACTACTACAACCAAAGGACTCATCAATACTACAACTATGTTTAGAATTTTCAGACTGAATGCTCAGTTTTATGTCTTCCATAGGAGCATAGGTACTTGAATCTTCAAAAGAATTGAATCCACCCATTTCATTTGCTTCACTAAGGAATGCATTTTCAACCTTGGTTCTACTCTCTTCTTCTTCATGTGATATCTCATTTCTTAACTCATGTGGAGCAATAAAATCATTATCATCACGGGTCAAAAACATGATAGTTTCTTGATGATCATTTCTAATCTTCTCAAAAAGAGAAAAATATTCACACACTTGGTCAAGCTCAACAAGTTTCAACTCCTTTGGCATAGCACTCAAACCTGGTTCATAAGATTCATAAAATAAATCAATACATTCTGAATTTTCAGGTCTGTGACATTTAGGAATTGCAGATAGAGTATCCATAAATCTTGCATAGAGATCATATGATGATTCTCCTTCATGTCTTCTTATGCAATAGAGGGCTTGAACAAAGACTATAAGCTCACAAATGCATGCAACTTCTTGATCATTTGTTTGGGGCTCTATGTGATTCACATTATGGAATGATGTGCAAGCTGAAATAATTGGGGTGTAGGTACTTTGACATTCATCTTTAATTTTTTCCTTACACCTTTCATCAACATTTAGTGTCACAGGGCAGCAAACACTTGTATTCAAGTAACTCCTTTGCATCCCATAATTTTGTTTGTTTTCAATGTTCATGGCTATACCATAGGACTGATGCAAGGTTTTAGGATCCTTATCTCTCAATAGATAGCTCATCTTACTATCAAAAGGTCTCAAATAAACAACCAAACACACTACATCACTTAGTATCAAAACCTTAGGAATATCCCTTAATGTTTTAGCAAATCTTCACTTAAATGTTGTAACCAACTCATCCTCTTATTTTTTAATGCTCATAAAATTATTGATCATAGAACTAACATTGATTCTTTCACCAAATTGCTCAGTGAATAATGCTTTGAACTCACTCCAAGAATAAACAGAGTAGGTTGGTAAGTCAGAGAACTAGTTCCTTACGTCCCCTTTCAAAGATTGAAAAAATAGTCTCATAATTACATCCTCATGATCTACCTCATAGTCATCCATTAAATTGTTGAATTCTTGCAGATGCTTATTAGTTGACTCGCTCTTTGTACCACTAAATTTTGGTAGCTTATTTATGATTTTAGGTGGAATAAAATTTGGGTAACCATTAATTCCACTGAAATTGATGGCTCTATATCTTTCAGAGTTAAAACTTCTCTTACAATATGACTGGAGCTGATTACAAACCATAGTTGCACTAGGAACCATACAAGGATGCATATATTGATGATATACTTTCTTACACCCATACAAGTCTTCATATCAACATTGTAGTTACAAAGGGTACTTCAAAGTTCTTTCACAGCATAATCTTAAGGTTTTATAATGCATATTTCTATCTTGATTTGCTTAAGAACTTCTAAATGAATTTCTGCAAGGATACTTTATACTTCACCTCATAATAGATGTTGCAATCTAGTAATATAGAAGTATTGAAAACAATTTATATTATTCCCTTTCTTAGTGCTTATTCAGTCAATAGGGAACCAAATTTTCATGACTTTCAAATATGGTTTTCATATACAAATGTAGCCTTCTTGAAAACCAAAATATGGAGAATACCTGGATATATTACAATTGTTGTAGATTTTTTCTTCCTATTTGGAAATATTGTAGATCTGAAACTTTCTTCACATCTTCAGCAAGTTCTTTTGACATAGTCGCCACCTCTCTTCACAGAGGACTAAAATTCAAGAAATATGAACCTCTTTTAAAGATGAATTTCATTCTGGGTCTTCTCCTCAGCAGAGTCACACATAAATTCTTTGAAAATGCTGCAACAAAATCACTTCCAGGTTTGAAAATTTCTCAATATCTAAACCAAATGTTTAGATTCACCAAATTCTTGACTCTTAATTGTTCAAGAGTTTTATTGACCCTTTGATAAGACAATTTTCATCCAAATTTTTGAGTGCAGTCCCCAGTGGAGTTGCCATTTTTGTTGGTGATTTTTCCAGTAGAACCTTGAAATTCTCTAAAGGGTAGCCAACCCTTATGGTTAATAAATTTCAAGGCTAGTGGCCAACACAATGAGTAAAGGATTTTGAGGTCTTTACTTGTGAGACCTAAGAGGGTGTTGGTGTGTAGTTGGTAGCACATTTATACATAGATTGATTCCTATTTATTGCAAATAAACACTGAGCTTAGGAATCAGGGGTATTTCAAACCCATACTTCATAATTGAAAGATTTATAATAGAATGTTGTTCATGGCTAGGCATTCTCATTTTCATGCAATACAAATAGACCAATGCTTCATCAATTGGGAAAATAGAGTCAAATATGTAAGAACCGGTGATATATATGTTATTTAGTGCTTTGTAGCATGAAAACTCACAGTGCCTAAAACATAACTTCTTACCAAATCCTATGTGATTTCTTACAAATCTACAACCATATTCAAGCATTTAATCAACTCTTTGAGTTAAAGTTAAAATAGGGTCATACATTCAATGGAACAACTGAAGATAAATGAGAACACCATTGATATTTTCATTTATAACTTGTAATACATAGGAGATTATTTGTTTTTGAACTAATATTTGTTTTGATATTTGTAGCTTTATAAAACTAATTTTTCACATGCCCGAGACAATCTATTGTTCTATTCATTCATAAAATGCCCTTTTTTGAACTTAGCTACCATGTTGAGACCTAAAATTGTGAGGAAATCCCTTTTACAGAATAAGGGAGCAACAAGCATTAGGCTCAATTACATTTACATTTCATTTCATTTAAAGATCATTTGCACTTGAATCTGAGACATTCCCCAGTTAGTTATATGTAATCATTGTAGAATATGAAAGAGTAAAAGGCCAAACTCCACATCCTTTGAATGAAGACATGATAGCCCCAAGCAATACAAAGTTGGTTACTATAGTAGCAATGAATCACCTTGTCCTTGTTGACCAAAGAAGATTCTCCATTCATAGTCTGAGAAATTTTTTTTATACCTCCTAGAAAAAGCATACCTGTCATCAAAGTTAGGATGTTTGGCACTTCTCCAACACACCATCCCAAAAAATTTCCACATCAACACTAAAAAGAAAAAACCACAAACATGCTAAAGAGGAAGATCCTGACAAGGTGGCTATGGTGTCATCAAAAAAAAAATGGTGCAGAGATATCACTCCAAGTCATCAACACCAGAGTATGCTCACCCACGTCTTGTTCGTCGTAGAATTAGAGGAACCATCAGCACTTCCTCATTAGAGTCTTCAGAAGGTACTAGGGAAAGGGGATAATAGTCACACTCTGGATCAGTGTCACCTCCACTATCTGAAGGGCTATCAGAAACCTCAATGGGAGAATTATGTCTCCCCATGTAAGCCTTACAATACTTGCACCTTTTCTTTACCTTATTTTCATACTCAACCAGCTCTTTCCCCTTAAACTTGACCAATTCTTCTAAAACGGTCTGGCTTCTCAGGCAATAATCACTCCTTACACCATATTTCTTGAATTTCTTGTGTGCCCTTCTACCCTTTGGTGTTTTAGGAGCTCCCTATATCTCAATTTCATCCTCAGGAGCATTTTCCTTATATTCAAGTAAACTCAATCTCCTAGATCTTCAGACTGGCTTAACAAACTTGCTTGACTTACTCATCTTCTCAATAACCAGAACAAGAAAACTCAAAAAACCCTCACCAATTATGCTCTTGGACTAAACTCAATTGTCAATCTCTAAATGCAAATTTAGAATGAAAAAAATATGGCCATCAGTCCTCATTATATCGATCCATGCAAGCGGGCCAACCATTGATAGTTAAGAAAATCTTATGCACACGAGCTGACAATAGTCTTCTTTGATTTTTAAAATCTCAACCATTGATCATGTTTTAAGATAAATCAACAGATAATTATCATCAGTGTAATTCATCACGACAAAGCTTAATTGTGTTCCATTAATGCCTTTTCCTAATAAAAAAAGCCCCAAGTAGATATATGTCCACTTTGTGTACACATTCAACCACATACTTAACATTAATTAAAACCTATCATGCCATAATTACCCACTCACCCGTGGGAGTTAATACACTTGCACTTCATCACAATAGGACAACGGTGAGTGGTTTTGATTCAATCTCATAATATCATCCTGCACCCTACCTTGCTTTATTTTCACCTTCCCACATATACCAATAACTGTAAGAATTTATGACCAAAATCCTAAACACATACCTAAAGAATAATCTCAGAAATGACACTATTTTTATCACAGTGCCATCTCGGCTAAAATTAGTAGCATTCCATCTTCACTAGAGTCCATGAAAGCCTTCAAAATATTCCATGTGGCACTCACCTGCTTGCTCACTAAAAAACATAGGATACAAGTGGGCCCTTCATAGGATTGTGGGTAGTGGTCAAGATTGATCCACGTCACCCTCCATCAACCATTGATCTCCTTTCTTACAAAGCAATCATCTCCAAAACCTGGTGGGTCCCTTCATGGGGTGACAAATATCGTCTTGCTCGCTAGCCCGTGTGATTATTTTATCAAAGAAATAAAATAGATGGGCACGTGGGAAACAACCAAGATGTGGCCACATCGTTCAATGACCACTGTTTATTTCCATCTGATACCATTTTCTGATCATCAAGAGACATCAGGCCCACCATGTAAAGGTTACACATGTATAATGCCTACTAGCCCATGTGATCTATTTACCTTAATGCATAAGACAGATGGGTGCGCGGGGAATGGTCCTAATGAAAAAACATGTTGCAGTTCCCACCATTGATTTGTCTCCAAGCTACGCGTGTTGGCCCTTTGGAAGTAATGGTCCCACTGCTGACATGCCACAAGGCAACCACCTTCCAGCCCATGTGATTATTTTAATGAACAATAAAATGAAATGGGCGTGTAGGGAACAACCAAGATTCATCTGCAATGATCGAATGGTCATCTTAAGACTGCAATCTGCACATGCCACAAATGTTAATTTTTTAAAATGGGGCCTCTACTAGGTTGATAGGAACTTGACCCTTAGGAAAGAAAACTTAAGACTTAAGTCACTTAAAATGAAAATCAAGCCCAATCAATAGGAAGATTTGAACGCTAAAAAAGCTTTTGGTAACCAACAATCCTAAACTCAGGGGGGCGATGGAAACAATAATTTTAATGGCATTAGAGGTAACTTGAATGATCAGATATTGGGAACATTAGGTCAATGCAAAATTAGAATAGCCAAGGGTTTTTGGACTCATAGGTTAATTGTGAATAGTTTTGGCAAAACAAACCCTAAAACAGTGATGATGAACATAACCCTAAGCCTAAAAACAAGGGTCTAAGCCAAGTATGTAAACTTTTAAGATGGAATCCAAAAAAAAAATTGATGGGTTCCATCACCAAGCACCTTGGTATTATTCTTTTATAGAAGACAAGTTAGGTGATCTATCTAGTTTATTAAACATTTGTGTTCATCATGCACAAGTATTCTTCAAAATGCATGGAATTAACCTCCTTCTTACACTAATTTCACCTTTTGAAGAAGTGGTCTAATTAGCTGCAATCAAAGTAATAGGTTTCTATTTTTTCTTATTCTCTCCTTGGTTCTTTTATTTATTATCTTGTTTTCCTAACCATTTTTATTCTTTTGTGCCTTGATTCATAGCCAAGGCATGTGACTTAGAAGATTTGATTGTACTCATGTGAACCAATTTATCTTTCTTCTTAGTGAGTTCTACAACAAACTCATCTAAAGAAGGAATTTTGTAGGTGGAACCTATAACACATGTTGTGACATGGAATATAGAAATGAATATAGAATAGTTAGAACCAATCTTAGAAATAATACTTAATATTAGTTGTGTGTCTTTATTTTTTATTCCACACCACTTTAAATATAATTAAATGATGGATTTTAATTTTTTTAAGTATTGAATGGTGTTGAAATTGATTAGACTTGACCCTATGAGATTTTTCTGCAATTAACGACCGCTGAATTCATCTTTCTTATCAAAGAGGCCTTCTAATGTAGTTTAAACCTCATTTGGAGTAGTGAAAGATTCAACGTGAAAGAGTCGGTCAAGAGACATAGATATACAAAAAGTACCAAAGTGGTGTAGGGGCACCTACACCTTATGGTGCAAACATAAGGATTCCTAAAGTGATCAAAGTTGGATGTGAAAGGTCTTTCAATATTTACGCAACAAGGAAGTTGTAAAATATGACAAATCTTGAAAAGATGTAAAAGTTGTCAACCCATGTCAAGATGGGTAAAGGTGAAATTTATTCATGTTTTCTTGTATAAGGTCATGAATAAGGCCTAAAATGCCACATAATTTAGATTTTTTAGGGTGTTTTAGGTCTTAAAGGTCAATTAGGTGGAATAATGCAAGAGTTACAAAGTGTTGTTAAGTGTAACCTTGGCAAAACTTGCAATTTAAGTGTTAATTAGTTGAAAGGATTAGTTGTGCTTAGTGGTTGAAGGTAGTTTTATGTGGGAATGATTTAAAAATCCTTTCAAGGCTCGAATGAGGGGTTGAAGAAAGTTTGTATCCAATGAAATAAAAGAAATACCACTATTATTGACCAATTTCCTGTGTTTTCACTATTTCCCTGAAGATCATTGGTGTTGTACAGACCCGTACAGGCGGTTCATGGCCTGATATCCTCAATGCTTGTGGATACACATGTTTACTTGCAATTTCTTTTGTTTTGAAGTCCTAACTCTTTGTTTTGTGCGAGAAATTAAGAAAACATAGTATGCCCTGTTTTATTGTGTTTAAGGGTTTGAGGGTTAAAGATACATGACTCCCACCAATCCACCCATTGTTTTGGCACTGTAACTTAGTGGATTGGTGTACAATATGATAGAGTAGGAGTTTCATTGCATTTGGGGTTTAGGGAGAGTCAATTGAGTGGTGTTTGTGTGATGCCTAGTGCTGATAGGGACAATTTTCCTTTATAAAATGGTGGTTTTATGATGGCTTTCAAAGAAATGCTAATGGGACTGAGTTTGTGAGGGTGCAAAGATTTTATGCAGACCTGTGGGAAGGTTTTCAGGACAATGGTTGAGTTTGGGAAGTCTTGGAAAGGTGAGTTTCAGTAAAACCTAGTATATTGAGGGGAAATGGAGGGTTTTGTAGAATAGTGACAAAAAGGGGCATGGCTTGGTCAAAAACTGGTGTAATCTGATGTTTTGTGACATAACAAATCCCTATCAATAGGTTGTGGAGCATAACCAAACGGTTGGAAGGGCCTTCCTTTGTAAAACAGGGGTAATTTTGTAACCTTTTGGTAGGAAAGTCTAATGAAACACATGAATGGTGTAAAGTAACCTTGTGGAATTGGTTGGGACAGTGTTTAGGGACCTGTTTCAGTGCTTAATCCATGATTTGGTGGCTTGTGTATAACCTCATTCAATAATTTCATCAAATGTTGTGATTTGAGGCCTAGTAGCCTAGTGAGGGTATTGTGTTGAAAGTAGACAATTTGTTTGTATTTGAATCAAATTGAGGTTGTATATTTAGTCACACCCCTGGGTCTACATCATAAAGCCCCAAATATTTTACAACCACATTTTGAGTGTTGAGGCTACAATGTTAGGTAATGGTGCCCAAACTACTAGGTGGTGGTGCCTTTGAGCACGACTACTATAGTGGCAAGTTGACCCAACTATTTTTTTTTAATTTTAATATAGTATGGTGTTGCAAGAGTCATACAACCTAGAGAGTTGAAAAATTTCCTTAGAGGTAAAATTCTCCAAAATTGATGATTTGATAGCTAACATTTAAGTTTTAGGTCCTTATGAGCATGATGGCAGGGTCCATTTTAGGTTGGAATGCTCTAAAATGATAGCTACTTTCTAGAATTATGCTTCAAATTTTTATTTACAACTAGGTCCTCCAATCTTTGATTTTAGTGAAATGAAAGTCAATCTTGACTTTCTTGAGCCTTTTTAATGTTATGGAACAACCAAAAACATCTTTAAAATTATCAAAAAGCTACAACCACTAGAATTTTACAAGAACAATATATGTAAACTAGAGTAAGATAGATTTTTAGTTTCTTTTTAAACTGTTTTGATTCTCTAGATCATCCAAGGATGCAAGAGGAGTATACTATATTTTTGAGAAAAATATTAGCAATGATTAGTCTATAATTTCTTAAGTAATAGGACTACAAAAATAAACTATACCAAACAATATAGCTCTCTACCAAAAATAAGAATATGAACTATGATCTATTGTTAATCATAGATTGCATGCACTCTAGTCCAGACATGATCAAATATCAAAATAGAAGAATGGGAAGTTTATATTGAAAAGAAAGAATTCAAGAGAAAATGTAAGAGAATATACACAATTCTCACATTACTCTTTCTAACTAATAGAGAAGAGAGTTGAGAGTTGTATATATATATATATATATATAAAATAGGGACATATACATCCAAGAGGTTTAATAACTTCAACATCCTAGAATAGGTGATAGTTTTATCTATTTGGTAAATATCAAATTATATGTTTGCATCTAGTCAGATAAAGATAAACAAATGCTTATGAGAGATGACAAATAAATCCAAAAGATGGTGTGAGACTCAACTACCCAAAATCGAGTGAGAGTGATAGATTTTACTAGGAGATTGTGCCATATGCTCTCATATTAAATGTCCAAAAACTTAGTAATGTGTAGGAAAAATAAATTATCTCCTAACATAAGGAAAATAAAAAACCTACACTAACACTAAGCAAAGATCTTTTTCTTATGAAAAGCCTCTTGATTTAACTAATAATTTTTGACAAAAGTTGGGAAGACATATAATGAATGCACCAAAATTTGTCTTAATGAGGGCAACTTGGAACTTGGAACAAAACACAAATGGATGGTGCAAAAACCTAGTGTGAAACCAGGCTTCCAAAACTTGTTTAACAAAGAGACAATATATTCTAAATACACTAATGAAGAGCAATGATATGAAAAGGGCTAGAGCAAATGTAACAGGAATTCAATTGGAAACTTGAATGGTAGGTAGACAACCAATACATTTTAGATTATATATGATGAAATGAGCTGAAAATGATGTTCTTTTATACTTGACTTGGACACATAACTTGAAAAATTTGAAATAAGAGTGACACAAATCAACTCAAAACCTAAATTAAATTTCATTTTGAAACTTCAAATCTATAAATGATAAAATAAACCGAATCAAGTCAACATATAACCCAATAATGAAAAAGAAAGATACTTCTCACCATTGTTTATTTCAATACAATGTGCTTGTGAATCATCTGATTGTTGTGTTTAGAATTAGAAGTAAATAAGTGCTTGTGAATCACGATTTGTACTGCCCATGTGTTCCACCATCTTGAAAATTTGGATGATATTGAAACTGAAAAGCGATTACAGGCAACATGTCAAAAGTATTGAATGTTGGAGAACAAATAAACAAATATTTAATGTGCAGTTCCGTGAAGAGTGAGAACAAATAAATGCCATCCAAACCTACCATGAGTTTTCATGTCAAATTCTACTTTAGATTTGTCGGTTGCCTACAAAGTCAGGAAAGGTGGGCTGCTGTCAATGTTCACGTGACGCTCCACCGCCAATTTTCTCTGTCGTATGGAAAAAATGCATAAAACTGTGTGTATACCACCTTTCCATCGCTCACGCCCCACAGATAACAGAACAAAAACTGTATATACCACATCCCGATCACAATCACTCACCACAGTTAGATAAAAAAACCAAAACTGTATATACCACATCCCAATCACTACAGAACAAAAACTGTATATACCACATCCCAATCACACTCACCACGGTTAGATAACAAGACAAAACTGTGTATATCTTCGGAGGGCATTATTAGTGTCGGCTTTGCTGTTGACTTGTCTTAGGGCCGAAAATTCTATGGGCATATCTATTGCATAGATATTTTAAATATAATTAGACAATATTTTTAGGTTTGTTTATGGAAAGTATAGAAAAATGGCATATCATTTATTTGTGTAAATTCAGCTAATTAGTAGAGATGTCGGCATCTATATAATTTAGTTCTAATAAGTAATAAAAAACTCTTGTTATATATTTTATAAAGAGGAGTCTTTTTGTCGATTACTTCAAGTAACCAGCGACTTAAAAGTAAAGATGTGGAAATTTGTATAATTCAGTTATATTTATTAAGAAAAGTTTATATTGTGTAGTTTATGAAGAGACGTGCTTTCTAGTCTTTATTTTTTAATGCTTAGTTATCAATTATTTAAAGGCAGGGACATAGATATAACACGTATTAAGAGATGTGCTTTGTAATCATTTCAATTTTTTATACTTAAATAATCAATTATTTAATGATAAAGAAGAAATATTCTATCTAACAAAAAAATGTCAATGGCGTGTCATTTATGAAGAGACAAGTCTCCTAACCCTCTAACTTGAATATAAAGTCACCTTGTCATAAATATCCTCATTTATGTTTTACTTTTTACATTGAGTATTTGAAACATCATATAGTGATGTTTTTCAACTATAATATTAATTATTGAATCCTTCAATTTAGAGCCAATGTTTAGGGGTATCTATTCTACCAAATTCCTCTTAGACATTATCTCAATTTCATCTCATATGAGTGTAGGACATTTTCACTCATCGTAACTTGATCTTTGGTACACTCTTTGTGAGCCATTTAACTTCACCAATAGACCAAAGGCCGCTAGACAATATCATTTTTTCATTGGGATGAGTTGACAACTTTTGCACAATCTAGAAAGTAAACCAAAGACTATTTTTTTCTATTATCATTCCAAATTTGTTTGCTTTAAATTTTATGGCCCCTAATATTCAATTTTTTTTGTAGTTATCATCCATAAATGATTTTTTAAAATATACAGAGCAGTTCTAAGCTTTTCCTTATAGATAGAGACATAATTTTAATGCTAATATATATTTATAAAGTAAATAGTAAAAAGAAAAATTCATAAATTTTTAATTGAGTTAGTAAATTAAAATCTAAGGTTCTCATAACTTTGTAATTGAGATGGTGAATTAAGACTTTTTTTTTGTAAATTTTTAATCAAGATGGAAAATTGAAATCTAATTTTTTCATGAATTTATAATTGAGGTGGCAAAGCAAAACCTAATTTTTCATAAGTTGTATTTGTGCTGATGAAATTTAACCTTAAATTCCCATGAAGTTATAATTAAGGTGTGAATGAGAACCTAAATTTCTCACTATGACATAATTTAAGGTGTGGATGAGTGCCAAATTTTTCTAGTAACCATAAATGGTGGCAAAATATGAATTACATAAAACTATGAATCATTGCCAAATTTTGATTAAAAGTTTAATCAATGCTATTTAATATTGGTTTCTAATCCCTTGTGAACGATTTCATGATGTAGTCAAGATTGAGGGGTCTTATCAAACTACTCAATCTTGTAGCCTTAACATTTCATCCAATCCATATATATCTATATATATATATATATATATGAGTACAAATAGAGCATACATTATTTTAGCTTTAGATTGATTTAATAGTATATGTGTATTATAATATTTAAACCCACAAACACATATGTAAGTAATATTTATAAATCATCTATTGGTGCTCCAACAAATTCACTATGTTTCTACAAGATATGCTTATGAAATCATTTAGACTTAGATTAGAATCAATCTAAAATTGTTTTAAGTAAAAATTTATGTTTTAAATTCAAACAAAATAATCATATTGATAAGAACAAGTAAAACTCTTCTACACTTAAAGATGTACAAATTTTAAGAGGGTGGTCCTTGAAAGTCTCACAAGGTAATTAATGAGAAATACTATAAAATATGTTACAAACAAAAGCTAAACCTTAAGACATAGATTGAATCCCATTACTTTGTCACTAACTCCTTGTGTTAGCTTTTGTGATTTTATAGATGTAGATCTTCTAAATAGAGAATAATTAAGGTGTTTAGGAGTATAAGTAAACAACTTAATAAATATTGGTTTGTCCAATATTTAATTTATATTATTAAGCTATAGTAGACCCACATATCATTTAAATTACATGCATGTGATATTCATAGTTAAAATTGTGACCAATAACTATTTAAGATAATACTTGATTGTTTGAGAAATAGAATCAATAAAATATATTTCAATCACAAGAAAAATATACTTTAGTTTTAGTTGATCTTAACAACAAGTTTATTTACAAACCATTGTTTTGGTTAAGGTAAGAAGGGATTTTGAAAGGGCCCATACCCTTGAACAATCAAAGAAGAACAACAAAAGAACCAAAAAAGTAATTCATCCAAAGAGGCGAACAAAACTAGTCTTACAACTGCGAGTGAAACATTCTAGCAACAAAAAAGCTAGCATAAGAACAAGACAATGAGCAACCACCAGGCATAAGTCCAGAAGCCAATTAGTTAAGGTGGTCTAAAATCAAACTTCATAAAATACCTTAGAAGAGGGGCATGACAGGAATGCAATGACCTTCCATTGTTAGAAGGAGAGAACTCAACCAAAGGATGCTCAATCACCTCATCAAGTTTTCTCTTAAAGCCTTGCAAGAATCACCAACCTTAGCAATGTGGTTTCTCCTATTAGATTTTGTTAATGATAATAGATAGCGTCGATATAATGCTCTAGCTTGATAAATTAAATAATAGCCAAGAAGCTATTTAATTTATTTATACTTGGCACGAGCTTTGAAGAAGTCTTATTGAATGAAGATTATATGAGGCCGACCTCATTCATATTATCTTCGATTTTCTCTCCTTGGCACAATCTCCTATATTGTTCTTGGTGGCCAACTTCATTCTAGAAGACAATTTATCTTATCTAGCCGACTTGCATTTATTATATTCGCACCTCTTCAAATTGTATATATAGAGGTTCATCTTATCATTTGTAATCATCAAGTTAATTCTATGTAAGTGTGAATTCTTCAATAGCAGATTGTGAATTACTCAAGAGCAGAGTGCGAACTCTTCAAGAGCAGATTGTGAATTATTCAAAGGATAGGTTGCGAATTCTCCCAAGGAAAAATTGAATCTTAAGGAGTGACAGTTTATTATCTGTTCTTGCATCTACAGTTAGTGCTGAATATTGGCCTTGTGTTCGGCCTCATTGTAAAGAGATTTGTTGCCACTATTTTTATATATAAGAGAGATCTTTGTTGTTGGGTTTTTCTCCCTCAAGAGGAGGGTTTTCCCAGGGTATCTGCTGTGTTATTTTGTCTGATTTGAATTAAGTTTCTGTGCTTTAATTTGTTCACTAAAATTTATAGATTTCATCTCCTTCCCATCATTATGAGGTTGACAACATTCTGAAAGATTACTTGAAAGAGGGGAGCTTTCAAATACCACTTGTTCCTTACATGAGGAACCTAAAGCCTTGCCCATGATGTTTTTCCCAGAACTTTCTAGAGCCATCTCAAACTTCATTATATCATTGGAGTGCACCTTCTCATGAATTTTTTTTCATAATAAAGAGGAATTCCCAACATTGTTGAAATGGTTCAGTTGAGAGGGCTCATAATGGAGGTTTTTCTCCCAAACACCAAGCTTGGAGTATAGATTAATATTGTTGGGAAAATTTTAACCAACTTCAATATAGACAAAAAATATAGCTTAAAGAAAACACATTCCAATTTTTTCTGACATTGTCTATGGTTATAAACTAGCCAATAACATCAACAGTACCATGAATGATAATTTCATCCAAGAACTCCAAAGGGAGGTCTGGGAGATGAACCAAAATAGGAAAAAAATTATTCTTGGTAGCATCAAATCCAATAGACCATATTTTTAAATGAAGAAAGGTGTTACCAAGAAACTAGGGACCTTCCTAAAGAAATTTGATGCAACCCTCATCAGAATGGAAGGAGAATAAAAGGAACCTATTCATAAAATCCTTCACACTCAGCAAACCTGAAGCAAGCCAATAATAGGATGCCCGACTACAAATAAAATCAATGTTTGGTCTATGACCAAGGAACCTCCCAATAAGAGAATAATGTAAGCATGTAAAAGCTCTATCAACCCACACATCGAGAATAGTAAGAAAAAAAATTCAAAAGATGGGATATGGAGGGTCCACAAAAGGGGAGACTCTAACATCACAATTACACTGTAGAATAACACCTTCCAAAGAATTAGTAGAATGTGGAATGAGGATCTTCACATTGGAAGGTAAATTTGTATAGAAACCCTCATCAAAATGAATGGAAAGCTCAAATTCCATAATGATCACACCATCACATGAGCCAAAATAGGAAGGAATTTATAGATAAGCTCACAACATGTCAAGGACAAACACTAACTTGTGGTGATAGTGTATCAAAATTCACCTCCAAAAATATGAAACAAGATAGGCTAGCACTCAAATCCCCACCAACACATGCAATGTCAAAGTCTAGCATTGGGGGAAGTAGGAAGGAGAACATCCAAGATGTGGGAATCAACAAAAACAACTACCACATAGATATCATGTGAACACTCAAAATGAGAAGCCCCAACCCCTAAGGTCATCAGAGAAGTCAGCATAGCCAAGAGGAACCAAGGGAATAAACCCTTTATGGAGGTCACAATGAATGCCAAGATAAATCTAGGGTGAAGAAAGGTAGTAGGTTGTAGGGGTGAGGAAACCACTACAAAAACCTAGAGATGAACCCCATTAGAAGCAACAGTGGCATCTTTATGCTCATGCACAAGTATTTGCACCTCTAGCCACATAATCCACTAAGCACCCACCATCGAACCAGTCATTAGCATTGTTGTTGTCTCCCTAACCATTTGAATCTACTCCTTCCTCAACACCATTGCTAGAGAAGGCTTAAACCTTCCACTCCCACTCATTTTTTTGAAAAAATCCTCTAAATATTCTTATCATGTGCCCATTTTTTTTTAGATTGTAGGAATCAGGTAGACCCCCTATAAACAGCAGTGTGCTTGGTAAACTTTTTTCACATGATGATGACATTGATGCGACATGCCCTCTGGTACCATGGGGATGAGGGGAGACTAGACCTCGTGACCTCTTGGCTATAACAGGATGCTTTAGCCAATTGAGCTAGGCCTCTTGCCCCTTATCATGCCCATTTACAAACCATTGTTAATAAACCATTATTCGTAAAAGTATTCCACATATTAAAAAATTAAAGAATTACTACAATCACCTTTATGGAATACTAATTATTCATAAAAAACGAGATTAAAAAATATGATCTCAGGGACTTGCTAGATCCCATAAAATTTATGAGAAAATAATGGAGAAAAAGTATTAAAAAAAAAGACTAAATTTCTAAAATACCAAGCTTATAACTTTGCTTTGATATAGAAGAATCTAATTTATAACACTATTTTAGACTCACTAAGAGCCTATTAATGGATATCTAAAAAACTTCACCTTTCCCACTTGTTCCTTCTTCATAATAATGGTATAAATTAACCATATTGAATATTGGAGAAATATCCACTCCGATTGACAACTCTATCTCATACGTATTAGCTAAAAACTTCCTAAGAACCTTACATGGCTCAATATTTTTCCGTTTCATCTTTCCATATATACCTTGTGGGAACCTCTCCTTCCATAGATGAGCTAAAACTAAGTCTCCTACCATAAGTTCCTACTCTCTTCTCTTTAGATCAACATGATCCTTATATTTCTTGGTGCTTGTTTCTAACTTATCCTTCACTTCCTTGTGCAACTCATGCAAATACTCTACATAATCTTCAACAACAATGCTTTTTCTTCCCAAATTTGCAATATCCCTTAATTCATGAACACCTCTTGGACTAAATCCATAAATAATATGAAAGGGGCTCTTACCTATTCTTGTATTGACTGAGTTATTGCATGAAAACTCAATTTTTTCCAACACCACATCCCACTGATTTGGTTTACCACCTATCAAGCATCTCAACAAATTCCCAAGACTCGTATTAACTACCTTTGTTTTCCCAAATGTTTGGGGATGATAGATCGAGCTAAAATTTAACCTTGTTTCCAACCTCTTCCACAATGTTCTCAAAAAATGACCAATAAATTTTGAGTCTCTAACTAAAACAATACTCTTGGGAAAACTATGTAATCTAACCACTTCCTTAAAAAATAAATTTGCAATGTGTGTTGCATAATTTGAATTCTTACATGGAATGAGATGTGCCACTTTAGAGAATATATCTACCACAAAAAATGGATTCATTACCTTTATGATTCTTTGGTATCCCAAGAACAAAGTTCATACTCACCTCTTCCCATGGTCTATTTGGTGTAGGAAAAGGCTTATATAATCCTGTGTTTTGACTTTTTTCTTTTGCATGTTGACATATTGAACAACTTTGCACTATGTTTTTCACATCCATGCTCATTCTTGGTCAATTGCATCCTTCACTTAGCTTTCCCAAAGTTTTATCCACTCCAAAGTACCCACAAATTCCTCCAATATGCTTCTCTCTAATCAAACAACAACCCATTTTGAATAAATTATTCTAGTTGTTGGGTCCTATCCTTTTCAATTGGAAGTTTACAAACTACTTGTGCTTCCCCAAAGTCTGGATCCTTTTCATACATTTCTTTCATTGAATCAAAACCCATAACATTTACTTTCATTTCTTTTAGCAACAAGAACCTCCTACTTAAGGCATCAAATACCAAATTTGATATTCCACTCCTATGTTTAAGAACAATTTGAAGAAACTCTACCCATTTCATATGCCTTTGATTCAACTTACCTTGGTTATTAATAAATTGTAATGCATGATGGTTAATGTAAAGAAAAAATTCCTTGGGTAGCAAATAATGTCTCCATTTCTTGAGTGCCTAGACAATAGCATAAAACTCTTGATCATACATCAAATATTTCTTCTTGGCCTCATTTAGCTTCTCACTAAAGTATGCTATGGTTCTTCTCCCTTGACTTAGAACCCCTCCTATGGTTGCTCCACTCGCATCACTATCAACTTGAAACATTTTTTTGAAGTCTAGTAATTTTCCAATACATGAGTTTTCGATTACTTTTTCCTTGAATATATTGAAACTTCACTCTATTGCAACCATCCACTTGAACTCTCTTGTTTCCCATTTCAACGTGTCGTGATAGGAGCACAAATAATGCTAATTTCTTTGATAAATTTCCTATATAAGCTAGCTAAAACATGAAAACTCCCTTGCTTCAAACATATTTCTAAGTGATGGCCAATCTAGTATTACCTTAACTTTATTTGGGTCCATTCGTAAGCCTTCCTTTGAAATCACAAAGCTCAAATAGAAAAAATCTACTTTCATAAAGCTACATTTATCAAGGTTAACCAAAAAAAATTCTTCTTTTAACTTTTGCAAATCAACCCTTACATGTTTCAAATGTTCTTCTTTTTCCTTACTAAAACCCAATATTTCATCTAAATAAACAATTACAAACTTACTGAGGAATGGTTTCAACACTTCATTCATCAATCTCATGAATGCACTTGGAGAATTTGTGAGGTCAAATGGCATGACCAACCACTCATACAACCCTTCTTTTGTCTCAAAATTAGTTATCCTTTTATCTCCCTCTCTAATTCTTACTTGGTGGTAACTACTTTTCAAATCACTTTTTGTAAAACTTATTATGCTCCACTCAAAAAATCCATCAAATCATCCATGTATGGCAATGGAAATATATACTTGATTGTTATCTTAAATTAATGGACATTGAATCTATACACATACACCATTCTCCATCCTTCTTGGGTGCCAAAACTTCTAGTACTACACATGGGATTAAACTTTCCATTAGTAAGCCCTTTTCCAACAACTAGATTGTACTTGCTTATTTATTTCTTTGTACTCCTTAGGAATCATTCTATAAGCTACCATGTTTGGTAAGCTTTCTCCTAGAATCAAATCCATGTAGTGGCTCATACTTCTCATGGGTGGTAATCCATGCGATAAATATTTCATCAAAATATCACCATATTCTTGCAAATTCTTTGATTTGCATGGGTTTTATTAGCTCTTATTCTTATTTATCAACTTCCTTTGGACTATATATAAATGTGTAACATATTTCTTCCTTTTGTACTTATTTCATGATTTTTTTCTAGAGATTATGCATACCTATGTATTGTCGTCCACTTCCTTTTGCTTATCCAAGTCAATAAATTCATAACATACATTTTCTTGTCCTTGACTATAGTGTAAGTGTTTTCTTCACCATCATGCATAGCTTTCCAGTCATATTGCCATGGTTTAGACCCAAGAGGATATGGAAGGCATCCATGGGCATCACATCACACATTAATTCATCTTTGTAATTACCAATATGAAAAATCACTAAGCATTTCTCACTTACTAAGTTGATGTCCCTTTTGCAACCATGTAACCTTGTATGGGTTTGGGTGCTTTTTTCTCTTTAATTTTAGCTTCTCAATCATTTCTTTTGACACCAAATTATTTGTGTTACCACTATCCATAATTATTGTACAACACTTACCCCTTGATTTGCAAATAGTTTTGAATAAAATCCTTATTTGTGTAAGCTCTTGTTGTTATTTATTTGGTTTCAAAAGCACTCTTTTTAATATGAGATTTTCTCCATGTTCTAGGTCCAATTTTTCTTCCTGTTCTTTAGCCTCTATAGTAGAAGTCTGTCCAACATTAGTTTTTCCACCTTCTTGTTGTATCTATGGGCATTCAAAAGACCTATGATTAACCTCTCCACAATTGAAGCACACAGGCTTGAAAAACCTCTTCCTTGAAGTCTCACCTCTTTCTCTTGGGAAATCTCCTCTTCCTCTTGTACTTGGGCTAAAATTGTTTTGTGGCCATCTTGACTCTCCTTATCTTGTGAGTTTCCCTCTTCCATCATTTTTTGTCCTTTTTCTCTTAAAGGCTTTCCTCTACCTATGAAATTATCTTGTTGCTTCCTTGCCAACTTTTGCTCTTCTTTGAGATCATATCAATTGGTAAGCTTCTTTTATTGTTCTCATCATAATCAAACTAAGTTAATCTTGGATTGAGACACATAAACCATTAATATATCTTTCCACCTTCTCCTCATCATATTTAACATGTCTGGCTCAAATGCTAAGCCTATAGAATTATTCAATGCATTCCACAACACTTGAATCCTTTTGTTCCAGTTGTAATCTCTTAAACAAGTTGATATGATAATCAACTAGAAAACATATGGCCTTAAATTTAATCACCATTTTATTCCATGAATTTATATTTTCTTATCTTTTCTTCAAAATTCCTTTCAATTTACAGTTGCTCCCACCATAGGGATGCATGTCCCTTCAAGCTTGTGCAAGCATACTTCACCTTATTCCTATCTTTTGTGGATTCTAAATTAAAATATCTATCCATCTTTATAATTTGAAATCAATGAGTTCTTCTGAATTCAAACTCCCATTGTAATTTGCAAGAATCTATCTTCTTTCTCATCCTCTCTTCCTCCTATTGAATTCTTAGGTTCTACAACTTCATCTTCACTAACATCTTCTACATGCACTTCTCTTTGTTGTGTCATTTTTATGGATTCTAATTGTGTTTTTATTCCTCTTAGCATCTCCATAACCACAATATCATCTCCTTGGGGTGATCTTCCTCTACTACACCCTCTATGTGCCATCTCCTCTTCAAATTCTCTATAGTTTTAGGTTTGCACTCACCCTTTCTACCCACAACAATTTTTTTTAAAAAAATTTATTAACAAGAATTGTACTTTGATACCATTTGATGCAAATCAAAAATTGAGAACTCTTAATGGGTATCAATTTTTGTAGCTATGTAACAACCTCCAACCATTAAAATGACATTTGCAAGCAATTTTCATCACAAAAAAAATTTAAAAATAAAACAATTGGCATTCTTGCAGGAAAATTGGGTTCATATTATTAAATTGCAACAATAACATAGTCTTTCCAATCTACAAAAAGCTACAAGCAAGATTACACTCAAAACTAGTATGCTAAATTTGAACTTTAGCTACAAAACATTCATAACTACAAGAAAACATTGGAAAATCTACAACAAAACACTCCAAATAAGCTCCTCACACCTGTCTACAGGCACTTCCTTCTCTATATTTCTCCATCTGGATGCCATAAACTTCCTCAATACTTCATGTTTCTCAAATATTCAAAAATGTCAATCTCAACTCTATCTCTCCTCTTCATTCTTGGGTGCTGAATCCTTTATTCAATTTCTAATTTTTCTATATCCATTCCCTCTCCTTTTGGGCATTGAAATTCACCAAACCAATCCTCTTAAATTGCAACTTGGTATTCTAGAAATTGTTACTCTTGGCAGTCATTCCTTATGCAACTATTCCACTTCTTGCAACCGCTAGGTACCTGGGAAAGAGCATGACCCAAAATAGGGGCATTGGAATTTTAAAAATGAGCATAATACAATAATAAATTGCCCACTCACATGTTTGGGTGTTGGATTTTTACTTCCTCCAATTTGGTGAAGATTCATTTAATTGATGAGCCACCAAGCACATTAAAATCAAAACATAGGCACCACTTAACCAAAATATATTACAAATTAATTTTTAATATGATAGAGGTGTGAAGAGTTCTTGGAAGTCATGCCTATAAGAGAAATAAAAATCACAACAAAATTAATTTTAGAAGGAAAAATATAATTATTTTTGTGTGAAGATTGCTCATGCACCCGAAAGCTCCTACACCACCTTCATAATGAGAATAGATTTTAAGCCTATCCCTTTTCCAAGCCTAACTACCATGAGGAATCCCATAAGAGATATAATGTTAGAATAAGTTTTCAAGCCTTATTCCTTTCAAGAGCTTTGATAATCCATTTAGGACACAAGGAAACCCTTGGCAATGAGTATCAATGAGACCAAAACCTCTAGAGTCATGGCGAAATGAAAAAAATTCCCTAGGCATCTCTATGAAATCCCTTTTCCCTACTTTGAATAAGTCCACAAGAAATACCTTAACTTTTCAAGTTTTTGATAAGAGACCTTACAACCTTGAGTCTATAATGACCTTAACACAAATTTATTATAATATCATCAGAACTAGAATATTCAAATAACTTTTATTTATAACCAAATATGAAATGTGCAAAGAATTTAGATATCCATAATAATTTAAAAGAGATCTACACACAAATCCACCCAAAAACAAAGACATGCATTATTATGCTCAAACAATTGATTTTAACTAAAATATGAAAGTAAACTCTCACGAATCCTATATAAAATTATCTATAGCAAATTTGTATCACTTTATGATCACCATGATCCAATGAGAGTGAGGTGAGAACATACAATGAAAAATACGTAATTTGACAAGGCATAATTGCACACAACTACACCAAATTGATTAACAATATAAATACAAATATAAAACTAGAAATATAATAAAGCACAAGAGTCATTCTATTATGATAAAATGCATAGATTTTTTTTTGATACATAATAGAATTTATAGTAACACCAATAATTTAACTAAGAAATTATATTTAAATTAAGTATGTAAACTAGCTATTTCTTATTTTACAATATTACCACAATCTTCACAAGTCAAATCATTTTAGCACAACTACAATCTTTGGGTTTCAACATTTGATTTTAAAATCTAAGGGGATTCATCCTCAGTTAGATAGATGAATATAAGGCTCAAACTATTGTGATAAATTTTTAGTATGATAGACAAAGATGTAAAAAATGAAGAAATTGCCTCTAACTTATATAGATTTGAGGGCCCTAATTTAGGTGCCCAAATTCCAACACCTCTTTGGAATAATAGTAGTTCTCCTCCATAAAAGTTTGTCATAGAATATATTAAAAACAGTGGAAGTTAAACAAGGTGCATAATCAGAATACACTATTTATTCTAGGTACCCAACTTGGTGAGGTCCTAACTTCTAGCCTAGTGGGAAAAACTTCAATTTTTTGATGCATTGGAAAGACTTGTAGAAGAAATACACCAAAAAATGTAAAATACAAGATTGTTTGAACAAACTAGGCCCATAAATGCTTTGAAGACCTTGAAAAAAGCAATTTATGAAAATATAAAAAAATGCCAATAAATTAAATATTAAATTGAAAATATTTTTCTCACATGAAAATATGGAACGCACTTTTAAGCTAGTAAATTAAACTGTTAGAAACGGGACATTACAAAATCTAACAAAAATAATAATAAATATGCATGGTAACAAGCATCTTAGAACAAATCTAAACTTTCCTAACAAAAGAGAGGTCTTTGGCTATCCAACAATACAATTTCTTTTCAAGAAGAGTAACAATAAATTGTCAAAGAAAAGAAGAAATGTTTTTATAAAATTAATTAATATCTCAAATTACCAATCTTATGAATTTTGAAGTCATTAATTTAATATTATTTTTAATTGGAAGTTAAGAAGCATGATCTCTACCTCGACCTTCATAATCTTGGATCCATACATGCAACAAGACTCAATCTCTAATAAATATTATTTTACAATCATTCCACTTCAACAATAAATCAAAAACCTCTTTAATTAAATCTAATGTACCTTTATTTATTTATTTTTTTAAAAAAAATTAATGGAGAAATCAATATTTGGAGGGACTTATGAAATGCAACAAGGCTATCTCTAATAAACATTGTTTTAAATCATTCCACTTCAAGGATAAATTAGAAACCACTCTAACAAATTTAATAACTTAAATATTTAAAAGTAAAAAAATAAAAAAAAATTAATAGAATAACCAAATACTTGGTAAGACCCATAAAACAAAGTTCTAACATACATCACTATAACCTTTGTCTCGTGATCTTCCCTCCACCCATGCAAGGGTAAATCCAAGAGAATCAAACCTGTGACCATCATCCATATTAATAGAGGAATCAATATTCAGTGGGACCCATGAAGCAAAGTTCTAACACACATCACTATAAACTCTGTTTGCATGAGTTGTCCTCCACCTATGAGTAAATCCAAGGGGATCAAACCTACAACCATCAATCAATACTCGATGGGACCCATGAAACAAAGTTCTAACGACATCAGGCAAATTCACTGCCAACAATTCACCATCAGAAAATTTACCGCCAACAATTTATCTTGGGAAAATTCACTGCCATGACAAATTCACCTCAAGGAAAATTCACCACCAGGAATTCACCGCAACGAAAAATTAATCGCAAAGTTTTAATGCGATGAATTTTGTGCAGCGGTGAATTGCTGGTGGTGAATTTTCCTTGAGGTGAATTTGTCATGGCGGTGAATTTTCCTACGGTGAATTGTTGGCGATGAATTTTTCAGCGGTGAATTACTGGCGATGAATTTTCCTAGAGCTAGTTCTAACACACATCACTATAACCTTAGTCCACGTGAACTATCCTCCATCCATGCACAGGTAAATCCAAGGAAATCAAACCTATGACCATCATCCATATTAATAGAGGAATCAATACTTAGTGGGACCCATGAAACAAAGTTCTAACACGCATCACTATAACCTCAGTCCGCATGAACAACCCTCCACCCATGCAGGGGTAAATCCAAGAGAATCAAACATGCAACCATCATCCATATTAATTGAGGAATCAATATCTAATGTCCCATGAAACCAAGTTCTAACACACATCACTATAAGCTTCATCAGCATGAACTGCCCTCCACCCATGCAGAAATAAATCCAAGATAATCAACGTACAACCATCATCCATATTTTTCATTATCATCCATTAGCATGAACCGCCCTCCATCCATTAACATGAGCTGTCCTCCATGCATACAGAAATAAATCCAAAAATAACCATCGTCCATATTTTCCAATGACTTGATTGTCCAATCTGATCTACCTTTGACAACTTAATCTAACAACTTCATTAATTACATCCACAAAAACTGATTTTTTTTATTATATCAAATACCAAAGTCAACAGTCATAACCAGGCCAAACTTAATATATTTGCACCTCACATGGTGGTTGTAAAGCATAACAGCCAAGTGGCTGACTGGCCGTAAATCACTAAATGCCCAGTTAGGTCTCCCAGAGTTCTTCCACCAAAAAACTCTCCCACCTCTCACCACCATTAAAGAAAACATATCCAGGTCTTCTCTCTTTATCTCAGAATCCTCCATATCCATGGATTCAATAAACAATAAAGGAAAAAAACAAAACTTTCGTTACAAACGCGGACGACTTCCCCCATCTTACGACAGAAAGAAGACGTTTAATTGGGGAGAAAGAAGAAAAACCCAAAAGAAGTCAAATTTCCACGCAATTCAAACCAGAGGTGAAACTTGCAGAACAAGGCCCCCCCCATACTTTATATAGAAAATTCACGTTTCTCGTCTGGTCGCTCTTTAATGCTGTGAAATGCATACAAAACGTTTCTTTCTCCCCATCGTTTTCAGAGAGCTGTAAATCAAATTTGCGCAGTACAATCCTTATCTTGACCAGAAAGAAACATTGGATGCGGACAATATATCAAATTTTGTGAGTGGAGGGAAGTGAAATCGGTCAACAAGTAAGATAAAGCTGCACACACGCACGTCGAAAACGATAAAAGTTATGACGGCACCGCCATGCTAAAGTTGCAATCGTGTGACATTCGCCGACTATTTTACTTTGACTTTGCATGGCAGCCGACACAGCTATTGGAAATTCGTGGAAATTTCCAGGAAAGAATGGACGCCGGCGTCCTGCCATTCAAAGTCAACTTCTTTTGAACAGATGGATTTTAAATTTTTATTTTTATTTTTTCAATTTTCCATTGAATGATTAAAGTGAGAGACGAAGTCTATGGGCTTCAAATGTATTCTTATGTAGGACCCCCGCTTTTTTTAAAAAACAATTTAATCAAAAGATTATATATTAAAATAAATGTTTTTGAATCATCATGCGTGCAGTTTATATGATTCCAAGGCCGATTTGGTCTTTGATTGGTATCATTATTTTCTTGTAATTTTTGTAATGACAAGATTATATATTATAATATGTAATTAATTCTTTCAAAAGTAGGTGGTATGGGACCATGTCTTAAAGTTACATTTGCTTAATTAAGAAAAAAAGAACATGTAGTGTAAAGCAAACTCTAGAAATTTAGGAAATAAGATTATATGCTTGATGTGATTTTCTACATCATTTCAAGGTAGGTCAAGTAAAACAAATAATTTAAGTAATTTGGTTGTCTAGTGGTTTCTAAGTGTATGATATATAGTGTTGAGGTTTAAGTCTCTTAGATTTTATTAATATAAAATATATAGAGAGAGGATAATTCATTTTTCTAGGATGTTTTGAGTGAAAGTGAATGTGACTATTAAATAATTTGTTTTTAGAAATTTTAGGTTGAAATTATTTATCAATCATATGTATTAATGACTTTCTTTCACAAGATACGTGTTAAAATTGAAGAGAATATATATATATATTACTTTCTTAAACATACACATATACATGTTTGTGTGTGTTTTCTAAAGAAAAAATTGTAAATTTTGTTCTAAGAACAAATAGGTAACATTATTTAGATGCACACGGCATTATAAAATGTTGTGTGAAGTATGTATAACAACACTAGCATAAAGAAAATTAGTCAAAAAGGGACCAAAAATTATTAGAAAAAACATCAATATGTACCAACACATCCATAACCCAAAGCCAGCACAAATAAAATACCAAAATAAAACAAGTGATAAACTAACAATCATATATAGAGTATTGCACAAGAGACAATGCAAATCCATCCAAGGTTTCCATCTTTACTCATTGTCCTACAACTAAAGGAAGACCATCTTTGGACTATATATTTCCTATATATTTAATCCTTGATAAACATGTTTATATAAAACAAAAGTCGAGACTTTATCAAATTGAGTAATATGTTCAAATGTATTCTTATGTAGGCCCCATTGTTTTAATGAAAAAATTATATATTCAAAGAAATGTACTTAAGCATGCGTGGAGTTCACATGAATCCAAGGTTGATTTCGTCTTGAAATTGACATCATTATTTTCTCATAATTTTCATAATGATAAAGATTATGTATCATAATATGTAGTTAGTTTTTTTAAAAGTAGGTGGTATGGGACCATGTCTTAAAATTACATTTGTTTCATTAAGAGAAAGAGTAACATCTAGTATAAAATCTATAAATCTTGGGAATAAGATTATTTGCTTGATGCATTTTTCTACATCACTCAAGGTAGGTCAAGTAAATTTAAGACAATTTAAGTAATTTGGTCGTTTAGTGGTTTAGTGGTTTTTAAGTGTAATGCATATAGTGTTGAGGTTTAAGCCTTCATTTTTTTAAGTGATATATATGTATGTATGTATGATAATTCATTTTTCTATGTTAGTTTGAGTGAAAGTGGATGTGAATATTAATAAATAATTTATTTCTACAAATTTTAGGTTGAAATTGTATGTATGTATGTATGTATGTATGATAATTCATTTTTCTATGTTGTTTTGAGTGAAAGTGAATGCGAATATTAATAAATAATTTATTTCTACAAATTTTAGGTTGAAATTATTTATCAATGATATGTATTGATGACTTGTTTAGTAAAATGAATTATCTAATGACTTTCTTTCTTATTTATTTGTCTACAAGATACGTGTTAAAATTGGAGAGAAACATATATATGTATATGTGTATATATGTATATATGTATATATGTATATATGTATATGTGTGTGTGTGTGTTTTGAAGATAAAAATGCAAATTTTGTTTTAAGAATAAATAAGTTACATTATTTAGATGCACAAGGAATTATAAAATGTTATGTGAAGTATGTATAAAAATACTAGGCATAAAGAAACGAAGCCAAAAGGGTTCCAACAAATATAAGAAAAAATATGAATATATACCAACACATCCATAACCCAAATTCAACACAAATAAAATTCTTAAAGAAAACAAAAGATAGGTTAACAATCATATATAGAGCATTGCAAAAGAGACAATACAAATCAATCCAAGGTTCCCATTTTTACTCATTGTCCTACAACTAATGAAAGACCATCTTTGGATTATTATTTATTTCCCATCCTATTTAATTCTTGATAAACATGTTTGTATGAAACAAAATTCAAGACTTCATCAAATTGAGTAATATGTTCAAATGTATTCTTATGTAGGCCCCATTATTTTTTAAAGTTCTTTCTAATGAAAATATTATATATTAAAAAAATGGTACTTAAGCATATGTGTAGTTCACATGAATCTAACCTGTCGATTCCACCTTGATTGACATCATTATTTTTTTTATAATTTTCATAATGAGAAGATTATATATTATATGTAATTAGTTTTTTAATAAGTAGGTGGTATGGGACCATGTCTTAAAATTACATTTGTTTCATTAAGAGAAAGAGTAACATTTAGTATAAAGTAAAATCTATAAATCTTGGTTCAAATAAGATTATATGTTTTATTCATTTTTCTACATTACTCAAGGTAGGTCAAATAAAAAAGACATTTTAAGTAATTTGACTGTTTAGTGGTTTTAAGTGTAATGCATATATTGTTGAGGTTTAAATCTTAAATTTTATTAATGTAATATATATATATATATATATATGATAATTCATTTTATATGTTGTTTTGAGTGAAAGTGAATGTGAATAATAAATAATTTTAGATTGAAATTATTTATCTATAACATGTATTAATGACTTTCTTTCTTATTTATTTATCTGCAACGTGCATGTTAAAATTGAGAAAAAATTGTGTGTGTGTGTATTCTAAAGAAAAAATACAACTTTTGTTCTAAGAACAAATAAGTTACATTATTTAGATGCACAAGGCATTAGAAAATGTTGTGTGAAGTATGTATAACAACACTAGGCATAAAGAAAGGAAGCCAAAAGGGGTCCAAAAAATGTAAGAAAAATAAGAATATGTACCAACACATCCATAACCCAAATCCAACAAAAATAAAATTCTAAAAGAAAACAAAAGATAGGCTAACAATCATATATAGATCATTGCACAAGAGACAATGCAAATCTATCCAAGGTTCCAATTTACTCATTGTCCTATAACTAAAGAAAGACCATCATTGGACTATTTATTTCCTATACTATTTAATTCATGATAAACATGTTTGTATGAAATAAAAGTCAAGACTTTATCAAACTGAGTAATATGTTCAAATGTATTCTTATGTAGGCCCCATTATTTTTTAAAGTCTTTTCTAGAATGAAAAGATTATATATTAAAAAAAATGTACTTAAGCATGCGAGCAGTTCACATGAATCTAAGGTTGATTTTGTCTTGATTGATATCATTATTTTTTCATAATTTTCATAATGAGAAGATTTTATATTATAATATGTAATTATTTTTTCTTAAAGTAGGTGGTATGGAACCATGTCTTAAAATTACATTTGTTTCATTAAGAAAAAGAGTAACATGTAGTATAAAAGTAAAATCTATAAATCTTGGAAATAAGATTATAAGCTTGATGTTGTTTTCTACATCACTCAAGGTAGGTTGAAAGTAAAAAGACAATTTAAGTAATTTGGCCATTTAGTGGTTTAGTGGTTCTAAATGTAATGCATATAGTGTTGAGGTTTAAGTCTTAGATTTTATTAATGTAAAATATATATAGAAGATAATTCATTTCTCAATGTTGTTTTGATGGAAAATGAATGTGAATAATAAATAATTTATTTTTACCAATTTTAGGTTGGAATTCTTTATCAATGATATGTATTGATGACTTGTTTAATAAAATAATTTATCTATAACATGTATTAATGACTTTATTTCTCATTTATTTTTCTACAAGGTACGCGTCTCCTTTGATTTCAAACCAATTTTCCTTTGCTCTTTTTGTCCTTAGTCTTCTTTTCAGCCTAATTTGGAGTTTGATCTATCTTTGAGCTTTCACCTTTCTCAAATCCTAATCCTTCTTTGTCTTTAGATCCTTTTTGGTTTGAAATCATTTCATCAAGCTTTGTAGAACTCATCTTGAATTTTTCTTCATGACTCTTTGCTTTCTCAAGATGTGATCTCAAGGTCACAACTTCTTCTTCAAGTTTTGAACATTCTTAAGATTTTCTTTTCACTTTGGCATTTAGACATTCTTCAACTCTCTTTCATTCTTCAACTTGCACTTTCAGACTGGAAATTTTCTCATTTGGTTGATTCAAGTGATCATTAAACTCCTTATTTCTTTCCCTAAACTTCTTGATTTTCTCTCTCAACTTTCTAATTCATTCATCTGCTTCTTTGAAATTTTCCTTAAAATATTTGTTCTCACTTTTAGTTGTTTCTAGATCTTCAAGGGCTATTTTGAGTTCTCCATTCATGTTAACCATGCACTCTTCTTCTGTAAACCCAGTAGCAGGTATCTCTTTCAAAGGAGTAGGAAATTTTCTAACATCCATGTGTTTAATCTCCAAGATCTTCCCAAAGTGGTTAAGCTTCTTCCAAGGAACCAAGCTCTGATACTAATTGTTGCATAGATGGTTGTTATTGCATTGAAAGATTGACTTGTTAATGCCCAATACAACCACCAAAGTTAATGAATCCATGTGAAGTAGTTAAATCATGCCACAAACCCAAGTGCTACACTATACAACACAAGGAGATCAAGGGTGCACACCTTGCAAAATAAGGGGTTTACCATACCATCTCATAGGGATTTTTTGAACTATTTTCTCTTGCTTGACCTCTGTTAAGAAGGTAAGACTGCAGTATGAATTGCTTCTCTCCAATAGAAATTCAAAAGTTTAGCTTCCTTCATCATTTTCCTAGTTGCTTCCTGAACTATTCTTTATTCCATTCAATCTTTACAAAAACTGTTAAAATTATTTGAAGTAAACTCACCACCTCTATTAAATCTCAAACATTTGATTTTTAGATTCATTTCATTCTCAACCATAGCCTTAAATGCTTTAAGCTTGTCTAGACCTTTTGAATTTTCTTTGAGAAATGTAACCCAAGCCATTCTAGAATAATCATCAATTAATAACATGAAATACTTGTCACCACATGAGCTTCTAATTATGGTAGGTCCACATAGATCTCTATGCACTAACTCCAAGGGACCTGTGATAGAATATTCTTTTATCTTGAATCTTGTCTTTGTTTGCTTTCCAATTTGAAATTCTTTGCAGATTCACATTGATAGGATTTTTAATCTTTGGAAAATCTCTCATAGCATCAATAGAACTTATCCTTACTAGGCTATCAAAATTAATATGATCCATTCATCTATGTCATAGCCAACTTCCATTAGTTTGAGACATAAATCACTTTACACCATTACCTTTGAGTTGATAGACATTACCACCTATCCTTGTCCCAACAAAAACTAGAATACCAGAGCTTCCCTTTCTAATTTCATAGCCACCATTTTTAAATACAAGATTATATATCCTTTTCTACACAATTTTCCTACACTTAGAATATTATGTCAAAGACCCTTGCCATAAATAACATCATCTATATTATGCTTTCCATCAAAACTAATTGAAGCTTTTTCACAAATCTTACCAGAAGTATCATCACCAAAATTAAAAGACCACCATCATAATTTTCAAGCTTAACAAACTTACTCTTATCACTTATCATATGATTTGAGCATCCACTGTCAATGATCTCGTAACTATTACCCTCTCTAGCATGAAAAGTAGTTAGCATAATTCCTTTAGTGTTATGACTTATTTTTTAAGTACTTTCCTTCACACATCTTTCAAGATTAGTAGAATTAGTTCCAACATTTAAATTCATGAACAAGCATTCACCACTTCCTTCATCTAGATAACCTAATTCTTTATCATCAGAAACACCAATATCCTTTTCAACATAATAACTCTTTTTGACAAATTTTCCTTTATGATCCTTTTGTTTGTCATTAGTAACTTTGTTTGGACATTTAGATGCATAATGACCTATCTTTAAACAATTGAAACATTTGAAAGGTATATTACCTTTGTATTTTCCAGTGCCCTTTTTCAATCTCCTCACAAAGTTTGCTTCCACCTCATCAAGATCATCTGGAGCTGATCCATCATTCTTTTCCACTTTGTAGAATTTAAAAGTAGTTTGTTTTCTTATGGTATCTTGACCAAAATCTCTCATTTAAAAAGAAGTTAAAGCACCAAAAATATTATCTCTAGAATAATTATCCATATTTTGAGCTTCCTCAATAGCAAAAACTTTATGACTATAAGCTTTAGGCAAAGTTCTTAATACCTTTTTCACAACATCGCTTTCTTCCAGCTTTCCTCGAAGACCATTGATGGAATTGATAACTTCATCAAATCTAAGCATGTAGGTAGTAATATCTTCATCTTCAGACATCCTTAGGGTTTCAAATTTGGCTTTTTAGTTTTGCATCTTCGCTTGTTTAACCTTGTCATATTGTTCATTGATAATTTACAACTTTTTCTAGATATCTTTAGTAGATTTGAAGCTCATAACCTTCACAAGTTTTGAATTAGTAAGACCACTCAGGATTGCATTCCTTGCTTTGCCAATTTTTGCATATGGCTTGACCTCATCATCAATTGATGTTCCATTTGTAGGCATAGTATAACCTTTTTCAACAGACTGCCATACACCAAATCTGAGACTAAGAAAGAATCAATTCTAGCTTTCCAATAGGTAAAATTTGTTCCATCAAACAAGGGAGCTTTGACACCTTTCCTATGTACCATTTGGATCTACCTCAAGTGGATAAACTTCATCCTAGGAACCACAACTCCAATACCATTTGTTAGATGAAAAAGACAACTGAGAGGGGGGGTGAACAAGTTGTATACTTTTAAAACATCAAAAACCCTCATTGACATTTAGATCTACATTAGTCCTTAAACCCTTATCCACCATTAAACTCTTAACATGCATTATCAAAATGTAAACATGTAAATTAGTAATTCAAACACATCAAATACATAAGAACACTATATTTATGTAGAAAACCCAAGAAAAGAAAAACCACGATGAGTATTAGCTCACTAATATATTATTTGCAACACCAAATGCAATAAGGCTTATTACCTAGAAAGATAAGAAAGGATCACTTCTGATGGCTCACTACCAAAGGAATGGCTATCCAAAAGAAAGAAGAATAGAAAAAGGGGTGACTCACTACCAATTTGAATTTCTAACAATGCACATCTCATATTTCAAAGGTACAATTCCATTGAAGTACAAACAACTCATCAAATAGACTAAAATGCAGACACCTTCTGCTTACTACATTAGGAAGTCATAGAAATTAAGGCTCACACTCAAATCTTCACAAGTTTAATCACTTTCACATCACACACTCTCTTCACACCATCCACACAACAATTCTCCTTGCATTTATACCCTCCACAACCTAAAACAATATCAATTAGGTTGGCCTTAAGGAAACACATATATACCTCAACCATGTAACACCAAAAAAGTCGGCACTAAACACTTCCATAATATAAATAAGTGAATCCAAACAATGCCACTACTCAATTGGGACCCAAATATACACAAAAAATCTTCTCAACACTTCCTCAATCACCAATTATCCTCCGCAATTAGCACTAGCATGCCAAGTTGGAAAAACTTGTGTTAACACTAATAAGAAACTCAAAGCATACTTCTTGAGGTCTGGAAACATCTCGTAAACCACAAAAAAAAACTCCACAATATTCATATATCTGTTATCTCCTAAAATTGCACCCTTGTTGAACCTGATGTTCAACACCTTAGTGTAACATGGGAAGACATCTAAAGATGTGGGTTTCTTATAAACAGAGGTCAACCTTTGGAGAAGGCCGACTTCCTTTAGTGTCACCTAAAACTACTGATCTTGTAAGGAAAAGGGAGAAAGAGAAACATAAAAATGGAAATTAAATCCTAAGGTGATACACCGAATTGACAGGAAAAATGAGATACTCAAGTTACACTTGAATACTGATGATGGAGATGGGGTTGCACAACAAGATTCTGTGGATTATGCATACAAATAGGTTCGACATGCACACACTTTCAAGAAGGAAAAGCAGACTTTCACAAATTAAAAGCTCATGTGCAATTGAGTAAACACAGTTTATAACCTACATGATACCACTTTTGCAAAGAAGGGCATGCTAACATGAAACAAAGCTATAAGGAAAAGAAAATTTCACTAAGTAACTTGATGAATTACTTAAAAAATGCACAATACTTCACAAGAACCAAAAGGCAAAAAATGAACCATCAATGGTAATCAAGGTAATTTTATATAACATATTCCAAAATGAGTTACATAATTCTACTGATCCGAGAGAGGATTGTAGAAGTCACAGACTTCGGAAAAGCATCCAGGAGAACTCTTTTTCAAGAAGGCAAAAAATGACTTATATACAAAGAGTGTGTCGGCCCCTAAGGCTTACAAAATATCTCCCTTCAAGATAAATCTTCCTCAGATCTTTTTATGGAATTACTGTTGCACCCCTGCGTGTCCTTGTTGTCCATGTCGGTCAAGAGTCCTTCCCCGGAGAAGCCCTTTAGATCTTTTGTAGCTACCAAACGCATTTACTTCTGGTCCTTGTGTCCTCCTTGAACCTCTTTGACTGAGCTGCTTTGAATGCTCCTAAGCTCAGAACATATACACATTGCTTTTCATTCTATTGATCTTCTTCTCCCTGGTCAGACCACCACAGCTCGCCCTTAGCTCACTCTGATTGGTCGACAGATGCCACATAGATTCTTCAAGCAGTCAAAAGTTCTCTCTGCAGAATCGCATGTCGGTGAGACACTAATCTTGTCTCCCCGATGCGATTATACCTTTCTGCAATTATCGGCATAGCTTGAAACCGTTGATGAGAGTTCTTATCAAGCCACCAAAGTTATATCAAAGTCATCTTTGTCATTGCTCATAACATCGGCAAGACATATCACTTTCGGGAAGACCTCATGGCGAACCCCTAGGAGTCACACATATATCTCTCTCATCACTGAGACCTTCACCCCTCGGCAAGACCTTTTACCGAGCACATTCTGCTCTCCTTGATCTCCAGTCATTCCATTTGATGAGACTCTTCGTCGGTCGGTGACACATTACACTGACTGAGCCCTTTGCCAGTGAGTAAAACTCCTTCGACGGGACACTCATGTGTCAGTGAGACCTCACACTGAGGTCTTCATTCCTTCGTTATGCTCCACCTCCTTTCACCAAGATGTTACGCCGAGCTATGAACCCTCAGCTGAATTCTTTCCTTTTGGCTTGACTCCCGCCGGTCGGGAAGACATCTTCCTGAGCTTCAAATGTTATACCGAAGGCTTCCTTTGTTGTCGGCGAGACATTGGCCTATCAACTAGACCTCTTGCTGGGCTCCTTATCTTTCGACGTTGAGTTTACTTTCTCTCCAGTTGGGGAGACAAGCTTCATTTTTCAAGACCTTATGGCGAATCTACTTTCTTTTTCCGAGTGCAACCTTCTAGCAAGACCTTATGCCAAACTCCATTTCTTTCGGTGGGGTCCCCCTTCTATCGGCGAGACATCTCCTAATTGCCGAGACCTTGTGGCGATGAAAACTTGCTTTGCCGATGCCGTTTCATTCATTGAGACTCTGATGGATCGGCAAGACTTATGCCGATATTACCTCATGTCAGCGAGACCTTTTCGGTCGGTGAGACCTTCTACTGACTGAAGCCTTCCTTTGCCGAGCCTTGAGCACTTCGGGAGCCCAATAGCCATCGGTGAGACATCTCACTGAGTTCATTTCATTTTGGCCAGACCTCTATCTCCTCATCATGACATCACATCGAATCCCCTGTACTCTCGGCAAGACACCATGCTTATCGGCCAGACCTCCTGCAAAAGAAAAAAATTTATCGCCGAACTAAAACTTTGGTGGGGCCTTCTTCTTTCGGGCAGACCTATGACGATATCTCTTTTGTGTCGTCGAGACTCTAGCACGTCGACCAGACTTTATGTCAAAGGCATAACCCTTTTCTGATCTTTTCATTTCAGGGAGACCTCTCCATAGTCACGCCGATATGTATTCCTACGTTCATATGCATCACTGTAACATCCTCATGTTGGGGAGATGTCCTATAGATACCCTACGTCTCGCCGAAACCTTTATATGTTCACTTTTGGTTGCTGGGACAATCTTGTTCTCTCCCTGATGAAGCAACATGTCAGTGTGACTATCACTGGTCGGTGAGACTTCAAGAACTCATACCGATAGAACCTTTTTGTGCTTTGTCGGCGAGACCAAATGTATTTTCCAAGACATCTCTTTGCCACAAAGTTTCTCACCGAGATGCATATCTTTATCTGTGGTCAACAAGACTTAAGGGACTCGGCAAGACCACCCACCGAAGAAGACAACTCTTGCCAAAATGTTTACCCGATGTGATTAGTCGGTGACACCCAAAGAAGTCACCGAGACCTCACCCCGAAGGAAAATCTCCCGCTGATATGCATATCCTTTTGTCGCCAGTCGGTGAGACATTAAAATATCACCGAGACCTTATCCGAAGGAGACCTTCATGTTGATAGGAAACCCCTAGTCACCGGGACGATGATCAATGTCTTGCTGATAGGAACCTATAGGTGAAGCATTCAAACTTGATGGAACCCTTGCTAGTTGGCAAGACAACTGGAAGGTCTTACCGACTTTCTCCTTAAAGGAAAATTATGTCAAATTTGACTGAGGCTGACCTTCAACTAAACTCCCTGTGAAATGTCATCCGATGCATGACCTAACCCTTGATGCAAATGTCCCATTTGGCCCTTGTGAACATCAGAAACATAATTCATCCTGCCTGATTGAGCCTGTAGGTGAAAATTGGGTAACATTTCTGGCAACCTTTGCTGGATGTTTGCCTACTAAACACATAAACCAGCAGCCTAGGCCTATCCATTGGGCATGGGGTCATTGGGACAACTCAGAATCAGATCAAGAGCAACTTTGTACATGGCTGCAACTTGCTTGAGACTCATAGAACACAGTAGGTACTTATTGAAAATAGGGAAGAACTGAAATAAAACTATTTACTGTGTTGTGATAGCACTTAGGGAATGAAAATTGCATCTAAACCTACCCTACACTAACCAGTATAAAATTGATCAAACAAAACCATTTACAAGATGATTGAAATAGCTGCCCTTTCTCTTCAATATGCAATGGCTCTCAAGCTTAATGGCAGCTGAATAGAGATGGTATACTGAAAAATGTTTAAAAAAGAAATGCATTGCCTCATGAAAGAGGGTAACAAGTTCACTTACCTCCTTAAACTGATCATATGCATTTTCAATCAAAGAAGGACAAGTAAGCTGAACATACTCTTGTTTGGCTGTCAGTGCATCTTGGATATCTTCTTTTGTTGTACCTTCATGTGTAGGTACAGGGTTAGTCCTGGGTGTTGTATTGGACTTCATCTGAGCCAGGTATCTGATTGGACAACCTTTGGTAAGGGTAAAGCTTGAACCTTCCTTGCTGATCTCTTGCTCGTGGGCGACATCTTCATCACCTTGCTGGTTGGGAAGATCTAATCTCAGTGACTGAATTGGTGAAACAATAGAAACCTCTTTAGTATGTTCATGCTTTCCCAAATGAACACTCATTTCTTCAACAGAGAACAATGAGATGGCTCCCTCCGACACACTTTCAATCAATTCATCAACCTCAGGATCCTTTATAGACAAGAATGGAAGCTGCTTATAATTCTCATCATCACTGGAAGAATTACATTCCAATTTAGGTTTGTCTTCCTCACTAAAGGAAGGAGACAATTCTAGTGATGATAAAATCTCAAGCTCTTCTGCATGATAGAATGGAAGCTCCTCTAACCAGATATAACCTTGTAAATCAAGATCACGAGGCTTCTCCTACTGTTTCAACATTTGTTCAAGCTGTTGCTCCAGATCATCATGACTATCAGCCTTTTCTAACTCTTTGCCATCCAATGTTGAACAAAACTGTTGAATAATACATGTGCACAACTCTTCAAAAAGCTCAACATTGGCTTCCTCACCCAGAACATGCTCAAAAACATCAAAATTCTCACCTTGGAGGATAGAGTCAAGCTCAATTTCATGATTTTCCTCCTGAATTAAGGCCCCATTGGGTTGCTAATTATCATCTATCAACAACTCTCCAATGTCTTCTTGATGTTCAATCATTTGTTGCTGTTTCTTTCTATATTCCTCCATAGCTAGATGCAACAGATTTGGAATTCTAGTCTCCTCCCGGGTGAATGAACTAACTTGATCACTAGGATGCTCTTCTTCTATAATAGATCTCTTTTCCTTGGAACTCCCCTCAAGCTGCCTCTTTTGAAACTCCTCCATTAGTTGGTGCTGATAATTTGAGTAAGCTTGAGTATTCTGCACCTGAGCATAGAGCAGCTTGATTTGTTCTTCCTTAGCATCTATTTCCTGTTCAAGGTCTCCCTTAAACTGGATTATTTCTGCCACTCTTTCTTGATCATAAAAGTAGACTTATTCAACCACTTCCTGTTGTTGCGTAATGATACCTTTTGCACCTTGATATCAACCAACATCCTAGATAGGCATGCAAGCACCTTACTAATATCATTAATCGTCATATTGTGAAGATCTTGACTTAGATCCCACAACATATGGTCAATTTGTTGGAGCAGGTCCAATATGTTCTGGTATGGATGCTTTTGAGGCTGATTATATAAATAATCATAATGGTTAACCTCATAAACCTCATCTTGGGGTTGATTTTGATCAAATGTTGATTGAAACAAAGGCTGAACCAGAGTGGGAGGGTGGGAAACATGATGAAAATACTAATTAGTTGTTGTTGCAAGGGAAGATGGGCTAAAACCAACATTAGAGTTGGTTGAATGTGACATATAAGGTGTAGGGGCAACACTCTCATGGTATGGAGGGTAATAGTAAGCACTTTCATGAATATTGGACATCTTTTTATTGAAAGAGCTGGAAACTCAAAAATAATAGATTCTTTTGAGACATACCAACACTTGTGCCTATGAAACCAGAAGATTTGAGCTCGGAGTCGCCAGGTATGTAAAGAAAATGCCTCCAAAAGGCTGAAACCACTGCTGCACTCACCAAACAGCAGCAATAAAATGCACAAACATGAACTGAGAAGTAGTTCACAGTCCCACCGGGCGTCCCAAAACTGTTATCTCCTAAAATTGCATCCTTGTTGAACCTGATGTTCAACACCTCAGTGTAACATGGGAAGACCTTTAAAGATGTGGGTTTCTTATAAACAGAGGTCAACCTCCGGAGAAGGCCGGCTTCCTTTGGTGTCACCTAAAAATAATGATCTTGTAAGGAAAAGGGAGAAGGAGAAACATAAAAATGGAAATTAAATCCTAAGGTGATACACCGAACTGACAAGAACAATGAGATACTCGAGTTACACTTGAATACTGATGATGGAGATGGGGCTTCACAACAAGATTCTATGGATTATGCATACAAATAGGTTTGACATGCACACACTTTCAAGAAGGAAAAATAGACTTTCACAAATTAAAAGCTCATGTGCAATTGAGTAAACATAGTTTATAACCTACATGATACCACTTTTGCAAAGAAGGGCATGCTAACATGAAACAAAGCTATAAGGAAAAGAAAGATTTCACTAAGTAACTTGATGAATCACTTAAAAAATGCACAATACTTCACAAGAACCAGAAGGAAAAAAATGAACCATCAATGGTAATCAAGGTAATTTTATATAACATATTCCAAAATGAGTTACAGAATTCTGCTGATTTGAGAGAGGACTGTAGAAGTCATAGACTTCAGAAAAGCATCCAGGAGAACTCTTTTTCAAGAAGGCAAAAAAATGACTTATATACAAAAAGTGTGTCGGCCCCTAGGGCTTACAAAATATCTCCCTTCGGGATAAATCTTCCTCAGATCTTTTTATGGAATTAATGTTGCACCCCTACGTGTCCTTGTTGTCCATGTCCGTCAAGAGTCCTTCCCCAGAGAAGCCCTTTAGATCTTTTGTAGCTACCAAACACATTTACTTCTAGTCCTTGTGTCCTCCTTGAACCTCTTTGGCCGAGCTGCTTTGAATGCTCCTGAGCTTAGAACAAATACACGTTGCTTTTCATTCTGTTGATCTTCTTCTCCCTGGTCAGACCGCCACGGCTCACCCTTAGCTCACTCTGATTGGTTGACGGATGCCACATAGATTCTTCGGGTGATCAAAAGTTCTCTCTGCAGAATCGCATGTCGGTGAGACACTAATCGTGTCTCCCCGATGCGATTATACCTTTCCACGATTATCAGCATAGATTGAAACCGTCGATGAGAGTTCTTAACGAGCCACCAAAGTTATATCGAAGTCATCTTTGTCATTTCTCAAAACATCGGCAAGACATATCGCTTTCAGGAAGACCTCATGGCGAACTCCTAGGAGTCACACAGATATCTCTCTCATCGCTGAGACCTTCACCCCTCGGCAAGACCTTTTACCAAGCACATTTTGCTCTCCCCGATCTCCATTCATTCCATTTGATGAGACTCTTCGTTGGTCGGTGAGACCTTACACCAACCGAGCCCTTTGCCAACGAGTAAAACTCCTTCAGTGGGACACTCATGTGTTAGTGAGACCTCACATTGAGGTCTTCATTCCTTTGTTATGCTCCGCCTCCTTTTGCTGAGATGTTATGCCAAGCTATGAACCCTCGACTGACTTCTTTCCATTCGGCCTGACTCCCGCCAGTCAGGAAGACATCTTCCCGAGCTTCAAATGTTATACCGAAGGCTCCTTTTGTTGTTGGCGAGACATTGTCCTATCAGCCAAACCTCTTGCTGGGCTCCTTATCTTTCGACGATGAGTTTACTTTCTCTCCAGTCGGGGAGACAAGCTTCGTTTTCTGAGACCTTATGGCGAATCTACTTTATTTTGCCGAGCACAACCTTCCGGCAAGACCTTATGTTGAACTCCATTTCTTTCGGTGGGGTCCCCCTTCTATTGGTGAGACATCTCCTAATCTCCAAGACCTCATGGTGATGAAAACTTGCTTTGTCAATGCCGTTTCATTCAGTGAGACTCTGATGGATTGGCAAGACTTATGTCGATATTACCTCATGTCGGTGAGACCTTTTCGGTCAGTGAGACCTTCTACTGACTGAAGCCTTCTTTCGCCAAGCCCTAAGCACTTCGGGAGCCCAACATCCATCGATGAGACATCTCATCAAGTTCATTTCATTTTGGCTAGACCTCTATCTCCTCATCATGACATCACATCGAATCCCCTGGAGTCTCGGTGAGACACCATGCTTATCGACTAGACCTCCCGCCAAAGAAAAAAATTTATTGCCAAACTAAAACTTTGGTGGGGCCTTCTTCTTTCGGGAAAACCTATGGTGATATCTCTTTTGTGTCACGGAGACTCTAGCACGTTGGCCAGACTTTATGCCGAAGGAATAACCTTTTGCCGATATTTTCATTTTGGGGAGACCTCTCCATAGTCACGTTGATATGTATTCCTACGTTCATATGCATCGCTGTAACATCCTCATGTCGGGGAGACATCCTGTAGATACCCTACGTCTCACTGAAACCTTTATATGTTCACTTTTGGTCATCGGGACAATCTCATTCTCTCCCTGATGAAGCAACATGTCAGTGTGACTATCATTGGTCGGTGAGACTTCAAGACCTCATACTGATAGAACCTTTTTGTGCTTTGTCGGCAAGACCAAATGCATTCGCCAAGACATCTCTTCGCTGCAAAGTTTCTCACTGAGATGCATATCTTTATCGGTGGTCAGCAAGACTTAAGGGACTCGACAAGACCACCCATCGAAGAAGACAACTCTTGCCGAAATGTTTACTCAATGCGATTAGTCAGTGAGACCCAAAGAAGTCGCCGAGACCTCACCCCGAAGGAAAATCTCCCACCGATATGCATATCCTTTTGTCGCCAGTCGGTGAGACATTAAAATCTCGCTGAGACCTTATCCGAAGGAGACCTTAATGCTGATAGGAAACCCCTAGTCGCCGGGACAATGATCGATGTCTTGCCAATAGGAACCTGTAGGTGAAGCATTCAGACTTGATGGAACCCTTGCTAGTCGGCAAGACAACTGGAAGGTCTTGCTGAATTTCTCCTTAAAGGAAAATTATGTCAAACTTGACTGAGGCCGACCTTCAACTGAACTCCTTGTGAAATGTCATCTGATGCATGACCTAACCCTCGATGCAAATGTCCCATTTGGCCCTTGTGAACATCATAAATATAATTCATCCTACTTGATTGAGCCTATAGGTGAAAATTGGGTAACAATATCATCTCATAATATTCCACAACATCAAAATATTCACCACAACTATTGCAACCACTTGAGACTCAAGAACACCTTCATTTTGTGCAACTAGGCAAATTGGCATAAATATCTAACACACCAGACAACTTTGCAGAACAACCCAACACCTGAAACTTTAAGGGAAAGTAGATACAAACATTACAAGCATGTTCCTAGATCCACAACACCAGAAAATTTACTATGGAGAAATTTGGAGCAATCTCATTTCTCCTAGAAACCTTGTTTCACTAGAAAGACATACTATCAAACACATCTTCCACTATGATACAATATAGAACCTAAAACTCTAGATATACCATCTTTGAAAAAATTTGATCACCATGTCCAAACCACATGGGTATATCTTCAACCATGAAGAAATATGGAGTAGAACAATGAACACAACTCTATCACATTAAACTCTCTTTTACTCAAATTTTCTCAAAAGCACTTGGAAACCAAGTGACCCAAATATATATGCAACATTACTAACATCTCTACAACACACCTATAGCATCTGCAACATGCAAAACTCTCTAACTAAAAAAATATCCTCAAACATAAGTCATACACACAACCTCTACAACTCTACTGAAATAGGACATCAATGACAACACCAACATGTGTTGACATCAATACCAACAACTCTAGTGCTAGGGGTTGACATCATCAACACCAACAATATTCCAACACTTTCTTCATACAAGGGGTTGACATCAATGACAACACCCAAGCATGACAATACCCAAGAAAATTCACAAACAACTCCAACATCTCCAAATTTCCAACACTGACAGCTTCATAGAGTGATGAGGTTGAATATGACCTTTCTTTTTACTTCATCTTTATCAACCATTCACACATAACCTTTTAACTATTATTCAAATAAATTCCTATAGCATTACCATAATGTCTTGCTCTTTGAATATTGCATCATTGACAAATTTCATGCAATAGTGACAAGTTATTCTTTAACCTACTACTTTTAGTGTTTCTTGATTTACAAAATTGTCATCATTACTTTGATATATTGGACTATAGTGATTCTTGGAATGCTTTTGTCATTTATGAACAACATATTTATTTCTAGGACTTCCCTTTTATAATTGTGACACTTAATGCATGTGTAGTTTGTCATTTGACCCATCCCTTATATCATTCATAGAGGATTGTCGTAGAAGACTATCAACTACCTTTAAAAATTCTATTCTACAACATTTTTTGACTATCACATGAAGCTTATAGAAGCTAGTAGATCCCTATAAAATTCATTAATATTTTAGAGAGATATTTGTGTCATGAAAATATTAGCATCACCTTTGCACTCTTTCGATTATGATATCCTTCAATTTTCACTATTATCTTACCACTATCTAATGGTGCAGGTCAACATTGCAGTGTATAGAAGATTAGTAGTCAACCTGATGCCTATGTATGATGTAGAGGTGGGTACACATGTCTTAATGTGTTTTTAGTATGCCTACAATGATATTTTTCTAGTTTGGTGTACCACACTCAGTGACAGGTTGTAGAAGTTTTGTTTGAGGCATTCACAGTGTATATTCTAAGGAAAAAACATAGTATTTTGGTCCACATCCTTTAGAAGAGAATTTTTTTTCTTGTGGTTCGCAAGTTAAGCTCATAGACATGTTAAGGTGTTATATCCAAGATTTCATGTCAATAACCCTTTTGCAGTGAAAGTTAGAAGTGATAGAGTTCCATTTTGTATTATGGCAAAGCAAAGTGGTTTAGAAGGCTTGTTGGAATGCTCCGCATTCCTTTGGATGTAAAGTTTTGGCCAAGAGGTTTTGAGGGCATACTTAGTGATGTCTAATGCATGCTATATTTAATTTTCAAGTGATATGGTGCTCCACAAGTTCATTTTTCAAAGTGATAGTTCTTTTCAATTAGTTTCAGATGCTTAATCTTTATCAAAACATATGTTTGGATACTTGCACTAGTAGAAACTTGTAAAGTTTAGTTGTATGAGTTTATGTGGACACTCCACATGTCTCATAGTATCTAAGTTATGAAGAACATGAAGATCTTTCTTGTTTCTAGTATCACACAGAGGTTTCAAGTCATTTTGTGAAGTCATGTTTTGGCTGAGGTTGACTAAGGTATGCTGGTGGTGTGCACCACTAATTGAAGATTGAGAAAAGTTTAAGGATTAATTGAAGATGTTGTATGATTCATGCCAAATCATTTGGGATAAATGTAATTAATATTTTATCATTTTTGTATATTTCCAATGGATATAAAGGTCAACATGTTACAAGGTTAATATTTTCTTTTTTATGGTTGACTTAATTTATTTTTGCAAGTGCTGTTGACCCCTTTGACATTGTTTTTGGAATTGATGTCAAGGGTTGTTTTGGAATTTACAGTATTGGTATTCATTGAAGGGATTATGAGACAACATTATGACATTCATTGCATATGGAAGACATGGTCATATTGGTTTGGCACACCTTTTGGTGACATATTTTTTGCAATATGACATTTGTGTTGCTTGATTCAAGCATGTTAACATTGAAAGTGATTTGGCATAGATTTCAAACTGTGTGTCACAAGGTATAATGGTTTCACAAGATGGTTGTTTTGCACAAGGTATATGAAGTCAATTTTATTGCAATAAACAAAAGTAATAATACAATGTTTTGATAAGAATGTTTCATTCATTACCGTTGAGAAGGTTCTCAAGCTTATTATGTTGGACACATTATTGTGTGGTATTCATCATTGTGTTGATTATTGATTAGAAGTATATCATGCCTTGATTGTTAACTAAGGAAATAATGATTATTTACTATGCTAAGTGATAAAGTGGACACCATTTTGAGTTAAGGGTTATTAAGGTTTATGGTTTCATTTGGCTCAATGTGATAAATCACATATCATATTAAAGTGATGGACCTGATCAGAAGGTCTCAACATCTAGTAACAAGTAAAAGGTAGAATTGTGTGTAAAGAGGTTTCTAGCCCTTTTAGGGAAAACATGAACTTTCGATGTCGAGCATAAAGCATATTCATGTGTTATTTTGTAAAGTTTACAGCTTGGTTAATGAGGTCTCAGGCTTAGGGTTTGAATGATAATAAGTGTTTTTTAATATATCTTGAATAATCATGAGGTTTTTTGAAATGACAAAGCTTGACTCTAGTAGTGAATAGTGGGAAGACTGAAGAGGAGCTAGACAGTTATCTATCGCTACAATTCGAGGGAACAACACAAGATTTGGATTTTTGCAAGTCATTTTCAGGTGATATCTTTCTTGGTTATTGTTGTTCTTATATTTTCTTAATAGTTATATGATGAAAAGATTAATGTTTTATTAAGCAAGAAAATAAAATTGTTTTGGGTTTGAGTAACCCTGGTGTTTACATGGCATGGGTTCTTGATAATTTGCAAAGATTTGTTACACTTGTTTGAGCATTGATAATATGGGTTAGGGTTTGGTAAATATAAATAGTTTAAAGATATTTCCTTTAACCCATATGCAGATATGGTTAAGGTTTGTTAACAACAGTTGTTAAAGAAGTTGAAATTTTATTTTTGTAGTTGGGATTTGTAAGTTACTTTCAATTTTGAGTGAAAGCAGACCAAGATGGCAGTTTTTCAAAGAGTAGTCACATAGTGAATCTATAGGGACAGTTATGGAATAGTTTTTAAAGGTTTCATTTGTTAGTTTATTTTGATGATAGATGGAAGCATTATATACATTATTGATTGCTTATATAAACAGTCATTTATCACTATTTGATGTTTAGTGATTTTCACAGAGTTATTATGATGAATGTATAAACAAAACTCTGTAAAGAATTTTTGCAAGCAATGTGCAAAACAATGGATTGTATAAACTGATATCTTTTATATTTTAAAGATTCCAAGTGAATGAGTCTTTAGGATATGGAATGTATTAGATTGAAATGGAAAAATGTTGTGCAGTGAAATAGAGCGACCCTCTGTAATGTATTTTCTTCATGATTGAGAATTGTGTTGTAAGGTCATGCCAATGATACAAAGATGACCTTTTTCCCAGTGAGGAAGTTGTGTTGCTAGTGAGGCATTTGTAGCTAGTGAGGCTTGTGTTTCCAGTGAGGCTTGTGTTTCCGGTGAGGCATTCGTAGCCAGTGAGGCTTGTGTTGCCAGTGAAGCAATTTTGAGTGGTTTTTCTACCCCATGAGGGTTTTCCACTCCTAAAATTTATTGTTTCATGGTTTTAGTTATTGTGTGATTTATTTATCATTCATGTCTAAGCATTCTGTATTGATTACTATTTGGTATTTAGATTCTTATATTGATGAAGCATGCCAAAATGATTAAGTGTTGTCAGTATCATTATTTTTGTTTACAAATTTTTTGAAAGAAAGTAAATTAAAGTTTTGAAATCTACAACACTGATTCACACCCCCTCTTAGTGTGCATATGATATATATAGAAGATAAAATATGAGAAGATAAATATGGAAATGTGCAAAGATGTATAATTGCATGAGAAAAGAGTGACAAGATGTACTGCAAACCTAATGTAAAAAATTGATGATTATCAATGGTTAAAGTCATTAAGTTAGTCATATTCCAATTATTTTCTATCAAGGAGTAGTAGCTTCCTTGGGTTGTAGTCCTAAAATAAAGTCATATAAACAGGGAGTAGTAGCTTCCTTTGGTTGTATCTCTAAATCAAATTTGTAACTATTATTTACTTGTGAGACTAGATTAGGACAACAACTTCTAGCAACTTTTCTCACTGTGGTTTTTCCCCTATGGGGTTTTCCATGTAATTAGTGTCAATTGTGTTCTTGTGTGGATGCTTATATCTTCTTTCTTGTTCTAGTTAAGTAGGTGAATGCTTAAATGGTTTAACTTAGCTTCAACAGATATTAATTGGGACAAAAACTTGAATTATATTGATTCACCCCCCTCTTAGTATTCTAATGTGTTCAACAATTGGTATCAGAGCAAGGTTCCTTGATACAAGCCTAACAACTGAGGTAGATCATATATTTGGAATACATGGGGAATGATGCAGTGCCCAAGAAGTGCTCTCAAGAAAAAAAGGACATACTCCATAAGGAGGAGGATGAATTTGACTTTGAATTCAATAAAGAAGATTGTCTAGTGGATTATGAAGGAGAAATCATTTTTGCTCTAAATGATCTAGATGCAGAAAGAGAAAAGAATAAAGAACTCTAGTACAAACTTGAAAAATTAGAGAAAGAAATTGGAAAGTTGAAAGTTCAAGTTGAGGAATGTAAAAGAATTGTAGATTTCCTAAATACCAAGCTCAATGATAAATCTGTTGAATCCTCCAAGCTTGAAGAAGAGATTGTTTCCTTGAGGAAATAATTGGATAAAGAAAAATAATAGATTGACAAGGGTCTAAAACTAAAAGAAGGTTGTGACATTCTTGATGAGATAATCATCTCTAAAAAACCTTCAAAAGAAAAATTCGGTCTTGGTTTTGAGAAAGGTAAAAGTCCAATAACTAGTACATCTACAGACCTATATGAGAATTTTAAAGAAGAAGGAAAGTTTGAAATAGAGGAAAATTTTTACACTGAAGAGCCTAAGAAGACACCCTCCAGAAATGCAAAATTAGATCAAGATAGCAAGAAGAAAGAAGGTGAATTTATCCCATTCCATAGACAAAGAAGATTCAAAGGTCCTCCACCTACTAGTCAACATGTCCCTACAAGGTTCACTCAATATTTTCAAGGTTATTGTTATTATTGCAATAAATTTGGGCATAAGAATATTAATTTTAGATATAGGGTAAGAAGAAATGACTACATGGTTAGAAAACCATTTGTGCCTCAAATATATGATTCTATTTCTTTTTGCAGATATTGCTATGCATGCAAAAATTTTGGTCATAAGGCCATAGAGTGCAGAACTAAAGTTAGGAGAAACAACGTTTTTATAGAGTATAACATTGTTTTATACAATTGAAATAAGGTTGGGCATAAAGAAAAGTTTTATAGGAATGGTTTTGTGAAACCACCTGTTCAAAACTGGAAGAAGGAAGAAACCCTCAATCAACAAAAAAAGGTCCAAATGAAAAAGTTTGGAAAGAAAAGAAAGGCTAGGAGAATGTGAAGAAGGATGATACCATGCTTGTGCATTATACACAAGATCTTGTGACAAACTGAGATAGATCATTATCTCAGGTAGAGTTATCATTTGTAAATCCTTTAGCCCCTTGAAAAGGATAAAATGTTGAACATTTCAGCATGAAAGTTAAATTGGATCAATTCCTCTAGTATGTAGGTCCACTGAGTAGATTGAACCTTTTTACTAAGGTTCCAAAGTAAAGGAATGAGTTATAGAGGTGTTCTAAGAATCTTTGTATCCCTTTGATGACACAAAGAATTCTAGAAAAAGGTTTACCTAACAAGTATGAATGAATTAATGGAAAAAAATTAGGGAAAATGGAATGATTTTTATGTCTTATTTGGATGATTTTTTTCTCATTTACAATCAAAATCATTATGTTTGAAAGAAGAGAAGAGTGAAAAGGTTTTCAAGCTATATATGTGATTTTATGCCAAGCCCTACCAACAGTGTTTGAATAAGTTTGAAGAAATATCAATGCTAACCCCATAGTTGGTTAATGTTGTGGAGAAACCCAGGAAAAAATACAAGAAGTTTCCATTCAAGGTGATGGAGGTTGATAAAGATGGTGCATTTTCAAAGGTTCTTGAAAATGTGGTTTTTTGTGAAGATATAAGAATCTATATCCATGCCCTACTTAATGAAATTGATCACACATCATCTTTTGAAGTGCTTCAACATGAAATACTAGATGGTCATAGTATGTACAAACTTGAATATGCAAATGTGGCTGTAAAAGGGTTAGGTATTTGGAAATATTTTCTATATTTTTGACTGTAAAGAATGTGTAAGGATTATTCTAAGTTTCATTTATGAAGAATTCATTTGTTTAGATAAGCCCTACATGATAACAAAAGAGGTTGTTATGGTTGTTACTAGTCTTTGTGCCACTGAACCAATCCCAGTGATGAAGTCAATAAAAAATGAAAGATTATCGAGCTTATCGAAGCAAAATTTGACAAAAGAACCCTAATAGTGAAATATATCACCAATCTTAGAGTTCGCTATGCTACAATGGGGATTGCACACAAAATATACTTCATAAATAGAGAAGGTTCTACCACTGCCACTGTAGTTCACACAAAATATCAGATGGTGAAGGAAGGTACCAGCTTTGATCTATGTGAGTTGTTGAAGAGGGAAAAGGAAATTGGATACAATTTCAATTTTGGTTCATTAATTATTTTCCTTACATTCTATTTCTTGAATGAAGTGCCTATATTTAAAGGAAAATTATGGGATACGTTATTTTTGGTAGCTACTCAAATTAGGAATCACATAGGAGGTTTCCAAGATAAGTAAGCATAAAATACATTCTACTAGGGATTCTTTAAGAGTCTACAAACAGAGATGTAGAAGAGAAAGATAATTCCATCAAATTTGGTTTGGAAATATGATAATGAGGTAATATTCATGGTGGACAAGGATTGTTATTACATGGAAGCTATAGAAACTAAAACCTCATGGGTTCGTTAGTTACCTTATGAGGTTGCATTTGAGTATATCCAAGGTTATGTTGATGTTCTGTTGGAAAAGCCAAAAGATCCTAAAGCATAAATATTTGGCACATATAAGGAGCTAATGGATAAGTTTTATAAGAAGCATGCAAAGGAGAATTTAGAAAAACACAAAGATGAGCTTTACAATAAATGGGGTCTTCCTCCAAGGTCTACATTTGATACCCCTACAAAGAGTTCTAAAGCTATATATGTTCCTCTGAAAGCCAACATGGATCCAAGAAAGTATGGTAGATCCACTTCTGTTGCTGCATTTTCTTTGTAGCCCTTCAGATCTACACAAATAGCTAGTGCAAGGAGAAGAGTTGCATTAGAAAATCCTCCACAAAAGAAGACCACAAAAACTGGCCATGCTAGGCCTAAGAAAATGGAAGAGAGGAAGATGGATGCGGAAGAATCAAAAGAGGAGGAATAATTTGGAGATGAAGGTACCTCCACACAAAAACAAAGCGAAGAAGATAGAAAAATAGAAAATAGAGAAAACTCCTTTGGTTCCACATGAGCCCCTTGAATTTGAAGCTATCTTAAATTTAATTGTTAGTTATGGTCTATTGAATGAAACCATAGAACTCCATTTGGATGCCCCTCTGAAGATTAGAAGACTATTGAAAAGGCTATCATTATATGTATGCTCAAGAATAACATATCTTTCAATGACATCATTGAAAAGGCTTTGAAAAGATTAGCTCAAGCTTTGAGAAAAATAAGAGAAAATAAAATCAAAGAAGATGAGGAGTTGAGACAACAAGCCATCAACAAGGCTAGGTCCTCTGTCTCCCAATTAGAAAAGGAAAAGATAGTTTAGAAGCAAGCTAAATAGCTCTGCACAAAGATTACAATAGAACTTCTTATGAGCATGGATGATGATGTTAGAAAGAATATTTAGAAGGAAACAAAATAATTCACAAAGAAGATCATTGAAGAAGTGCAAACTAATGTTGAATTGAATGCACATGAGCCTTCAAATATAATCCCTTTAGAGAGTACAAATAAGCATATTGTCTTTGATCAGAAAAAAAGAGCAAGGTGTCTCCATTCAGAAAGAGGAGCAGGATGTCTCTAGTAAGGAAAAGGAGAAGGAGAAGTAAAAGGAAAAGGTGAAAGAAAAGGAGAAGGAGAAAGAGAAGGAGAAGGAGAAAAGTGACAAAGAAGAAACTTCAGAGAAAGCATATTCCTCTCTAGTGGACTCAATCAAGGAGTTCTTAGCACAAGAAGTACAAATACAATCAGTGATATCTACATAGTTACTCCATGTTCCTACATTTTATGGACAAGTCAATTTGTCTAGTATGTCTCCCCTTCACAAGTTGAAGAGCTTGGAAATGTACTCCACTCCACAATAAGGAAAGAGTTGCCAGAACAATAGGTGGAGAGTGCAGAATTTTTGGAAGAGGCGATGAAGATATTGGAAGAAAAATTGCTTGAAGAAAAAAAGGATACATCTTTGTCCCCTACACAACAAATGAAGTAGCTCATGGAGTCCTTTGAGACATTCATCCCATCTGGAGAAGTAGGTAGAACAAAATTTCAATGAAAATATATTGAAAGACGCCTTCAAAAAGTGTGACAGACATTGGAAAAGTTGTAATCATGTATTAGGAACATTCAATAGTGCCTAAGAAAACAAAATTATTGTATTTATTTGTTTGAAGTGGCTGAAAAAACAAAGAGTATAAAGGATCATATCAATGCAATTGAAATGCGGATCACTAATGTGGCTGCAACTTATGCTCCTATATAGGACAATGATGGTACCATAAGGGTACGAGTGGAAAGCTTTCACTCCTAGATACAATAACTACAAGATCAAAGGGAGAAATTTAAAAGTGAGGTGAAGCAATTAAGAGAAGTAGTGAGCCTAAGGTTGGCTTCACTCACTGGACTTCTGCTAGAGGCTAATGGTGTGATTCATAAATACCATGCATCATCTTCCTTGGAGGAAGATGAAGACACATATGTGTAGTTAACTTGTCAAGTCTAGACCCTGACCACTACAAAAAAACAATAAGACAATAGCTTGATCTAGCTCAAGACAATTTACAAGAGCATTTTTTCATCCAAGTGAGCTATGCTTGATTCTTGATGTAAGATATATCTCATTTTCTTATGTATATGTAGGGTAGATTATTCAACATATTAGGATACTTTTGTGGATCAAGTAACTAGAATTCATCCCAAAAGGAGTAAACGTTGTATAGATTAAGGGGAGCTTATAAGTTTTGTATGTACAAAAAAAGTTGTGTTACCCTTTTCCCTTGATTTCAAAGAGGGAGAGAAATGTGCATCTAAGTGGGAGTGTTTGTGCACATCAGTTGGTTTTTCCATCAATGACAAAGGGGGAGTTTTTGCAGCTTGATAAGCTTGGTTGTCATTGATGTCAAAAGTGTGCTTAAGATTGTATATGCTCCAAAGAATTTTAGTATGTAGAGATATCTAATGGTATAGGTTAACATTGTAGTGTATGGAAGATTAGTAGTCAAATTGATGTTTATGTATGATGTGGATATGGGTGCACATGTTTTAATGTGTCTTTAGTATGCCTACAATGATATTTTACTAGTTTGGTGTATCACACCTAGTGACAAGTTGCAAAAGTTTTGTTTGAGGCATTCACAATGTATACTTTAGGGAAGAAACATAATATTTTGGTCTACATCCTTCAATAGAGCAAGATTTACTCTTGCGGTTCAGAAGTTAAGCTCATAGAGATGTGAAGGTGTTATATCCAAGGTTTCATGTCAATAACCCTTCCACAATGAAAGTTAGAAGTGACAGAGTTCTATCTGTACTATGGTAGAGAAAAGTAGTTCAAAAGGCTTGTTGGAATGATCTGCATTCCTCTAGATGTGAATTTTTGGCTAAGCGATTTTGATGACATACTCAGTGATGTCTAATGCATGCTATATTAAAGTTTCAAGTGATCTGGTGCTCCACAAGTTTAGTTTTCAAAGTGACAATTTGATTCAGTTGGTTCCAGATGCTTAATGTTTACTAGAACATATATTTGGATACTTACAGTAGTAGAAATTTGTAAAGTTTAGTTGCATGAGCTTGTGTGGAGACTCCACATGTATCATAGTGTCTAAGGTATGAAGTGCATGAAGATCTTTCTTGTTTCTAGTACCGCATAAAGGTTTCAAGTCATTTTGTGAAGTCATGTTTTTGCTGAGGTTGACTAAGGTATGTTGGTGGTGTGTGCCACTAATTCAAGCTTGAGAAAAGTTTAAGGAGTCATTGAAGATATTGTATGAGTCATTTCGACTCATTTGGGAGAAATGTAAATAATGTTTTATAGTTTTTTTATATTTCCAATGGATATAAACGATGACATGTTTTTGATAAAGTAAGCAACATTTTTAGGGTGTTGTACCCTTCACAAAGAGCCACAAGGGCCAATAAATTCCAAGATCAAAAATCATAAAAAAAAACACCAACCCAAAAAATAGACACGCGGACTAACAACACAGACAAACAGTAAACCAACAATAGACTAGAGTGCATCCTCCCAGCTCTTGGAAAAAAGATGAACCACTCCAACCCACTCTTGATGGTCTTTAGTATTCTTCATCTCCATCTCATCCTTCATGATCACCGATAGGGTACTAGTGATATGGTGCACCAACTTGACAGTGAAGCGGGTCAACCCACAATTTTTTTTGTCTAGTTTGTCCATTCTTTCTTTTAGCACACAGAGCTCCTCCACACCATCTGCATTGTAGTCAGGATAATTTTGCTCAATATCTAGAGGTTTCGAAGAGTGAGAGGCTGAAACCTCCTTCTAATATTTTCCCTTGTCAGGAATGGAGCAGTTACCTCTGACCTTCTCTCCCTCCTCACCCTCCGACACCTCTTCAACCCTGCTATCTTTGCTATCAGACAACTCCTCTTCAGTGTCCAAATCTTTAACCTACACTCTTTTCCTATTCTTAGCCAACTTGCCAGAGCACCAAATGATAGCATCACAACCAATAACCACAGTCTACACAACCACCGTATCACCCAATGAGTCCTTGTTCATGACATTTTTCCCTTTACTTAGAGGCTCCTTCTCCTCCTTGCCTTTCTTTTTCGAGGCAGGCTTACTAGGAGTCTTAGCAGGGGTAGACTTGAGAACACATAGGTTAGCTGCCGCACTAGTTTGGATAGTTACCTCATACCCCTTAAGCTTTTTAGCAGTGGGCTTGGGTTTTTGAGAGTTATTAGGGACTGGGTGATTTTTCCTGACAGGGCCTTTAGATTCAGCTAAAGATAAGTTGGTCGTAGTGGAAGGCTCAATTTATTCAATGCAAATGAGAAAAATGGGTTTAGGCGGGCATAAATCCAGATGAAAGTGGTAGAGTCTTAGGATAAGACCCTGGTGGAGTGGTAGGGGAGTAGGTTCCTTAGGATTCAGAGCGACAGACTTAACACATTTTTCAACAAAATTTTTGAGGTCCGTAAACAAAAAAAGGGAAAGCTTAATAAAAAATTATGCTCAAGGTAATTCAATAGAGGGAAATGGTAGAATTAATAGGTCTTGTACCTACCTTCTAGCATGACATATTTCATCAAGGAAAGACACACCTAGTTCCACAGCTAAGGGAGAGCCTCCCGTTCAAACCTTGACTAGTTGCACACCGACGTGTCATTCCCCACAAAAAAATTGTTCATACTTTCGTTGTCCTGGGTCTTTGAGTGTTTTGGATGCTTAATACTAGTGCTCTGGAGACCTGTAGCTTGCACTATCACTTCCTCATCCATAGTAAAAGAGATTCCACCCAAAGTCACATGTCGATTCTTCCAAGAGTTGATGAACTGAGCAGATAGACTAGGGTCATGGCCCACAAGCCTCTCCATTAGAGGAGAAAGGCCACCTTCGACACAAATGTGCCAGATGAGTGGATCCTTGCAAAATTCACTGCAATTATTTGGCTTCGTCTGCACCTTATCACCTCTCATGATTCCTCTCTACACACAGTATAACTAAGAGCCCTAAAAAAATAGAAGGTTATAGATAATAGAAAGGTGAAAAATCACCCGCACATCAAGGAATTTAAGCCATAAATGATAGTCTTTGGAAATCAAGCCTCAAGATAGGTCGCACACAAGAGTTAATAATTTCCTAGAATCAATCTTAGCGGAAGCATTAATGAGGATCTCCTCACACAAATGGCTAAGCATTTATAGGACATGAAAGCTAGGAAAGTGTTGCCTTCGACATAGAAGAAACATAGAAATCTAGGAAAATTAGCCGTGGGGCCAGAGTTAGAAACATCTAAGTTGATAGCTTTTAGAGGTGGGCCTAATTTAGTAATACCACTAATAGAAGCTATAAGGCGTGAAACCATAATAGTGGATAAATATAAGACAAAAAGGAGCTTTATTTCATAATTACAAGTCGCATCAAAATCAAGAACAAAGAACTTGAAAAACCAATAGCTTAATAAGATCCCCATAAGGAGATTATGAAGGGTACGATCCAACTTAGTATTAATCATCAGGTACTCGTCATAGAAAATCATGATTTCCTTTTTCAAAATGGGCTCCATCCCATAGTTTGAATTATGCCACTTTTTTTCCATCCCATCAGTACAACTTTTCATCCGTCTCATCAAAACAATAAGACCACATAGCCCAACAGATAAGCATGTGGGCCCCCCAAATATCTAGCTAGACACATGTTGAGTTTTCATCATTGGTCAAGTAAGGGATTTGTTCCTTCACTATAATACTCTGAATGCTAGGAGGAAGGTTACTTTGATCACGCTAGCATTTAAAAAATTTCTAGTGTGTGTCATAATTCTCTAAGGCATCAACAACTTGGTTCCCTTCTCTGTAAATATGACTAGCCACTTTTAATTTTGTCTTAGACACGAGGAATCAAATCTCTAGGAGAATGTCTTTAGTACTCCACCCCAGCAGTCTATCAAAATTAATAGCATCAATAATGGACTTAGAGTCACCTTCAATATGGAGGTTCTCAATCCCCAACAAGACAATTATCTGTAAGCCCTTTAACAATGCTCTAGCTTCTGCTATCATGGAAGAATGAATACCAATCCCCCCAACATAACTAGAAACATCATTTCCTCTATGATCCCTAATCACTCCTATACTTGCTCTTCCCAAGTTTCACTTAGCCACCCCATAAAAATTAAATTGAAACCAGCCCCTATTAGGGGGTTTCCAAATAGTGGCTCTCTGTGCGAGAAACCTAGAGTTGTCATAAGAATTGACATCTAAGTTCTGGTGCCAAGCTTGAGTTGTGCTTATTTCCATCTCAGTAGGTCCTTTGTAAGGGTTTTTCCCTTTGAAGAGAGATATTTTCCACAATTAGATGAGCTCCAATACCAAACACCTCTTTTGGGTTCATCTCAGTGTTCTTGAAGATCCTATTGTTCCTCTCTTTCCATAAGCACTAGCATATAATGGGAGGGACTTGGTTCCATATTTCACCAGTTAAAGGATGGTTAAAGGGTCCAGACCAGCTCAAGATGAAAGATATGATGTCCTTACACATAATCCACTGAATCCCCAATCTACCTAAAGTCAGCTCCCACACCTCCCCAACAAAAGGGCAGTGTAACAACAAATGATCAACCAATTCTTTGTTGCATTTACACAAAAAGCATCTGTTAGGGATCTATAATCCACTTTTCCTTATATTGTCCTGAGTAAGAATCCTATTATGGAAGATAGTCCACTAGAAGAAGTTAACTTTCAATATCATGTATCAATTCCAAACCTTCTTCCACAGATCATTGACAATACCTTGATCGGTCAGCAGCTTGTAAGTAGATTTAACTGTAAGATCACCCTGGTTATCATGGATCCAAAAGAAATCATCCCCTTTGTAAGAAGGGGGTAGTCTAGTGAGGCAGAGTAACTCTTGTAGCGTCTTGGAAAGTAGACGTAGATTAGGGGATAAAGGACAACATAGGCCAATGACATTCCATTTTCTAGCTCCCAAGGGCCCTATGAGATAATCACTAATATATATGCCAAACACTTGTTGAGCCAAACCCTTAAGATACCTGAATTCAAAATTTTCCAGTGGGGTGTCAAGTAACCAAGTGTCCTCCCAGAATTTGATTTTATTACCATTAGCTATCTTCCATTTGATCCCATTCCTCATTAGATCATGTAGACTGCAAATACTCCTCCAAACCAAGGACCCTGAAGGGTGAGCCTCTAAAAGGCAGTCAATCAACAACCAGTTCTGAAGGTACTTGGCATTCATGATCTCACACCAATCCTTCCTATCCCTCAGATGATCCCAGCCAACTTTGGCCATAAGAGCTTTATTAGAATTAGAAATGGTCCTTATCCCAAGCCCACCACAACTTTTTGGTTGACAAACCTTATCCCATTTAACCATAGCGAGCTTAATTTTTTCCTCGTTGCCCGAACAAAGGAAAGACCTTTGGATTTTCTCAAATTTATCAGCAATATATCTAGGTATCCTAAAAATGGATAGGAAATAGATAGGGATAACTTGAAGAACAACAAAAATAAGTTGTAATTTACCAGCATGACTGAGTAAAGAGCCTTTCCACCCAACAAGCTTCCTTTGAATCCTTTCGAGAATAGAATTCTAAAACTCAGGAGTAACTTCCTTGATAGTTAGGGGTAGCCCAAGATAAATCGAAGGAAGATAACCACTTAGATAGCCTAGAACAATAGTCACCCAAGTTTGCAGGTTAGGAGTGTTGTTAAAGAAGTAAATCATGCTTTTATTGAAGTTAATGCATTGTCTAGAACAAGCAGCATAGTTGTTGAGACAATTTTTCCATTTCTTAGCTTCCAACACTGAGGCTTTCCCAAACATAAAAGTGTCATCCACAAATTGTTGGATCACAGTCGGTCCAAGTCAAGAAGTAGTCTTAATTCCTTTAATGGACCCCTCCAACAACATATTAGAGAAGTTCTTGCTTAGTACATCTACCACCATTATAAACAAATATGGTGAGAGGGGGTCACCCTATCTAATACCTCTCCCAACATGAGAAAACCTGAAAGGAGAACCATTGACCAAAACATAGTACTTAACCATGGTAACACATTCCATTATTAGATTGATCACTAATTGATTAAATCCAAACTTAGCAAGAACTGTAGGGAAAAAATTCCATATCACCTTATCATATTACAAGGTTCATATTTGCTTGTTTATGACCAACTTAATTTGTTTTTGCACATGTGCAAATGATATATATAGAAGATAAAAGATGAGAAGAGAAGTATCTTTCTTGTTCTGATTAAGTAGGTGAATGCTTAAATGTTTTTGTAGTGTAGAAAAAGTGCACCTTGCTTTATTCAAGAATAATTAATGATAAATTGGACCTAATGATGCCTTGATTTAGTGTTGTGAGGTGTTTTACACATCCACATTAGGTCTTAGGGCCTTGAAAATTGAATAAAATGCAGTTATTGATGTCTTCTAAAGGTGTTGTAAATGAATTTCACACTTTTCTAGAATTTTATTAAGCATTTAAGTCTAATGGACCTATTTTTTCCCTTAATTTAATGTTGTAAAATATATTTAATGGCATTCTCACATTAATCTAGAAGGCTTGTAATTTAAACCTAGTTTTAATCTAGTGTTGTAATGTGTTTTACACATTCACATTGGATCTTGTGCCTTTCTAGGCTATGTGGACCTCAACTTAGTGTTGTAGCATGTATTTAATCACACTTTCACATTGAAATTTGTATCCTTAGCCCTAATGACCCTTTATATCACCATGAATAGGCCCCTATGACCCCATATTATGCATCCTAAGGCTTATTTTGATAAAAAAACCTGACTAGATCAACATATGAACTTAATTTATGCATTCCCTGACATCCCAACTAGCAAAATAGCCCCTATGGGACCCATTTGCCACTTTGGGTGAATGAACCCCATCCAAGTGAGACTCATTCGCCCAGGATGGCGAATCAGTCCCATTTGGGCCATTTTCAAGGTTTGAGCAGGAAAAAATGTGTTTTAAGTTTAATTTTCTTCAATGTCGGCCTTGGGGATCAAATTAATGACCATTTGAGTAGATTTCCTATATAAATGAGCTCTCAAATCATTATTTCATTTATTCATCATCAATTTTAACTATCAAGTCAACCAAGCTAGGGTTAAGCATTTCAAGTATTTTCAAAGTCATCAAGATAACAATCAAGATCAATTCTAAGGCATTCAAGGGAAAAATCTTCATCCATTGTTGCAGCATCTCAAGATTCATCATCATGGCAAGGTTCTAGTTACATTACTTCATATTCATGCTTCATTATCTTATTTCATCATTTTGGTTTAATTACCTAAAAGGAGTTTGACCAAGGAAAACCCCTATTCCCTAAAAATCAACATTTTCTTTCTCTTTGTGTGATTGTAGATCTAGGTGTTTTGAAGGCTTCAAGATGATTGAATATTAGGTTTTAAACTTGTTAGAGTCATCTCCCTATTGGAAAGGTCAAAATCTTCACAAAAAATCACAGTCCTAAAAATCAGAGTTTCAGATCCGAACACTTGGAGGAACAAAAAGAGAAGATCGAGAGCTATAGATTCCACTTCTAAGTTTCCAGAAAAGTCAAAGTGGACTCATTCACCATTAGTGGAAAATGAGTCCCACTGTACCTATTTTTTAGATACTTTTGTGGATTTGGATACCCATCTGGCCAAAACAAGCTCTGGTGTAGTTTTCCAAAATCGAAATTGATTCGCCTAGAATAGTGAATGATTCCCACCAAGCCTAAAAATCAACATTTCCAAAATTTTAAAGTTGTTTCTAGTCTGCAATACATTTCCATGTGCACACTTTCTATTTCATAACATTTTGTTTTGCTTTATTTGCATTTCTAAGTCATTTTCTAAACCATTTTGCATATCACACCGTGTTTTCAAACATCTTACATTTTCCAAGTTTAATCTTGGTGGTGAACCCCCATTTGCTATTATCCTTCCCCTGGAACTCTCCCTTCATCATAATTCAATCTCCTTTGCATTGAAATCTCAAGGGTTTGTTCTTGAGTGAAAGATAGAAAATAACCTCTCCTTTTAGGTCCAAAACCCTAGAAGCGAAAAGAGAGTACCCCATTTTCTATGTTTCATTTTGGTGAACCTGCATTTAGAATACCTTTTTTTTGATTTGGAGTCCATTATCATCCTAGATCTAGCTTGCATTGACTTTGCATTAGGGTTGCATTAGTTAATTGGCATCTAGGGTTTCTAAAATTTTGCATTAGCAAAAATGCATATAGGTTCCATTTTTGCATCTTAAATAATTGAAAATCATATGAAATCTACATTTGTACTTAGGATATACATCATAAAACATAAAAAGCATAAAAATCCATTAAAAATATCTGAAAATTTTGAAAAATATTCCCATTTGGACTCATTCACCACCTTGAGCAAATTAGTCCCTTTCCACCCCTGAAATTGCCTTTCATGCCAGCACTGAAAACCCTATTTCTGCACTTTTGTTTGCTGCCATTAACTAATTGTATCAATTGGTTGATTTTTTTTTACATGTATTTCATTGGAACTAGCTTAACTTAGCTCATTTCATGCATTGCTCAATTTGAAAATTTGCATTTACAATATTTCATCTTTTAGGTTTTTACATAATGTAATCAACAAATTACCTTGTTTCATATTGTGTCACCAAAAAATGTATAGTTGACATTATTGTGCTCACTTGAGTCTTTATTATAGATTTTGGCTTGATTTTTCCTAGATTTAATGTTGTAATGTGGCCAATGCATTCACATTAGGTATTGAACCCTTGTGAATCATTAAGACTTCTAGGATGTCTTGTAAAGGTGTTGTGAAGTGTTGCAACCCACTTTCACACTTTTCTAGGACCCTTTCATTATAATTCACTAAAATATCCCTTTTTTTATCACTTTCCAAGTCTTATTTCAAAGTGTTGTAAAGAGTTGTAACAAACTCTTACGCTATTCTAGACTTGTCATCACTAATTCAACTCTTTTTCATGTTTAAATGACCCCTTAATGCACTTTTTGGCCCTACTTAAGTGTATTTTTTAGGATATTCCCATTAAACATTATTTAATGCACTTTAATTATTGAAACCTAGTGAAATTTCCCTAGTGGGACCAAGTCATCACCTCGGCTAACTTAGTCCCACTCGGAACAAAAATCAAAATAATTTTAATTTCTTGGCAGGAATTTATTCTCTTACTCTTGAGGTCAGCCTGCGATGTGTTATTTTTAGGAAATAATGGAAAATCAAGTATAAATAAGGGTTTTTCCTCTCATTTTAGCCCCCATTCATTCACTCAAGCAATTCATCCATTCACTTAATCATTCTCAAGCATTGAAGCATTCTAAGCATAATCAAGTCATCCATTGTAGTAGTTCATTGCATATCTTTAGATTTCAACATCAACGGTTTGGTGAGTTTATGACATTGCATGTTGTTTATTCATCATTCTATCTTTATTTCATTTCATTATCTAGGGTTTGATTACCAAAGTGGGGTTTAACCAAGGAAAACCCCTATACTCTAACCCTTAACCCGTTTTCCCCTCTTTGCATGTGTGTTTGCAGGCCTTGTATGCAGATTTGTCAAAGAGTTTGGTGCCAAAAAGTTGTCAACAATCCATCAAAGTCAACATAACCCTAATTGAAGCTTGGAGACTCTTTTCATCCCATTTTTTGCAAATTTAGATTGACACTTGCCAGAAAAGGAAGTTCAGACCGAAAACTATAGAATCCTATCCGAAAATTCCAGAAATCTCCAAGTGGACTAATTCACCATCTGTGGTGAATTAGTCTCACTACTAGGCCTAAAAAGTAGTCTCTGCATTTTTGGACACCCATTTGGCAGATTCATGTTCGAGCAGATTTTTCCCGAAACTAGACTAAGTCGCGGCTCTTGGTATAAGTGTCCCAGTCAATATTTCCAATCAACTCTGTAGGATTCCAGAGCCTCTCTGCATCAGAGTTTATATTCTACGTGCACCTCTCTAGTTCTATTTAATTTTGTCATCATTTAATTGCATTCTTAGGTGTTTTTTCATATCATAGTGTCTTTTCCAACACTTTGCATTTCTTATATTTAGCATAAATACATCATCTTTCTTTCAGTTTATTACATTAGTACATTACATTTAGATACATTTCATCCCTTTTACATTAATCTTGAGTGTATACATTAGCATTTTGGGCCCATTTCTCTCTTTTAGGTGAAAAACCTAGAAGAGTTAGAGAACCCTTGGGCTACCAAAATCATTGTCCACAATTTGGTGAACCCGACTCTTGAACATTTTTACTTCTGATTTCAAGTGCATCCTAGGTTTAACTTGCATTAGCATTGCATTAAGTGTTGCATTGTTTAAATTGTATCCCAGGGTTTTAAAAATTGCATTAGTGAAAAGCTCATATAGCTTGCATTTTTGCATCATATTTCATTGAAAAAACCAAATGTTGCATTTTCATACTGTAGCCGCATCTATGCATCTAAAAGACATCAAATTGCATTCAAAATTTCTAAAAATCACAAAAAAATCCTCACTGGGACTAATTCTCCACATTGGGCGACTTAGTCCTTCTACATATTTTGCACTGTAATTTATGGTATTTTATGTACATTTTTTGCATTTATGTTTTTTGTTATTGTCTTATGTCATACTTTCCAAATTTGTTGTTTATTTCATTTATTTTTCTTTCATCATGGCTTTTTTGCTTTAATAGGTTTTGGATGTCATTAAAATCTTTAGTGGACATGTCAAATTGTTCCTTTGGAACTAATCCTAATGACCTTGAGCTTCCTCATTCTCTTTGAAATCCTCATGAATGTCATCCTCATGCTATTGACATCATTAGAGAAGATAATAATATCATGACTAAGTTCTTAAACGAATGTATTGACAACCTTGAAGCCAATGCATCCTTTTATCCATCCATGAAATAGCAAGACCTTCCTACAGTCTCACCTCCTGATACATTTGGATACCTACATCCTGAAACAAATGATGGACCTAGTTCCTCTAACCAAGCAAATCCTCAACCATTTTATTATAACAAAGTTACCAACACACCAATCAACCTTGAAGAAACATGTGGAGAAGGTTTTACCATCTTAATAAAATAAGGATGTGACACAACAATTGAACATGACATTCATCAAATTTTAGAACAAAGACCAACATATGAAAACACAATAGGGTTAGGCTATCAAGATCCTCCTCATGATAGCAAGCCTCCTATAGAACATTGGAGACTTCATGATGATGGCATGGTGATCTTTGATTCCCCCCCCGATCTGAATGTCCTTCTTCCTCATGAACAACCCTTACATGATACCAGTGACAAGGATAACAGGATCCCCATGGGTCCTCTTTCTCCTTTAATCCGTGAAAAGGGTGAATCTACTAAACGCAAACGACCATATAAATTGAAAAACTAAAGTTTCCTCTCCATCCACCACCTAAATGTGAAAGAAAATTGCAAATCCTCCTAAATAACAAACTCATCTTATTACCACCTATGAATAGGTTGGTAATCTGCCCTAAAGATGCTAATGTTCCACATTGCACTTATCATCGTGTTCTTGGACATAGAAGTGATGAGTGTCACCAATTGAAAGAAATATTGAGAAAGTATCATTTTGTTAGCAATAATTGCTATCCAATAAATCCTTAAGACATTACCAATTCCCCTCATCATGCAATAGTTGTATAATCTTTCATTCTCACTATTGCATGACCTTTCCCATCACATATCTCAGCTCATTCTTGCCTTGCACTCATTGGCGGTAAGAATTCGATAGCCTTGTCCTAGTAATGCATTTGTCATTGTCCCTTAGCTGTGTTATTCACCTTCCGCTTATACCAATTGAGATTAGGAGGTGAATGACTTGTTTGATGGTCAACTTGACTTTGCATTACTAGTATTTTTCTTTTTCTTTTCTTTTATATGTGCGTATCATGTTCCCCTATGATGTGACATTTAATGTTCTCTTCTCTTTGTGACATTCTTCTATGTGTACCTTCATTCTTCTATATGTCGTACATTGATTTTGCATTTCACTTTTTTTTTGTGTTTTCCTTTTAGGCATGACACAAAGTGTTGAAACGTCCTAAGTCTCTTCCATATTGACCCAAAATGCCTCCTTTCTTTTTCTTTTCCTTTTGATTGTGTTTTTCCTGTTGGGGATGACGTAAAGCGTAGAGACACCCTATGTCTCTTCCATGTTGACCCAAAAGGTCTTTCTTTTTCCTTTTCGCTTTTGTTTTTTGTTTTCCTTTTGGGGATGACACAAGGAATTGAGACCATAATGTCTCCTTCATGTTGACCCAAAATCTTTTTCCTTTTTCTTTCACCTTTTTATTTTATTTTGCTTGTGTTTTCCTTTTGGGGACAATGCAAAGCATTGAGACAACAATGTCTCTTCCATGTTGACTCAAAACAGATTTGATTTTTATTTATTTTTCACTCTCCTTGTGTCATTCTTCCAATTCTATGTGTATTTTGGGAATGATAAGAGTTCTGAGCTCTTTAATTAAAACATTACAACAATGAACATACTAAACCCAAATCCATAGATTCCTTATGTGTTTGGTGTGTTCCTTTTGGGGGAAACCCCTCTTTCTTTTGTTTCTTTTAGCATGATGCAACCTTACTCAGAAATGTATGACTTGAAATAGGGGCTTTCCAAGTTGGCTCTCATGTCATGTTTCTTTTTGCATTTTTCATTCACTACTTTAAAGTAATTTCTCATAGTACGGTGTGTAGCAATTTCTTTAAAGTGGGGGCATACATTGGCATTATTCATTTTGAATTTTTCTTTTTTCTTGGTTCTTAGTGTAGCCTTGTTACTTTATACGATACGTTTGTCACTTTGTGGATGACATTGGGTGTGATGTCCTTCATGAGCGTGATCTATATTAGCATATTGCATTCCTCTTGGTGGCCTGATGTGATGCACTTCATCTCCTAAGTTGTGATTTTTCTATTCTTTGATTGGTCCTCTCTTGGAGACATTAGACACAATGTTCCCTAAGTTATAGACCTTGCATGAACTTAACAAGACTCCTTTGAACATTCTTTTGCATGTTTCATTTTGCATTTGTATGGCCACTTTTCATCACACATCTTGCATACCTATGGTGCCATTTCATTTGTTCATGAGTTCTAAGCATATGAAGCTTTGCTTGTCTCATGAAGCACGAAATGACATTGTCCTTTGTGGCACCTTATTAAAGTTATCAAGAGGTATAACTTTAGTATGGTTGAGCAGGAAGCCCATTCAGAGGCATGAATTTTCCCCATAGCCACCTGCTTGTGTGAGAGTGCATACCAACTGTGAGCATATGTTTCTCAACTTTTGAGCCTTCTCACCCCACAGAAAACTAAAAGTTTCGTGGCCCCAAAGTGAGTATACTCATTCCTTCTCACCCGAAAGATAACCATGAGTTCTATCACCCTAGAGTGAGTACACATTTCTTATTTCAAACAAACAACCTAGATTTGATCCACAACGGGATAGAAAAATGAATGAAGCTTTCTTTCATTCTTTTTCATCATCTTCATGTGTGTTCCTTTGCATTTATGTTTGGTTTTCCATGAGATCATGATCCTGGGGGCTTGATCACCCCTCTTGATTATTGTTGTCTCATCTTATCAACATGAGTACATTTGGATCCCTCTCGATGTGCATGTTGGGCTACTTTAGTGTGAGTTTGAAGCGAGTTCATCCTCTCACTAAAGTGGGGGCTTAATGTGTTGCCATAAAATGTATAGTTGACATTTTTTTGCTGAATTGAGTCTTTCTTATGGATTTAGGCTTGATTTTTCCTAGATTTAATGTTGTAATGTGGTCAACATGTTCACATTAGGTCTTGGATCCTTGTGAATCATTAAGACTTCTAGGTTGTCTTGTAAAGGTGTTGTCAAGTGTTGTAACCCACTTTCACACTTTTCTAGCACCCTTTCATTATAATTCACTTAAATATCCCTTTTTTATCACTTACAAGTCTTATTTCAAAGTATTCAAAAGAGTTGTAACAAACTCTCACACTTTTCTAGACTTGTCATCACCAATTCAACCCTTTCTCATGTTTAAATGATCCCTTAATGCACTTTTTGGCCCTACTTAAGTGTATTTTTTAGGATATTCCCGTTAAACATTATTTAATGCACTTTAATTTCTAAAACCTAGTAAAATTGCCTTGGTGGGACCAAGTCGCCACCTGGGGAAACTTAGTCCTACTAGGCACAAAAAACAAAATAATTTTAATTTCTTGGCAGGATTTTATTCTCTTACTCTTGAGGTCAACCTATGATGTATTATTTTTGAGAAATAATGGAAAATAAAGTATAAATAATGGTTTTTCCTCTCATTTTATCCCCCATTAATTCACTCAAGCAATTCATCCATTCACTTAATCATTCTCAAGAATTCAAGCATTCTAAGCATAATCAAGTCATCCATTGGAGCACTTCATTGCATATCTTCATTTTTCAACATCAAGGGTTTGGCAAGTTTATGACATTGCATGTTGTTTATTCATCATTCTATCTTTATTTCATTTCATTATCTAGGGTTTGATTACCAAAGTGGGGTTTGACCAGGGAAAACCCCTATACTCTAACCCTTAACCCTTTTCCCCCTCTTTGCATGTGTGTTTGCAGGCCTTGTATGCAAATTTGTCAAAGAGTTTGATGCCAAAAAGTGGTCAAAAATTCATCGAAGTCAACATAACCCTAATTGAAGCTTGGAGACTCTTTTCATCTCATTTTCTACAGATTCAGATTCAGACACCTATCAGAAAAGGAAGTGCAAACCAAAAGCTACAAAATCCTATCCTAAAATTCTAGAAATCTCTAGGTGGACTAAGCCACCATCTGTGGAAAATTAGTCCCACTGCTTGGTCTGAAAAGTTATTTCTACATTTTTTGACACCCATGTGGCAAATTCTTGTTCTGATAGATTTTTCCTGAAACTAGACTAAGTCGCTCAGCTTGGTTTAAGTCTCCCGATCAACATTTCCAGTCAACTCTGCAGGATTCCAGAGCCTCTTTGCATCAGACTTCAAATTCTAGGTGCACCTCTCTAGTTCTGTTTAATTCTATCATCATTTACTTGCATTCTTAGGTGTTTTTGCATATCATAGTGTGTTTTCCAGTGCTTTGCATTTCTTATATTTATCATAAATAAATCATATTTCTTTCAGTTTATTGCATTAGTACATTACATTTAGATACATTGCATCCCTTTTACATTAATCTTGAGTGTAGACATTAGCATTTTGGGCCCATTTCTCTCCTTTTAGGTGAAAAACCTAGAAGAGTTAGAGAACCCTTGGGTTACCAAAATCATTGTCCACACATATCTGAAAATTGCATTTAAACATTTCACTTTTGGTCATTGCATTGCACTTTCTTTACTTTTTCATGATAGCATTTTTTCTTTCAAAAGATGTGGCTTTGATATGATTAAAAATGGATTGCATAAGTACAACATCCCCTCTTATGAGTTCAATTTTCATTGCAACAATGAGGTCATTAAGAAATATGTTAATCATAGTTATGATCAAACCATTGACACAATCATTAATATTACATTTCCCATTGGTGAGGATGGTAGTGTAGACAATCATAACAATCACACTTATTCTTCTCCCGATACCTCTCCTATTAGTGACGAAGGTGTCTTGGTGAAAGAAGATAAAAGCATTGAGCATCTTGATTGTCCCTCTCCTCATCGCCCTTTGGAAGATATTAGACAACAAGAAGATGATATCATCGAAACATTTCTAAACATCACCTTACCTAGTCTCCATAGCCATGACACTCAAAATTGTCTTTCTCCTAATATCCCTCCTTGAGGAAAAGAGGATAGGTTGGTGTTAGAAGATATACCTATTAAGAGTCATGAGAATCTTGTCCCTCCCTTCCCCAATTCTCCTACCATTGTGGAAGATCTATTTGGTAAGAATGAATAACATAGTTCTCTTGATGTCTCCCCTACTTGTGATGAAATTTCTTTACAAAATTTAACCATGGATGAACATATCACAAGCTCTCCTACTAGGGTAGATAATATGACATAAGAGAATGAGACCTTAGAGAAAAATTACAATCAAATAGGATCTTCCCCTAATCTCCCCACTATCAATAAACAAGAAAATCCAACCATTGATCATTCCCTTACTTGTGATGAAGTCATTTTAGAAGAACCAACCCTCAAATGTCAAGAACATGTGGTTTCTAGTTCTCCTAAAAACTCTCCTCCTAGGGAGGATATCATGGTGCAACAAAAGGAAAGCATTCACAATAATGATATTAGGCCCTTAGATGAAGATGATGAAGTAACATTAGACTCTCCTTCACTAAGAGACGTTAATATTATTCAACCTCAACTCATCCTTTAGCCCCCATCACACAAGCCTCAAAACCAACCCAAACTTATCCTTTACCCACCTAAGACTATTTTTTTGCAGCAACCGAGTCATAATATCATTGCTCATACATATAACACTAGAAACAATCCGCAACCACAAAACCAACCCAAACTTATCCTTTACCCACCTAAGACTAATGTTTTGCAGCAACTGAGTCATAATATCATTGCTCATACATATAACACTAGAAACAATCTGCAACCACAACAACCAACCCTGACACCCTTACCTTTTCCTAATCCCATATTGCCTAATGCTCCTCATTTTCCTTTGCATAGTGGAAAGGAGTATAATTTTGTTGAACAACTTAAGAATACTCCTGCTAAGATATCATTATGGGACCTTATTCAAGCCTCCCCTCATTACCACAACATGATTCAAACAGACTTACAACAAGTTCCTATCCCTTATAATGTGCAACCAAATGACATAGCAGCCATGATCCAAGGAATAAATGCTGGCATTTTTTCCCACCAAAGTGAACTCCCCCTTCAAAAGTGCAAAAATAATGATGCTTTCATGATCAGAGCTCAATACAATAGGATAGGGATAAAGTGAACTCTTTTTGACAATGGCTCAACCCTTAATGTGTGTAGTGTAAACCTCTTGGATTGGCTTCATGTGGATAAATCAAAAATTCAACCAAACTCTTTATCTATTAAGGAATTTGACAATGTAGGAAAACAACCACTTGGTGTGATCACTTTGCTTATTATAGTTGGGAAGGCCACATTGGAAACATTGGCACATGTTATGCCACATGATCTCTCATCTAATATTCTCTTAGATAGACCATGGATTCATGCAATGAATAGTGTGCCTTCTACTCTTCATCGTAAAATGAAATACATCTACAATAACAAAGTGTACACACTTGAAGCTGACCCTGACCCAAACAATTGTTTGAACATTGAGAAAAACAAGGAAAATCCTTTGGCAAAATTAACACCAACTACATAAGTGGAACCCGTACAATAGATAGACAAAGAAAAACACATTGACCAAGTCACAAAGCTATTAGAAGATGATTTGGGTTCCTTAGATTTTGAACATACATTCATGGGCGAGTACAAGATCATAAACAAAGATTAAAATAAGGGAAACCAAAAAGCAGTCATGTCAACACAACAATTAGAAGACCCTTTGCAAGCATCTGCCTCAACCACTTTAGAACACAAGACAACAAATTACATGACAAACTTTGATGAACTCAACCACGAACAACCACCAAATCCAAAAGAGATGAAAAATCTTTATGGAAATTTTTATGAACTTATGAAACAACTTGGCTACATACTGGAAAAGGATGTGGTGCTAAAGAACAACTATCCACAACCCTCTAGAGCCTAACACACAATAAACAACTCATGGTCTTGGTTATTTTCCTTTGATAGAAATAAACAAACCTTCACTTAACATTGAAACTCTCACAAAATATTCTTCTAAGACGACTTTAATAGTAATGCATCCTGAAATGATAGACACTAATAGTCTTGGTTGTTATCCTTTGCCTAAAATGAAACGAGAAAATACATCTTCGCTTAATGTCAATGTCATCTCACAAAACACTAATGATTTTAGTTCATTAGATTTTACACCCTCCTGTAAAGGGGAGAACAAAATCTTTCAATCTAAAGAGCCTTGCATAGGTATGACAAATAATACTAAGCAAGATATATCTTTGTCGCATAATAAAGGAACATCTTCTATTGATCAAGAGGGTATCTTGTCGAGACTCCTCCAAGATCACTTGATATCTCTCCCTCCAAGAACTCAAAATAAATTTTATTACAAGACTTCATTCTGTGCATATCATAGAGTTCATGGTCATGCTACTAATGAATGTGAGGCTTCGAGTAGTAAAATCCAACATCTTAAGGAGTTTGGTGCTCTTCCTTATGTGGGGGCACCTCATTCCTCTAATCAATACTGATTTTCACTGTAGCATGTTTCTCATCGATCATTTTGGCTCATCCTTGTCCTGCACTAAGTGGGGGCAAGGGGTTAGGTGGACTTGTTTGCGTATGTCAGTTGTTGTTGCCTCTTTTGGCTAGCCGTTAACCTTTCATGAATATAAAGATCATGCTTGGGATGTGAACAACATGCCCTAAGTTGGATCACATGTGACATACTACCTTTTCATGATGTAGCTTATCAAAAACATATGACTTAGCATAGGGATTTTTGAATAAGCTCTCATGTCTTCTTCTACTTTAAAGAAATTTCTCACAGCAATTATGTTAGCAATCACTTTAAAGTGGGGGCATACATCAAAACTCATATTTCATTGCATGATTTCTTTCTTCTTGCAATACATCTTTTTCTTGGTAGTGTCATTGGGCTTGATTTCCTCCAAGATTGTGATATTTCTTTGACTTTTCCTCTCTTGGAAACAAGATGAGACCTTGTATTTTTCCTCTCTTGGAGACGTTAAGCACAATGTACCCTAAGATGAGATCTTGCATGAACTAAGAAAAATCCCTTTGAATAAATATTACACCATTTTGCATTTACAATATCTATGAGTTTCAAGCATACAAAGTTTTTCTTATCTCATGAAGCTTCAAAAGTCATTTTCTTTTGTGGTTCCTTATTAAAGTTATCAGGAGGTATAGCTTTGGTATGGTTTGAATGGGAAGCCCAATTCAAGGCATGAATTTCCCCATAGCCACTTGCATGTGTGTGAGTGCATACCAACCATGAGTGTATGTTTCTCACCTTTTAGGACTTCTCACCCAGCAGACAACCAAGAGTTTCATCGCCTCAGAGTGAGTATGCATTTTTAGACAAACAACCAAGATATGATCCACATTGTGTTGGAAAAATGGTCAAAGCTTGATCCACCTTTTTAATTTTTCTCATTTGTACTTCTATTCCTTCTAGTTATTTCCATTGCATGATCATGTATCTTGTTTTGTTGCAAATCATTCATCTTGTGTGTGTCCTTTTGCACTTATGTTGGTTTGACCTAGGATCCTGGATCCTGGGGGCTTGACTGCCTCCTTCATCTTTGTTATCCTAGATCATCCGCATTGGTACGATTGGACCCCTCTTGAATGTCTACTTTAGTGTGAGTTTGAAGCAAGTTAATCCTCTCACTAAAGTGGAGGTTAAATGTAGCATAGAAAAAAGTGCACCTTGCTTGATTTAGGAATAATTAATGATAAATTGGACCTAATGATGCCTTGATTTAGTTTTGTGAGGCATTTTACACATCCACATTAGATCTTAGGCCCTTGCAAACTAAATAAAATGCATTTATCAATGTCTTCTAAAGGTGTTGTAAAGTGTTGTAAATGACTTTCACACCTTTCTAGATTTTTATTAAGCATTTAAGTCTAATGGACCTATTTTTTCCCTTAATTCAATGTTGTAAAATATATTTAATGGCATTCTCACATTAATCTAGAAGGCTTGTAAATTAAACCTAGTTTCAATCTAGTGTTGTAATGTTTTTTACACATTCACATTAGATCTTGTGCCTTTCTAGGCTATGTGGACCTCATTTAAGTGTTGTAGAGTGTATTTAATTGTACTTTCACATTGAAATTTGTGTCCTTAGCCCTAATCACCCTTTATATCATCATTAATAGGCCCCTATGACCCCATATTGTGCATCTTGAGACTTATTTTGATCAAAAACCCAAATAGCTCAACACATGAACTTAATTTATGCATTCCCCAACATCCTAGTTGGAAAAATAGCTCATGTGGGACCCATTCACCACTTTGGGTGAATGAGTCCCATCCAGGTGGGACTCATTCACTAAGGATGGTGAATGAGTCCCATTTGGGCCATTTTCGAGGTTTGAGCAGGAAAAAAAGGGTTTTAAGTTTAATTTTCTTCAATGTCATCCTTGGAGATCAAATTAATGACCATTTGAGTAGATTTCCTATATAAATGATCTCTCAAATCATTATTTCATTCATTCATCGTCCATTCTAGTTATCAAGTCAAGCAAGCTAGGGTTAAGCATTTCAAGTATTTACAAAGTCATCAAGATAGCAATCAAGATCAATTCCAAGGCATTCAAGGGTAGATTCTTCATCCATTGTTGCAACATCTCAAGATACATCATCATGGAAAGGTTCTAATTGGATTACTTCATATTCATGCTTCATTATCTTGTTTCATCATTTTGGTTTAATTACCTAAAAGAGGTTTGACCAAGGCAAACCCCTATTCCCTAACAATCAACATTTTCTATCTCTCTTTGTGTGATTGCAGATCTAGGTGTTTTGAAGGCTTAAGGAGATCATTGAAGATTAGGTTTTAAACTTGTTAGGTTCATCTCCCTATTGGAAAGGTCAAAATATTCACAAAAAGCCACTTATAGTCCCAAAAATCAAAGTTTCGGATCTGGACACCTAGAGGAACAAAAAGAGCAAACCGAGAGCTACAGATTCCACTTATGAGTTTCTAGAAAATTCAAAGTGGACTCTTCACCATTAGTGGTGAATGAGTCCCAATGTACCTATTTATCATAGATTTTTGTGGATTTGGATACCCATTTGGCCGAAATAGGCTCTAGTGCAGTTTTCCAAAATTAAGACTAATTCACCCAAAATGGCGAATGAGTCCCACCAGGTCTAAAGATCAACATTTCTAGAATTTTAGAGTTGTTTCCAATTTTCAATACATTTCTAGGTGCACACTTTCTATTTCATAGCTTTCTGTTTTGCTTTATTTGCATTTCTATGTCATTTTCTAAACCATTTTGCATATCACAATGTGTTTTCAAACATCTTGCATTTTACAAGTTTACACTTGGTGGTGAATCCTCATTTGCTGTTATCCTTCCCCTAGAACTCTCCCTTCATTATATTTCAATCTCTTTTGCATTGAAATCTCAAAGGTTTTTTCTTGAGTGAAAGAAAATAGCCTCTCTCCTTTTAGGTCCAAAACCTAGAAGCGAAAAGAGAGTACCATATTTTCTATGTTGAAGGTTTAACTTGTTGTCCCTTCTAAGTATTATTTGGAATTAATGTCATAACAAAAAGGTTGAGGTATCTAATTGTGCACATGGTGATATTTTAGTTATGTTCTTCTTGCATGAGTTTATATATCCATGTTGGTCTATCTTGGTATTATCACTTGCATTTGACATATTTTAGTGGTCGGTATGTTTCACAGCTTGGCCTATGATCAGTTTGAAATACTAAAATCCATTTACACATTTATTTGCATATTATTCAGATGCAGTGGTAAAGACTATATGCTAAGAATTATTCAAAAGGAATTACCACATTGTATTTTTAAGGCAACATATCATTCTTTAAAAAAAAGCCTTGAATTATTATGAGGAGTTCTTTGAAAAAGGTGGAAAATTGAATTTACTCAAAAAGAAAATAATAAAAGGATGGAATGATAAAGTTTTTTAAAGTCAAAGATTAAAAGAATCTTTGTATTGTCGGTGGTAATTATTTGTTTGTTGAATGGGAATTCTTTCCCATCATAATTCCCAGATGTGAAATTTCATTATGATGGATTTAAAGTCTTTGAAGACTTGGATATGAATCATCGATGTTTGATTCATTTTGTTAGGGTTGATTACCCTAATCATGGCGTTGGTAAAAAGGAAAGCTTGTTTTAGAATTTGTTTGCAAGGGTCTTTGAAAAAAATAAGTAGAAAGAGCCTGAGCCTATTTCATTATTGTTTCTATTAAAAGAGCTCTCTCGAGCTAGGCCTTGGTCTAAAACAGTTAGGGAATTTACATTCTTGGCATGGCATGACAGTTTTGGAAGGAAATGTGTTAGCTTGGACTTGAGCATGATCATGGAAGTTGGTATATCAGGTGCTATGTTTCAATACATAGTTTCTTATTTATTGAGTATCTTAAGCAAAACAAAGCAAATGTTTATGCTTTTATTAATGATGTTGTGCACTAATCTCTTGTTCGGGCCTGTTGTTGAGGATTAAGGGTTTGTCTTTTGCAAAATGTTTCTTTCTTTAAAAACCTCACTTAAGGTCTTTCGTGATAAGGGTATTTGTCTTGTAAAATATCATATGCTTTCCTTTGATTAGAAAACCCTATCATTGTTTATGGTTTGTCGGCTTTACAGATTATGTGGCAATCAAGCAAGTTTGTTTACTAAGGAATTATAGTTGAAGACTTGCATTAAAAGATGTGATTTTGTAATTGCCAAGGGCAGTTTCAGATATGGTTTCTGATGGAAGTTGCTTATACAATTTTCAAATAGTTTCTTTTCTTCAAAATAGAGATCATATAAAATGTTTTGTAATGCTCATTAAAGAGAATGATGAGAGGTTTTGATAAACACAGGTTATATCTTTCAGAAAAGACAATATATACATTGGTTTTTAATCTGAAAGATTGTAACTTTGATTCTGAAGTCATGACAGAATAAAGTATGTGATTAGTGAAACAGAGATCAACTTTTTATTTAAATTGCTTCATATTTGTGCATTCTCACAAGACTATCAGTGAGATAGCAACATTATAAGACTATCGGTGAGATAGCAACATTATAAGACTATCAGTGAGACAAATCAGCTAGTGAGGCTTTGTACAAAGAATATGTTTTAGATAAGGCTAGTGAGGCCAAATTCAAGTGGTTTTATTCCCCAGAAGGGTTTCCACTCAAGACAAACTACGTGTCAATCTTTTAAATGTGTTCATTATCTGTTCATTTCATATTTTCAGCATAAGTTCATTCATGATCTAATTATCGTTTAAAGAATTAAAAATTTAATTTGATCATTAACACTGATTCACCCCCCCTCTTAGTGTTAACTACACTCCAACAATTGGTATTAGACCCAAACCTTGTTGTTGAGTCAACTAGGGGATCCTGCTTAGGAGTGCTAATGGCAATGCAAGAAGGTTTTTCTACAACCAGAGCACCACTCTTTGATTGTATTGGTTACGCCTTCTGGAAGTTTAGGATGCATAAACATATTAACTCTCTAGGATATGGTGTGTAGGAAGTAGTAGAAAATGCATATACTGCTACATCACTCCCTTCTGGTGCTGATCATAAATGAGCATATGATTGCAATGCAAAAGCTGAAAATGCTATTTGTTGTGGACTTACTAATGATGTCTTGACAAAAATAGTGGATTGTAAGAATGCTAAAGCTATATGGGATAAATTTTCCAATATCTATGAAGGTGATGAGAAAGTTAAAGAAGAAAAACTTCAAAAATATAGGTTTAAATTTGATAGTCTACAAATGGGTGAGGATGAAAAGATTGCTGATTTTTTCTTGAAAATTCAAGAAAGTGTAAATGCAATAAGAGGTTTTGGAGAATTTTTTTTTGAAAAGCTTGTTGTTCAAAAGGTTTTGAGATCTCTACCCACTAAGTTTGACCCAAAGATTGCAACAGTTGAAGAAAGAGACATTAATAAGGTAACTCTTGATGATCTCCATGGTTTCTTTACTGCTTATGAGATGAGATTGAATGAACATAACTTTGTAAGTAAGGAATCTGCTTTTAAAGCTGTTAAAAAGGATAATGATAAAACAAAGTTTGATGCCTTAGATGAAACAGAGTTATCTTTTGTAAGTAAACTAAAAAGAGGCTCAAGCAAGTATAAAGGAAAATTACCCTTTAAATGCTTTAATTGTGGAAAGATAAGACACTATGCAGCAAACTGTCCTAACACAGATCTTGACAGTGATGACAAAAATGATAAAAGGACCTCAAAGAAAAAGCAACCAAACTTCAAAAAGAAAAATGTCTTTAAAAAGAAGAAAAGTCTTTATGTTGATGTGACTGATAGTGGTTCAATTGAATCTTGTGATGAGACTGAAGAAATTTTATTTATGGTTGAGTTTGTTCCTATAAAGCAAGTTGAATCAAATTCTAAATTAGAAATTGATCTTGAGGGAGAATTGAAATCTACTCTCAAAGAAATTAAGAAATTGAGAAAAGAAGCCGTTACTTTGAAAGATAAAGACTAGGAAAGTGTACAAATTATTTCTGATTTAACTCTTAAAGGAGAAGGAACCAGAAAATTTCTTGAGATAACTCAAGAAAAACTGAAACATAAGGAGGATAGATGCTGCTCTTTGGAGGGAGAAGTTGTCAAGTTGAGAAATCAACTTGCCTCTCCTGATGAGGGTCAATGTTCAAATCACGATGGAAAAGGAAAAGGTAAGATTTCTGATAATAATTCTAGCTTCAATGGTTATTGTTTCAATTGTAAACAATTTGGTCATAAGGCTAGTATTTGCAAGGTTTTATCTAAGAGAAGCTATATTATTTTTAATGGGAATCTCTATAAATTTATTGTTAATCTTCAATGTTATGAATGCAAAGAAGTAGGTCATATAGCAGCATTTTGTAAATCCGATTTAAGAGTGCAGTCAAACAAAGCTAATAGAACCAAATTTGTTTGGAGGCCTAAAGGTATTAAAGCTTTGATAGTTGAAACATCTTTTCATTTTGTTAAGAGAAATTTTTGGGTTCTCGATAGTGGCTGCTCTCATCATATGACTGGTGAGAGAAACAAATTTATAGACTATGAGGACTATTCTGGTGGTTTTGTTAAGTTTGGTAATGATCACTGTATTCCTATAGTGGGAAAAGGTACTATTTTGCTTGAAAATGAAATCCTTGTCAATGATGTTTATTATGTGGAAGGGCTAACTCACAATCTCCTGAGTGTAAGCAAAATTTGTGAAAATGGCTTTGAAATAAAGTTCTTTGACTTAGGGTGTGAAATTCAAAAGAGATCTGGAAAAACAGTAGCAACAAGTTACAAAACAAATGGTAATGTGTATTATCTGCAAGAGAGCTCAAATAATAAGCAAGAAAGTAATGTTTGCTTTATGAGTCAAATTGATGAGTCTAAGTTATGGCATAGAAGATTGGGTCATATCAACTATGACGATTTGGTAAAGATAAGTAAAAATCAAAATGTTAGAAATATGCCTATAATATCTAAACCAGATAATCAAATTTGCAAAGAATGTCAGGAAGGAAAACAAGCTAGAGAAAGTTTCAAAACTAAAGAATACACATCAACCAGACCTCTACAACATGTTCACACTGATCTATGTGGACCAACAAGGACTAAGTCCCTGAATAATGAGAGGTATTTCATGCTTTTTATAGATGACTATACTCGTATGACTTGGGTAACATTTCTGGTACATAAGGGAGAAGCTTTCCATAAGTTTAAAGTTTTTAGAAAGATGGCTGAAAATGAATCTGATCTAAAAATCAAGTGTATTAGGTTAGATAAAGGAGGTGAATTTACCTCACAAGAGTTTGTTGATTATTGTGAAGATCATGGAATAAAGAGGCAATATTCAGCCTCTAGGACACCATAGCAAAATGGTGTTGCTGAATGCAAAAATTGAAAAATGAAGGAAATGGAAAGAGCTATGTTGCATGATGCAACTCTGTCAAACACATATTGGAAAGAAGTAGTGCATACTACTATTTACATTCTAAATAGAGTTCAGATAAGAACTAAAACACAACATACACCATATGAATTATGGTATGGTAGGACTGCTAATGTAGGATATTTCAAAATATTTGGCAGCAAGTGCTTTATAAAAAAAGACACTAATAGCATTAGAAGCTTTCAATCAAGGAGTGATGAAGGTATATTTTTGGGATATTCGACACATAGTAAAGAATATAAGTGTTACAATAAAATATTAAGGAAAATTGTGGAAAGTGCCAATGTGAAGGTTGATGAAACCTTACAGAATTGTGAATAGCAAAAGAATTTTGATGATGATGAAGAATTTATTATGCAGACACCTGATACAGATCTACAAGATCAAAATAAATCTTCAAGTTCAACAGAATCTGAGAAGTTCACTGAACAAAATGTGCCTGATAATATTGTTGAACCCTCTTAGTTGTCTTCTTGATTAATGAAAAAGACACATCCTACTGATTAGATTATTGGTGATATGTCAAAAGGAGTTTAAACTAGAAGACAACTTTCAGGTACAAAAGGTAATGATGAACAAGTTTATTTATCTTTGATTTCAGAAATATAGCCTAAGACGTATTCTGAGGCTAGTAGTGATAGCTGCTGGATTAAAGCTATGCATGAACTTGCTCAAATTGAAAAAATAAAACTTGGAACTAGTTCCTAGGCTTGAAAATAAAAATGTCATTGGTACAAAATGGGTTTTTAGGAACAATATGGATGAACAAGGGAATATAGTTAGAAATAAAGCTAGATTAGTTTGTAAAGGTTATTCTCAAGTTGAAGGATTGGACTTTGATGAAACTTTCACTCCTGTGGCTAGATTAGAAGCAATTAGAATGTTTTTGGCTTACTCTGTGTATAAAGGTTTTAAAGTATTTTGAATGGATGTTAAAATTTCCTTTCTCAATGGTGACTTGATAGAAGAAGTTTATATGGAACAACCTGAAGGATTTGTTGTTGCAGGTAAAGAATGCTATGTATATAGGCTGAAAAAGGCCCTCTATGGTTTGAAACAGGCTCCTAGAACCTAGTATTCAAAATTGGACACCTATCTACATGAACAAGGCTTCTCAAAAGGTGTAGTAGACAACAATTTATACTTCAAAGTGAAAGATGATAGTATTATAGTTGTTGTTGTTTACATTGATGATATTATATTTGGTAGTAATAATGATGCTTTGTGCTCTGAATTTCCAGCAATCATGAAGTCTAAATTTGAAATGTCAATGATTGGTGAACTCTCTATCTTTTTGGGTCTTCAAGTTAGTCAACTTGATAAAGGGATATTTATCTCACAAACAAAATATGCTAAATAAATGTTGAAAAAATTTCAAATGATTGAGTGTAAACCAGTTGGGACTCCTATGGAAACCAGCTGCAAACTCTCAAAGGAAGTTGATCAGGCTGATGTGGATCATACCATGTATAGATCCATGATTGGTAGTCTCTTATATCTAACTGCCACAAGGCTTGATATTATGCAAGCTATATGCTTGGTTTCATGGTTTCAGTCTGCACCTAAGATGTCACATTTGAATGCAGTAAAAATAATTTTGAAGTATGTTGCTGACACACAAGATTTTGGTTTGTGGTACCCTAAACACAATGATTTCACATTGGTTGCTTACATTGATGCTGACTGGGCTGGAAATATTGATGATAGGAAAAGTACTTTAGGGGGTGCATTCTATCTTGGCAGAAGATTAGTAGCCTAGCATAGCAAGAAACATGATTCAGTATCCTTACCAACTGTTGAGGTAGAATATATAGCAGCTGCTACCTATTGTACTCAGGTGCTTTGGATGGTTTGGGCCTTGAAAGAAATACAGGTTGATGTTGCTAGACCTGTTCAAATTTTATGTGACAATACAAGTACTATTAACATTTCTAAAAACCCTGTGCAACATTCTAGAACTAAGCATATTGATATAAGTTATCATTTTTTGCTTGAAAAGGTGTTGACCAATGAAGTTATACTAGATTTTGTGGCATCCAATGATTAGGTAGCTGATATATTTACTAAACCCCTTCCTAAAGCTCAGTTGAGACCCTCAGAGACAAGCTTGGAGTTGTCTCTATCAGTTGTCTTCCATGTTAATTCCAGTGCATGGAGTCAGGGGGAGCAGTTCTTGCATATTCTATATCCCTTAGTATCTATTTGGCATTGCAGAGTACATTTCATGTTTGGCTCAGTTTTTTTGTCTTTGGCATTGTGTCAAAAGGGGGAGATTTTGGCAGTGATGTTGATAGAGAATTTGGTTTCTTTGGAGATTTTGGCAATTTGTGTTTTTTTCCAGTGCTATGTTTCACAATGACATGCAGTTGTTCAAATTTCATGTGTTCCAACAGTGAATATGCAGTGTTTTTGGTGATTTTATCTATTTATACAGTTTTTAGTTGTATCTGATGGTTTCTTTGATATGTGACATGATGGATATGTACTTCATGCAGTTATCATGCTCAGAACATGTATATTATAGTTATGATATTATTGATCAACTTTTGTGTTTGACATCAATGCCAAAGGGGGATTTTGTTGTCCCTCAGTATTATTTGGCATTAATGTAATAACACCAAGGTTGAGGTATCTGATTATGCACATGGTGATATTTCAGTTCTTTTCTTCTTGCATGAGTTTATATATCCATGCTGGTCTATCTTAGTATTATCACTTGCATTTGACATATTTTAGTGGTTGGTATGTTTCACAACTTGGCCTATGATTGGTTTGAAATACTAAAATCCATTTGCACATTTATTTGCATATTAGTTAGATGCAGAGGTAAATACTATATGCTAAGAATTATTCAAAAGGCATTGACACATTGTATTTTTAAGGCAACATATCATTCTTTAAAAAAAAAGCCTTGAATTATTGTGAGGAGTTCTTTGAAAAAGGTGGAAAATTGACTTTACTCAAAAAGAAAATAATAAAAGGATGGAATGATAAAGTTTTTTAAAGTCAAAGATTAAAAGAATCTTTGTATTGTCGGTGGTAATTATTTGTTTGTTGAATGGGAATTCTTTCCCATCTTTAAAGTCTTTGAAGACTTGGATATGCATCATCGATGCTTGATTCATTTTGTTAGGGTTGATTACCCTAATCATGGCACTGGTAAAAAGGAAAGCTTGTTTCATAATTTGTTTGCAAGGGTCTTAGAAAAAAAAATGAAAGAGCCCGAGCCTATTTCATTATTGTTTCTGTTAAAAGAGCTCTCTTGAGCTAGGGCTCGGTCTGAAATAGTTAGGGCATTAACATTCTTGGCATGGCATGACAGGTTTGGAAGGAAATGTGTCAGCTTGGACTTGGGCATGATCATGGCAGTTGGTATATAAGGTGCTAGTTTCAATACATAGTTTCTTATTTATTGAGTATCTTAAGCAAAAGAAAGCAAATGTTTATGCTTTTATTAATGACATTGTACACTAATCTCTTGTTCGGGCTTGTTGTTGAGGATTAAGGATTTGTCTTTTACAAAATGTTTCTTTCTTTAAAAACCTCACTTCAGGTCTTTTGTGATAAGGGTATTTGTCTTGTAAAATATCATATGCTTTCCTTTGATTAGAAAACCCTATCATTGTTTATGGTTTGTCGGCTTTATAGATTATGTGGTAGTTAAGCAAGTTTGTTTACTAAGGAGTTATAGTTGAAGACCTGCATTAAAGGATGTGATTTTGTAATTGTCAAGGGCAGTTTCAGATACGGTTTCTGATGGAAGTTGCTCATACAGTTTTCAAATAGTTTCTTTGCTTCAAAACAAAGATCATATAAAATGTTTTTTAATGCTCATTAAAGAGAATGATGAGAGGTTTTGATAAACACAGGTTATATCTTTCAGAAAAGACAATATATATATTGGTTTTTAATTTGAAACATTGTAACTTTGATTCTAAAGTCATGATAGAATAGAGTATGTGATTAGTGAAACTGAGATCAACTATGCATTTAAATTGCTTCATATTTGTACATTCTCACAAGAATATCAGTGAGATAACATCATTGTCAGTGAGACAAATCAGCCAGTGAGGCTTTGTACAAAGAATATTTTTTAGATAAGGCCAGTGAGGCAAAATTCGAGTGGTTTTATTCCCCAGGAGGGTTTCCACTCAAGAAAAACTCTGTGTCAATCTTTTAAATGTGTTTGTTCATTATCTATTCATTTCATATTTTCAGCATAAGTTCATTCATGATCTAATTATTATTTAAAGAATTAAAAATTTAATTTGATCATTAACACTAATTCACCCCCCCTCTCAGTGTTAACTGCACTCTAACATAACTTAGCTTCAAAATTTATTAATTGAGACTAAAATTTGAAGTATACTGATTCACCTCCCCCCTCTCAATATTTTGGTGTGTTCAACAAGATGTATGCCTAAAATCATGAAATAAGTTTTGACTATCCTTTTTAGAAATCAAAGAAATAAAATAAAAATCAATTTTCTTAGGCATTCTCCTTGATTCCTTAGACTTTTCAATTACCTATATCAAATCTTTCCCAATTAAATAAAAGACCAATGAAGAACTCACTATCCACCCATTTGGCATAGGATTTTTGTCCATTAAAAAATTATTGATGATTTTTTTTAACTCTTCCTTGGTTACCTTTTCTAAACACATCAAATTAGTTTCACCATTGATACAACTAGAAAAATGTAGTATGCTTGATAATAGTTTCCACTAATCCTATTTCTCTCTATATATAAATTCTAGAAATGAGAAAACCCTAAATAAATAAGATCCTCAATAGTCATATAAACTGAACCATTTGTTCAGAAATTATTCTAGATTTTGTTAATGTTCTTCACATGGTTAGCATACTTACAAAAAAATGTATTTTCATCACTAGCCTCCAACTAGATAGCCTTATCATCTTTAAAAATAATGCCATTTTTTTCCTCCAAGGTGCAAATTTTTAATTTAACAAGACCTCACTCAACTCTCCCTTAAACTTGAGGTATCATAAAAAATAGATCGCTCCCACATTTTGTGTATGTATGAGATATTGTTGTCTATATTTTTGACAATCCCACTTAATAATATAAGGCTTTATTTTTAAATGGTTTTGATAAAATTGAAAATAGTAGTACCTCTCATGTTACTATTATACTTGATCCATTCATCTTTGACCAAGTTTTGAAATTCATCTTTGATGTAGGAGCCAAAACTTGCAAAGATGATAAATTTTGAGCATGGAAGCCATTTGAGATCTCCACATCACCATTACCATCTCTAGCTACTTACAACTCGTTTTAATACTTATTGGGGTCAAATTCAACCATCTAAGGGTCAAAATTTGTAAATGTTTTAAAAAAATTGTTTTTTTTTAACTCAATAATTTAGTTTTTAAGTGTGATCTTGGGTTAAAATTTAATCATAAGACTCATTTAGTTGTGTAGAGGCTATGCAATTATCTTGATTCCCATCCATGCTTAAATACAAAATTACTAAAAATGGCATTTTTTTTCAAAGTTAGGCTTGTTAGGACATTTTCATAGATCTAATTTTTGTGGGAAGATTTTTAAGCTTTAGTAGGGCATATGAGTTTACTACAATGATATTATAGAGCTCAGAAACATCATCATTCCCCAAATAACTCATGGAATAGGAGGATTGACACATAGAGATTAAAAAAAATAAAAAATTAGGTCAACATGGAAGAGACCTAAATGTATTGATGCCTTGTGTCATCCCCAAAAGTAAAACACAAGACAAAAAAAAAGATAAAAGGTTTACGACATATAGAAGAATGTAGATACAAATAAAGGAATGAACATAAAGACACATCAAACAAAATAGTACGAGGGATCAAATTACACACATGCAATCACACAAAGAGAACATGAAAAGAAAACAAAGACAAAAGTTAGTTTGGCACATGCGAGTCAACCTATAATAGGTCATCTACATCCCAATATTGTTCAGTATATGTGGAAGGTGAGCAACTAGCCAAAGGGACAACATCAAGTGCCAAACTAGGACAATCACCAAGTTCTGCATATGGTGAATCACTCATTTTAGGAGAATCATCATTTAAGCTCACAAAAGAGGAAAATAATAAATTTAACTATTTATGCACTTCCTCATCATTTTTTGCAATTTCATTATCATCATCTAGGTTTATCACAACAAAAGGTCTAATGATAATATCCATAGAAGATTCTTTTTCTTTTTGTGGTCAAGGTTTAGGATTTTCATGTTTCAGCGAAGGTGGAGGAACATCATGCATTGCTTAAGGTAAGTTTGGATTTTAATTTTCTATGTTGTTCTTTTCTTCTTTTTCTTGCAACAAATGATCAATAGAATGTCATCTACACTTATTCTCTCTAGCATTTTGGTTTCTTTTTATTCGGTTTTCAAGTTGTGATTGTGTATGAGCGGGTTTATCAATTGTAGGTTTCTTTTCTTCCCTTAAGGGAGGAATGGAAGTAACCATGGGAAGTTGTTCAACCACTTTTTCTTTAGCTTTATAAACTTGTTTGATTTTAGGAGGCATAACGAGACTTATTTGGTTATTTTGTGGTCTCTTATATGAAATAGGTGGAGGATTTTCTATGTTTTGGTCTTGGTTACTTGAAAGGGGTTTTGGATCAATCAAGGTTTCATCAAGGATAGGAGGTTCAATCGTGGGTTGAGGCATATTGCGAAGGCATAATTCTGCTATGCATTTTTCCTTAAACTTTTGATAGGATTTGAAAAAGAAGTCCTCACAAGGCCTAATAGGTTCTATAGGTTTGGTCCAAAAGAAATCCAATGATAAATTCCCATGAGAAGACACATGATTAAAGCCACTATGGTGCATAGTAAAGATCTCATTGCCAAATGGAAACTTTAAGCATTTATGCACAATCGACAAGACCAATTTCATGGAGCGAAGCCATGGTAGCCTAACTTCACACGAAATTGGTTCAATGATGGAATGATGGAGAATGAGACACTTAATGTTTTTGGTCCAACTTTTAAAGGAAGAGTTATCAAACCTATCATAGGGCAAGATAAACCATTATATGTTTTGATCCATGCTTTCAATTTTTCATAAGTATCTTGATAAAGCTCATGCACAAACAAGAATTATTCAATGATCACATTCTCTACACAAATAGGATCAATTAATATCCCATTAGTATGTTTGTTATTGATTCTTCCAACTTTGTAAAGAAGACCATCAGGTGCATGTTTTTTTATGTCATGTTGTGAGAAAGCAATGCCAAGGGACATTTTGGTTAGGCCCTTACAAGGTTGAACTTCAACGATTCCAACCAAATTATCCATAGGATTTTCCTCATTGTCTTTCATGTTTTCATCATTTGTGTCAACATTCATCACAACATTCTTAGTTTCTCTAGATTTGACAAAGGAAATGTTATGATTTGGCATTGAATTAGTCAATATTTAGAAGTTTCAGTTAGGAGGTGCTATAGACTTATTACCTTGATCATTAATACTACCAATTTGAATGCGATTAGAATCGGTTTGATGGGTATGAGATCAAGTCGGATGGAATTTTGAGATACTAGAGAAGAATGTACATTCCAAACTCTGGAGAGTTGAGGAAGTTGATTCTAGAGGAAGTTCATAATGTTCCTTATTCAGGACACCCCTGAGTATCCAAAATGATTACAGAATTGAAAACTATATACTTTTGGCCTAAACTCAAGAAGGATGTAGTGGAGTATGTAGCCAGATGCTTAGAGTGTCAGCGATTCAAGGCTAAGAATGCACATTCGGTAGGGCTAATGTATCCTCATGGCATACTTGAGTATAAATGGTAGGTGATCAGTATGGACTTCGTATAGGGCTTTCCTTTGAGCAAGAATCGACATGATGTTAACTTGGTTGTGATCAATAAGTTGACCAAGGTGAAGTACTTCATCCCAAGAAACCTTAAGGATGGATTGTTGACCTTGGCTAAGAAATTTTTCTATGAGATAATTCACTTACATGGAGTTCCAAAGACTATCATTTCTGATAGGGACACCCAGATGACCTAAATATTTTGGATGACCTTGAATGCCACATTGGGAAACAAGTTAAATTTCAGTTTGGCTAACCATCCTCAGACCGATAGACATATAGAGAGAGTAAATTAGGTAGTCAAAGATCTCCTTTGAATGTACTACATGGACCAATAGTATAAGTGGGAATAATATTTATCATTGGTAGAGTTTGCTTACAATAACTCTTATCACACATCTCTAGGTATGGCACTATTCAAAGCTCTTTATAGGTGGAAGTGTCGAACACCCATCAGTTGGGATAGATTGGAAGATAGGATCATAGTAAGACTTGAAATGCTTAAGCATATAGAAGAACAAATGAGAGTTATTAAGAGAAGACTGAAGGAGGCGGCAGACCGATAGAAGAGTTATGTTGTCAAGAATAAAACCCTTAGATAGTTTGTGGCAGGGGATAAAGTCTTCTTAAGATTCAAGCCTCATAAAAGTTCCATCACCTTTGGAAAGTCTTCCAAGTTAGCCTTGAGATATGTGGGTCCATTTGAAGTCTTGGAAGTAATCAACCTAGTTGGTTATAGAATTTCTCTACCACCTGCTCTGGCTCAACTTCATAATGTGTTTCATGTTTCTTCGCTTAAGCCATATCATCCTGAAGTAGCTCATGTGCTTGATTGGAAAAATTTATAGGTATGGGACCCAAGAGTGGTGCTAGTGGATCCCATTAGAATCTTGGATAGATGCAACATTAAGTTGTGGAGTAGAGACATTGCTCAATTTAAGGTCCAATGGGACTAGTATTTTGAAGACAGTGCTACTTGGGAGGATGCAAAAGAAATAAAATGCTCCTTCCCACATTTGCTTTCTTAGAAAGTGTGCAAACCCCAACCTTGGTACCTACAAAACAACAAGAATAAACAAGTTAGACAAGAGATTGCAAGCCAAAACAAGGATTCCCCATGAAATCCATTTACAACATTCAAACTAGGAAGAAAATATTAAAGAACACAATAGAAATGATAAAACAAAGATTGAATCCTAATTAGATGTGCAAACTCATGATCCCATGGGGGAATTGGTGCCAATTTGATGTGAAAATTGGCCCTTTCCCAATTCCTATGATGCAAGCTTGATATGTTGAAGATGATTGATCCACTTTGTTGGTGAAGAATGAGAACTCCAAGCCAAAAATCTGCAAAAACCTAGCTATGACTCAATGAGAATGGATGAAATTCAAGAGATATTTGAGCATGGGAACTTTGCCTAGATTGTGGATGATCAAATGAGGATATGAGCTCTTCATTTATAGAATTCCGAGATGGATGAATGTCCAAATTTGAACAATGTGGGACTAACATTCATCCAATGGCATGATGCCACTTGTCAAGCTATGAATGGATGAAGGATGTGCAAGATTTGGGGTTTGTGCCAATAGATGCATAATTTTGAATTTCAAATTTGTTGAAATGACATGTAAGAGGGAAGGGAAAATGCAATAAATGCCACTTGGATCAAAGAAAAGGACATGTAAGATGAATTTATTGCCTTGTTGGATGTACATGTTGACTTGGAATTTTTGAATTCAAATTGAGAGAATATTCCAAAAGATGCCTTGTGAGGAAAATAGAGATTTAATAAATGAATTAAATCTATTTTCATGTGCAACTTGCATTATCTAGAGGATGTGACATAGATGAGGTTAAATTAATCAAGGGTTAATTAATTTAATGAGAAAAATTAGATGATGTGACTATTTGACTCAAATTTATCGATTTATTTAAATCAAATAAGAGAGGAATATGACTGAGAGATTTAATTAAATGAATTTTGATTTATTTAATTAAAAGAGATGGTGTTAGATTAAATCAAATAAGGTTTTAATTTATTTAATTTTAATGGATAGAATTTAAATTTAATCAAATAAATTGATTATTTAATTAAATAGGATAGTTAGATCAAACATTGATTTAATTAACAAAAGGATTGATTAATTAATAAAATGATTTATTCAATTAAGAGAGGGATATTGATGAATTTAATGATAAGGGAGTTTTGATTAAATGGTTAGACCAAGGATAATTTAGGAAGCAATGTTAGTAAGTCAGGATCGATGCACCATGTCAATCAGTATATTTTAATGGTTCACAAAAGAGAATTTTGATAATTTTGTTTAAAACTTTGGATTGAATATTATAATGTTTTTACTTGGAAATAGTATGATATGATGTTGAATAGACATATATGCTTAGATTTTGATTAAATAGACATCGAGATGATGTCTCTTCCAAGAGGGGAAGGATAATCCCAATTTTAATTGCATTTAAATTATAATATGGGTTAATTGGAGAAATTCAATATGTTGAATGAAAAAAATTGATATTTTGAAATATTTAAAGAAGTTGACATCTTTGACTATGTGATTTTTGAACTATATCTTATATTTTCATGATTGATCATTGTGATGTGTGCAAATGTGGAAATGCAAGAAGGGATGAATGATTGAGAGGTCGTTTTTTTGATTTAAAGGTAAGCTTGATGGAATTTGGGTGCACACACCACAAATGGCATGATGTTTGCATTTGAAATTTCATATAGGAGATTATATTGACTTGATTTGAAATGATTCAATGTTTTAAAAAAAAAAAAAGGCTTGTGGAATGTTATACATGTGACTTCTTATTCAATTATTTATTTTGATCTTATGTTTTCAAAATTTTAAAAAAATGATAGCATGATTAAATATATTTTTATGTAATTAAAAAGGCATGCTTGAAGGATAAGAAAACTACTTCATTTAAAAAACAATTATTTGAATAAAATAAAAGTTTATTCCTTGCTTCGAAGTGATTGAATACTATACTATTATAAAAGTAAAATAGAGATAAATATATATATATATATGAACACACACACACACATATATATAAAAATACATACATGTATATATATATATATATATATATAGATAAAACATATATATACATGTGTTAATAAATAAGATTGCACCACCTATGAGTTGTGAAAGAAAGAACTCAACAAATTTGGGTAACATGTGGGACTACTTTCTAAAGCTATGGGTATCCTATTCATGAAAGTAGACCTCTCTCCCAGACTTTTGAAATCACCAATACTAAACTAATGAGATTTTTTAGGAAAGAGTAAAAAGATACATGAAATGAAACTTAATTGAAACTTCCAAAGGGTGATACACCAAAAACTAAGACCTACAAATAGCTTACACACATTCAAACAATGACAAAACCTAGTTTACATAGCTCATTTTTGCATGCATTCTTGCATAAGTATTTTATAAGGAGGTTTATAGCTAAAACTCTTAGAAGGAAAAAAATTCACAACTAAAAGCATTTGCATTTCAGACACAACTTATAACGCAACAATACACTTTTTGCAAAGCAGTGCATAACAATGAGACAAAACTACAAGGAAAAGCTAAATTTCACAAGTAATTTGATCAACCACTAAATGTACATAATAAAACGCCAAAATGAGAAGGGAAAATATTCAAATATCATTGATTCAAGGTACTCACTAGTATACGAATTTGTGTCTCGAGGTTACAATACTACTCCCTTAAAAAGGACAACTCTAGAAATAAGTTATGTTGTTGGAAAGAAAGAACTACTTCAACAATGCAATTTGAGTTACTTAAGAAAAAGAAAACAACTCCTTCACACAAGTCCATCTAGAATATTTTGGTCAGATGCAGCAAAAGGTCAAAAAGAACCTTCTAAAATCACTCCAAACTATCCTCCACATGAAGCATGGTCAAGCCAAGATCATAGTCACACTAAAAGTGTGACAAAACTGCCTCTAAATAGTCTTTTCCCTTCAAAAAAAGTCAAAGAAATCCTCCCACACTTTCTCCATGTTGGCAAGTCATCACTTTTGTTCACACATGTTTTCAACCTATTTGACCCACACTTTGGTGCATTTAGAAAATGCATAATAAGATAATAATTTGTTTAAGTGGCTTGTAATAACATCACTAAACCAAATTATTTTACATTTCAAAATGAGAATGCAGAATAATAGGCCCCACCATTCTTTGAATTATATCAACATTTTGCATTATAAGTAACATTAAATATAGTGATTTGCAAATCACTTAAATAATGTTTTACAATTTGAACAAATGCAAAAATAATAATGAACTCCCAATCACTTCAAATTCTTGTAAAATAATTTAAGCCAACTCAAACCCCTCTAAGGCATTGATAAAATCTAATTCACCCCTATTTCTACATTTCAAAGCCATACTTGACAAAAGTGACTTGCCATCATCACTTGGTCAACATTTCATATTTTCAAATATATGCAAAACGAGATCAATGGTTCAGCCTATGTGAGAGCTCATAAGATAACTCCTAAGTCTTGGAAGACTTTGCATTTTTCAAAAGACAATGAAAAAAACACTAAGGCATGGTGGTTTTCAAAATGTAATACAGGGCAAAAATTGCCTAAGCTTGAAAATGCAAACATAAGGCAAAAATTGCCTAAGGCATAAGACTTTAATTCCAAGCCCACGTAGCATTAGTTGTGCTTGAAATTTTTTTAAAAAAGGTAAAAATTACCTTTGATGGTCGGCCTCAATAGGGTTTCTAACCCTAACACAAAAATAATGGAAAAAGCAAAAGTCCATTCATTTTCTCCATCAAACGTTCTAGAGAGGTTGGTCTGGCCGCCATGGGGTTTTGATGAGTGCACTATAGAATGCTTTTTCTGGCTGATTTCTTGATAGATTCAAGTGATTTCTTGTGGAAAATTATTGGAAAAACAAGGTAAAAGCTTCTTTTTAACATAAATCTGGCTTTTTTCTCTTCATTTGAAAGCCATTTGAGCCTTCAAGGCCACAACTATAACATTTCTGATGCAAATTTTTGTGTTTCTTTTATTGCTGAAAGATTCTCTTGCATTTGGGCCACCATTAATGTGATTTATTGAAGCTCTAAAGTTGAAAGTAACTTGCATATTTCATGAGAAAAAATAAATTTGAGCTCAAGTAAGCTCCAATCTGGTTCATATCTTGATTTTTCTCCTTTCTTTTCAGTGAATTAAAGCTCATTTCAAGCTTTCTCCATATAGTGAAAAAGTGGTGAAAATATTTAGTTTTTTCTTTTGTATTTGCAATTTAATTCAAAATGACAAGTGGGTTCTTGTCATTGTAAAAAAAATGACTTTTACTAGGTCGCAACTATCTGGGTTTTGTTTGTGCAAGAATTTGAATTGTTCCTTGAATCATCTTCTGTATCATGCATTTCTCTACCCATGAACATTTGTTTCCATTCTTTGTATATCACTTTGTTTGCAAAATGGAATTATGTTATTTAAATAGCCACGAGATTTGATAGCACATTTCCTTGCATAGATAAAATTCATCTTTTTTGGGTTTTCCAAAAACCTAACCTTCATGCTCACATTTTCTCGATGCTTTCATTTGTTTCTTGCATCTTGCCATGATATTACATGTACTTGGAAGAGACTAAGAATTTTTTTCTGGGTCTGAAAAGTTTAAGACAAAACCATAAATGGGTTTTCTGCATTCTAAGTTTCACATCTTCATTTGCCTGAGAAAAACTTTGTAATTTGCACAAGGTTGAAAGTCTTTTCTACTTTACGGGTTTAAAGACCCTTCATGGTTGAATCTAGGTGTTTCCATGTATTTTCCTAAGAAAATATGACACCTTATATATTTTTTGTTTCATCATGTAGACCTCTTATTCAAACAAAACCCTCATGGTTCAGTCCAAACTCTGCAAATGCACCATCCTATCCTTAGAAAAGTGATTCTATTCACTGCCAGTACACCACACTCACATAGAAAATGATAAAACTTGATGAAATTGTATCTCATTAATCAATTAGCCTATGCACTTGTTCTTATTTGCTATCATCTGTTTAAGTAATTTTTCTTTCATTCTCATGCTAAATAAAACACGATTATGATAGTATTGTTGGTTGGCTCCATTCACTCATAACATGTAGACTTTCACTGCCTTCAAGAGGATGCATTATTAGCTTCATGGTAAAGTAGGAATGGGAAAATATTGCTCTTTAATTAAAAGAAAAACATGACTATATTTCTTTCATAATTGCAACTGAAATTATCATTTCCATTACTACTTCACAACTCCATATGACTATCATTGTATTTAGACTTTCTATGTTATAAAGAGATAAACAACAATTTTGATTACAGTTCTAGCTCTTCATTTTTCGATTGATGTTGTACAAACATAGCTTGCTTGTTTCTATAATGTTGTTGTCCCTTTCTCATCATCATGAGATTGTATCTTCTAGGATTGATCAATTGATAATGCATGTGTATTGTGCTCTATTATGGATGGATTATTTTTCTCAGACATGTAGGGACAGTTCATGCATTGACCAAACTATTATCATGGCTATTGTTATATTGTTGGCTAGAACACTGTAGCACACCTTTTCATGTTCCCAATTTTGGATACTAGAATTTTGTTATTGGTTTTCCAATATACATATCCAACTCTTTTGTTGGGCTTCCATTTAAAATTCTCATGTTTGCATTTTCCTACATGACTATGTGGTTGTCTCTTTTGTATGGTTGTGTTTAAATGTAAATGGATACTCACTATTGATTCCTTCTTAACATGCTTGCTTTGTCTCTAAATGAAAGCATTTGGACTTATTGAAAGGAAACAACCTGCTTGACCATTTGAAAAGAAACATATGAAAATAATGATATCATCTTGGATACAAAACAAAACATGTTCAATACCTTTTACCATTCAAATTATTGAATGAGCATCTCTCACTATTTGATCATTCATGTGTGGTCTCCTGATGTATATGGTAGCTATTCTGAATCTTTCCTCCATTGCACTTTCAATGAATGTTATTTCTACCATTTTTCTCATAGTTGTTTGAAATGCATTGTCCATTGATCCTTGTTGTCCTGTAGCATCAAATGATTGTACTTGTGCCTCTGTTTAGTGAATAATTATTAATTGTTCAATGTGAACAATGCATAGCTCTACCCCTTTATGCCATGCATTCCACCCTTTGTGATGATCATGCTTCCATGTATGCTTCTTTATGTGATTTTTTAAGTGACTACCCTCTATCAGAAGCAACATGATGATTGGCGATGTAATTTCAGCTACTCACTTGCATCACCGTGTTTTTTCTTTTTCATGCATGCACTATCAAAGGATGTTCTTTTGAGAACTAGAAGTTTCAAGAGTATGTAGAATTCTCATCCTCAAGTTGTGATAAAAGTAGCTTGTTCCTTGTTTCTCTTTCATGACTTATATCATTGTCATATCAGGATATTCATGGCTCACTGATTTTTGATGCTCTATTCCATTTTGTGGACTTCTATCTTTGTTTATTGTTGTACTTTAATGCTCATTCTCTTCATGCATTAAGATCACTATGACTGGTACATCACCATGAGACATTGTGTATTGATTTTTTGACACAAAGTGTGCATTATAGGGGTATTGTATTATGAACTTAGAACCTTTGTTTCCCTATAGCATGAGATCATTGTGGATTGTCCTGTAACTTGTCTTCCATACATGGTTGTGAACTTTCTTATGAGTTCCTATACTCTATCATGATGCCAAATGGTCACTATCATTAAGGTTTTTATTTTTCTTTTGCATGGCATTGACTGTCCTTGACATGATTTCCAATCAAATCCTTATCAAAGGCCACCCCTCATGACTGTCTTGCATTCATTTGTTCACCTTGTGTTTCTTCATGTAACTCATGATGATTTTAGACAAAACTTGATAGCTCCTCCATTATTTATTGATGGATGCTTAATTGAACTTGATGCATCTATAATTGAACTTGATGCAGCTGTACTTCAGTGCTCACATAAATCATTTTCTTCTTTAATAAAAAGGATTTTGGATCCACTTAAGAAGATTGAAAGACATATCAACAAAGTACTGCCCTTTTTGACATGATGGTAGCCTATTGATTGATTCATTGTGAAAAGATGAAAAAGTAACTTTTTGATAGTCACATTGTTTGTTGCATCTTTTAAATCTAATAATGAAAGTTGATGAACTGGTGTGATTCCATATTGATTTAATGCATCAAGAATATGTTTATCATTTATTTGATCAAGTTGCTCAATTCCTTATTCCTACTAAAACATAAGAGTGTAGCATGCTAGGCTCAACCCTCATGGGAGCCACATTTTACTCCACATGTTGTAATCAGTTGAATCAAAATAGTAATCAAAGATTTGTCTTATATCTACACAAGGGAAAAAAAAGTTAGATAAACAAAGCATATCATAGGTGTGTTTGATTACTCTTTTCTTGTTTTCCTAGACACTTATGGTATGTTGTCTATTTTAATGCTTATGGACATCAGATTACATGTTTATGGATGTTTTGCACATATTCTGATCAATGAATTTTCATTGCTCTAACAACACTCTTTTCTCAGATGCAAGAAACCTAGAAGTAGTGAGGAGAGTGTCAAACAAAATTAGGACAAGCAGGGAAGACTGAGATGATGCAGGACAAGGCCAACGAGATTCATCATTCCAGGAAATGACGGGTCCCTTTTCATTTATGTGCATTTCTTTCTTTTTATCTATAAGCATATAGTCTTTTCTTCATAAGCATTACAATAGTCAGTCCCTCGGCTTGTGAGGGACATTATACACTTATGATCATCAATAAAGATTACATTTGCAATACATGTTGGTTCTCTTTCTTATTTTATGCAATTGCAAAACTGGAATAATGCAATCTGTTTGACAATCTCCTTTATGCACATGAATGAAATTTAATAGAAAATGATGTATCTTTTAATGTTTAAATGAAAACACAATATTAAGTTACCTGATTTAGCTGGAAGCAAAATTAGGTAGCAATACATATTCCTATATATATTTATCTATATGTGTGTATATATATATTTATATTTATATGTAATTATATTTATATAAATGGTGGAAATTAAGAGTTCAAAATTGTTGGAAATCCAAGGTGAAAATTGTAGCAATGGAAACTAAAATAAAGTGGTTGCAAATATGAAATTATGTTTACAAGATTACAATAAAGTGATTATATGATTAACAATTGAACCAAAAATGAAAGAAAAAACAACAATACCACAAGTTGACATCCACAAGTGACACAAGATATATGTGGAAAAACCTTGCAAAAAAAAACTACACACCCAAAGAGATCCAATGTTTGTATTAATCTTCAAAAGAGACAATAGTACAACACTTCCTCTTTGTATTTTGGTAACACTTTGTTGCTCTGACAACTTGTAAACGAACTCTTACAAACCACTATCTCAAGGCTCCAATATGTACAAGTTTGTGGGAGAGAATACCACAAATGGTATCCAAAAACAACAAGAAATCCCTCCTGGAAGAACCCACGCCCCCCTAGTGGACAACCCATAAACATGGCATAAAATATTGAATAATCACATGGCCTTCACATGAGTGCCTAACCCACAACCAATCAAAATTGGTCAATACCTCGAGTGTTCCATAACTCTTCGATGACTCTAATGGCTTCAAGCAGGAACATGCACCAACATGCAAGCTTGGACATCCAACTATGCAAGAGCATGTAAAACATGCAAATAACATGCAAGGACATGCACACCAAAGTGGTCCCCACTCACAAAGTTGGATGCCCAAAAAGAATATTCTTTTGAGATGCCCTATAACCGTAACCATAGAGGGTCATCTTTTTTAATGCAATTACAATTTTGCATAGGAAAATAAATAATAAATATTTTTCCCCTCATGTCCTTTAGAGCACTTTTCAAAGAAGGTGGAGACACACAATTATCAACTTAGGATAGAAATTATAATTTCACCTATCCTAACATTCTCCCACTTGACATTATACATTACAATTACATCCATGAGATACAAACAACATATAATCAAGTACAATGATCAAGGCCCATGGCCTTCCTACACCAAGAGAACTTATCTATGGTCACTAGCTTCATGAGAGAATCTGCAACATTATCCAAAGTGTCAACCTTCTCAATCAGAACCTTACCATTCTCAACGACTTCTCCCACAAAGTGATACTGAACATAAACATTCTTAGTATGAGCATGATACATAGGATTTTTGGCTAAATGTATGACACTTTGACTATCACATCTAATCCTCATCATCCTACAATAGAAAACAATGTCATTACCAAGTCTCTATAACCAAACTGCCTACTTAAAGGCACGTGTAGCATCCATATACTCTGCTTCGGTGGTGGAAAATGCAATTGTAGGATGGCTCTTACTCACCCAACTCACTACACCTCCAAACAAAGTAAAAACATAGCCACTAGTGGACCTTTGACTATCCAAATCACCTGCCCAATCTGTATCAACAAAACCCTATATGTCCAGTGACTTAACCATATCATCAGTACCATAATAAAAAAAATAGTAATCAAAAGTACCATGCAAATATCTAAACACCTCTCAACAAAATTCTAATGTTTTCTACCAGGGTTAGACATAAACCTTCTCAAAAATCCCACTGCTTGAGCTATATCTAGTCTAGTGCAAACCATTGTATACATCAAACTACCAATGACACTAGTATAAGGAATGTTAGACATCTCTTCAAAATCACCATCAAAATTATGACACACGTGTCTAAAATCAACTTAGTACCAATCGGAAATGGAATATTTATTGGTTTGCATTCATGCATACTAAACCTTTGTAAAATGGTATCAACATACTTACTATGACTTAACCAAAGCTTTATGTGAACCCAATCTATACTAATCTCCATCCCAAGGATATATTTTGTAACCCCCAAATCCTTCATATCAAATATATGTTGGAAAGATGATTCTTAAGCTCCCTAATCATCACCTTGTTGTTACCCATAAACAACATGTCATCAACATATAAGACAATGATTAGTATCTAATTATCTATAGCCTTAATGTAAACACAATGATCCTCCTCATTCCAAAAAAATCCAAATTCAATGCAAATGCATCAAACTTTTGGTACCACATCCTGAGTGATTGTTTCAAACCATATAAAGATCCCTTTAACCTACAAACCAAGTGTTCTTTTCCTTTCACAAAAAAACCATCAGGCTATCATATATAAATTTCTTCCTCAAGATCCCCATGCAAGAAAGTATTTTTAACATCTATTTGTTCTATTTCAAAATCATAAGTAGCAAAAATAAATCACAAGAATCTAATAGAAGTTAACTTAGCATCATGAGAGAAAATTTCACCAAAATCAACTCCGTCTCTCTGGGAGTAGCCCTTGGTAACCAATCTGGTCTTGTACCACTCTAACCAACCATCAACACCAAATTTATTTTTAAATACCCACTTGCAATCGATGGGCTTCTGGTGCAGGAGCAACTTGACATTAAATGTCCTCAAAAGGCAAAAATTTCAAAATTTGATTTTTCAATTGTAAAGCAAGGTAAAGGGGTTATATAAAAGTCATATTAATGTATTAGAGTCCTCAAATAGGTCTTTAGTTGTTCAAGAAAGAAAGTTTGCAAAAATGAATGAAAATGCAAAAAAGATGTAAAAAGTTGCCAAACTTGTAAAAAGCAAAAAAATAGGAAGTTGAAAGGTCTTTTGTGGGAAAGTGAAAGGATGGATCATTGAATTTTAAAGGAAGTTTCTTTAACTACTTGTAACATCTATTTAAAGCTTTGGAAGGTCGAGACAACACAAAATTTTTGTATTCTTGGAAGAAAGATAGTAAATAAAGTCCATGTTTTTGTAATTTCCATGTTTTCTCTCTTTACCAGTCCATTGTACGGGTTGTACAGCAGCAAAGTAGTTTCATATTTTCTTTGTTTACCTAGATCAGTGAGTGGGAAACTCATTTGAAGCATTTAGAAGAGGTTAAATCACATTTAGGGGTGTAGAGAGCAAGAAACTTAAAAATCTGCCTGTGAACCCTAGTTAAATAGGGTTTTGAGAGTCAAATAAGAAAATGAAGCCTACTCCATCAAATTAGGCCTTGTAGATTTCTAGAGTAGAGTTAATTAAGATTTTTTATGTTGTGTGAGAGTTGATTTGTGTAGGGGAACTCAAGGAGCAAGGTTTTTGATGTTGTCCTAATCAGAAATTCTGAGTTTTCTTCCAAAAGTTGGTGGTTATAATCATGAAAATGGAGAAACAGCATGCGCTTCGACTTGGTGATGATAAATTAAGTTGGGGAAGGTATACTTTAACATGTTTGAATATTTTGTAGATGGGTTTGAGGTTGGAAATGTGTATCTTCAATAAACCCTCACCTTTTTGTGCTGAAAAGCCTATTATTAAGGGTTTTGTGGATCAACATTAAATCAGGCTTTTTAGTCCCTAAAAATGGATGATTGTTGAGTTTTTCAATCTTTTTGAAGAATTTTTTGGGTTATTTGATGGTTTTGAGTTGATTCTAGGGTGGTTGCTTTGGAATTTTGGGCTAATTAGTGTGATTTGGCAGCATACAATCAGATTTTCTGATTTTGATGAAAAGATTAGTGAAACAAAGATGCTTGTTCAATTTGATCTTCTCCAATTGTGTTTGGGACATAAGTTCCCTAGATGTATGGTGATTTGATTGATGCTCTTGCATTAATTGGTATCAGAGCTAGTCAATTCTGATGGTTGGTTAAGTTGTTGTTGAGTTTGGTTGCAGGTGCTTGATCCATCTATTTTGCAGAGAGGAAGAGTTCTGAGTTGTGTGTTGGCAGACTAGGAAAGGTTTGTGGTCACCATCCTCCAATGGATATTAAGCTGGGTAGAAGGTGCAAGGAAAGAGAGTGAGGCATCTTCCAAGATCTGTTGTTGGGTAAGATGGATGGTTTGTTGAGTGTTTGCGGGTTGAAGAGAGATGGATACCTGGTTGTGAAGCACTTGAGTTTGAAGCCATTGAAGAGTACTCCACTGATGGGAGTAAATGAGAAGATGAAGACAAGAAGTCAGAGAAGGTCAAGGATGAATTGTGATAAAGATGAAAGTTTGCAAGGACAGTACTGTGTCCTTGGTTGAGAAAAGAGTCAGAGGAAAGATGAGAACTTTGTGAAAGGACAGTCCTGTGTCCTTTTGAAAGAGAAGATAATTGAGAACTTGATGAGTAGAGAAAGAGAAACTATTGGAAAAAGACAAAGATGAAGACAAAGTTGAACACAAAGTAAAGGAAAAAGATGAAGATTCAAGAGACAGAGAGAGGAAGTAGTCCAAGACAATTTGAAGTTGATATGCAGGTGAAATAAAAAAGCAAAGGTTGATACAATATGTTTCCAAGGGACTTGGAAAGTTTTTGTTGGTTGGTTGTATGGTGTAGGAGCACCTTGACATTAAATGTCCTCAAAAGGAAAAAATTCAAAATTTGAATTTTCAATTGTAAAGCAAGGTAAAGGGTTATATAAAAGTAATATTTAATGTATTAGAGTCCTCAAATAGGTCTTTTGTTTGTCAAGAAAGAAAGTTTGCAAAAATGTACAAAAATGCAAAAAAGATGTAAAAATTTGTCAAACTTGTAAAAAGCAAAAAACCAGGAAGTTGAAAGGTCTTTTGCGGGAAAGTGAAAGGATGGGTCGTTGAATTTGTAAAGAAGTTGCTTTAACTAATTGTAACTATTATCAATCTGAAGTTGCACCCTGTTGAACTTGATGTTCAACACCTCAGTGTAACATGGGAAGACCTCTAAAGCTGTGGGTTTCTTGTAAACAAAGGTCAACCTCTAGAGAAGGACGACTTCCTTTGGTGTCACCTAAACTACTGATTCTTTAAAGGGAAAGGGAGAAGGAGTGCATAAAAATAAAACTAACGCTATGGTGGTACACCAAACTGAGAAGAGCAATGGGATACTTAGGTTACACTTGAAATTGATAATGACCATAAGATTACACATCAAATTCTATAAGCTTAGCATTAATATTTCACAAACAGGTTCGATTCACACTTTTTCAAAAAAGGAAAAGATTTTCACATAATAGAATCTGTGTGCGATTATATAAACACAGCTTGTGATTTTTATAATAATACTTTTTGCAAAGGAAGGCATGAAACACAAGATAAAGTTATAAAGGAATGAAAGAAATTCACAAAAATAACTTGATCATGAACCTTAAATGCACAACACTTTGCAAGAACAAGAGGGTAATCTAAAACATCAATAGTGACCAAGGTAAACTCTGTATACTATGCTCCAAAATGAGTTACAGAAGTTTGCTAATCTGAGAAAGGACTTCAAAAGTCACAAACTTTCAAAAAGAATAAGGAGAACTCCTTTTCAAAGAAGCAAAAATGCCATATATACAAAAAGATGTTGGCCCCTCTGGGCTAACAAAAATATCTGTTCATAAAGATCTACCCTTAGATCTTTTAAATGAAATTAATTCTACATCTAATTGCATCCTCGTGTCCATTTTGGTGACAGATCACCCTTAGGGGAAGCCTTAAGATCTTTTGCAGCATTAACTTTGGGTCCTCGTGTTCCTCTTCGAATCTCCTGGCCGAGCTGCCTTGAATGCTACTGAGTGTTACCATAAATGTAGATCGACTCTTCTGCTAGCAGTGATCCTAGGTGTCACGGACTTGAGGATTTCTCCTTTCTGCCAGCTTTCCTCTTGCTCCAGATCATTCTGCATTTTGACCTTTTTCCAGAATGAGTCTTTGGTCTCCTCCTAGATTCTTACAGACACCACCACCTGTATATCAAACTAATTCATTGCTCTATTCATAGAGCTGATCCATACATTTCTATTATGTTGATCTTCTTTGTCGGGGTGGTCAATCAGTCAAACGGCTCATGGTCCGTCCTTAGCTCCCTCTGATTGGTTGAACTTGTGCCACATAGATTCCCAGACGGTCAAAGGTCACCTCATCAGAATCGCATGTCGGTGAGACACTAATCATGTCTCCCCCCAATGTGATTAGACCTCGCAGCAACATTCAGAAGGACATACGACAGTCAGTGAGACCCTATATCGAATGCAAAAATCATATCGATCTCGCCCTCATCATCGCCTAGACTATTGTCAGAGACACATCGAGTCAGCAAGAGATCATCAGTCAGCAGGAGATCATAGTGAATGCTAAGAGTCCTACTAATATCCTTTTCCATGGCAAGTTGATCGCTATCGGCAAGACCTTCCATTGTCGACAAGAGCTCATGCTGAAGGCAATATCTTCAGCGAGCCCATCGGGTCGGCAAGACTTCTTATCGAACTCCTCTTGGCGATGAGTCCCACTGCAGCCAGCTCCCTATCAACGAGACACTATTCTCTCGACAGGACCTCATAGCGAGCTCCCTTTCTCTCCCCGAGCTCACTTAATTTCATCGAGACCTCCAACAATCGGCAAGACATCACTCTGATGGCCAGACGTTACGTCGATGTCAAACTTTCTTATCAGGACCTTTTTCGTTATCAGTTAGACCTCATGCCGAGCTCATTTCCTTCGCCAATGCCGCTTCACTTCGGCAAGACCTCACCCCATCAGTGATACCTTATAGCGAAGCCCCCATATTGCATCGAGATCTTACCCTTTTGGTGAGACTTCGTTTGATCGGCAGGACCTTATGCCGAAGGAAAAATCCTCCGGCGAGCTCGCTTCATCATCTGTCGACAAGACCTCATCGGGTCAGGAAGACCTCATGCTGAAGGCAATATCTTTGGGCAACCTTTTTCATATCGGGGAGACCTCCATTGGTCGGGGGGACATTATAGCGAAGGCACGAACTTTCGCCGAGACCCCATATTTTCGGGAAGACATCTCCCTAAGACCATTCACTTTGGTGAGACATCTATCATCGGCGAGACCTTTCGCCAAGCTTGCTTCCTTCGTTGAGACCGCTTCACTTTGGCGAGACCTCACCCTGATGGTGAGACCTTACAACGAAGCCCCCATATCATCGCCGAGACCTCAAGCAATCAGCAGGACATCATTCCGACGGCTAGACGCTACATCAATGTCATCCATGTCAGGGAGACCCTTCGTTATTGGTGAGACCTCTTGCCAAAGGAAAAACACATATCAAGACCCCTCCATTATCGGAAAGACTTCATACTTTTGCCGAGACATCACGGCAACTCTACTTTCCTTTGCCCCGAGCTCACCCTACTTCGGCAAGACCCTTTTAGGTCGGAAAGACTTCTCAACGAGGCCCTTCTTTTCCTCCTGATGACATCTCACTTCATTAAGACCTTCATTTGTTGCCGAGACCTCACCCTAAGTTCAACATCTCACTGAGGGCTCCATTCTTTCAACGGGACTTTGCCCATTCGGCCAGACCTCATGTTGAGATGTTCATCTCCTGGTGAGCTCAGACCTTCATTCGGGGAGACCACCAATGGTCGGCGAGACCTCTCGCTGAGCTCCTCTCCTGTTGCCAAGACCCTTGGTAGTCGCTGAGACATCCCAGTGAGAGCCCCAACTTTCGCCAAGATCGCTGACTTTGGCAAGATCCTTTTGGCACGCCTAGACCTCTTAGCGATGAAAATGTCTAGCCGAATGAGACATTTCTAAATGAATAGAACCCCTGCTTGTTAGCAAGACAATTTGAAGGTCTTGGCAACTCACTCCTTAGAGGATTTCCATGCCGAACTTGACTGAGGCAGGGTTTCCAACTGAGCTCCTTGTGACTTGGCATCAAATATATGATTTAATCCTGCACAACAACATCCCCATTTGTCCTTCATAACACCTGAAACATAGGTTGCCCTACCTGATTGAGCCCGTAGGTGAAAATTGGGTAACATTTTTGGCGACCTTTGCTGGATGTTTGCCTGCTAAACATGAAAACCAATAGCCTAAACTTGTCCATTGGGCATGGAGTCATTAGAGAACCAACACCACTTGAAAACATCATTGAAAATTGTTATAACTCAACAGAGCAGCAAGAGACACCCTTGAAATTTATGAAAACCCAACACAAAAAAAACAAACTATCTAACTGTGCTCAAAAGCACTTAGGGAAAACAAAGATGCATTTAAAATGAAACTAACCTACCCTATTCTTACCAGCAAAGAAGCTGGTCAAACGAACCCATTGACAGGTTGGGTAAAATAACTACCTTTTCTAAAAAAATTACAATGTTTGCTACACTGGAGAATAACTAAAAAGAAATGAAGCATGCATGACAATTCAGCGGATAGTTGTAAGATTTCTTGCAGAACATATTCAAGCTTACTACCCCTTTCATATGGAATGTAAACATTCTCGTTCTGAGGTGGAAAGGTAATTTTAGTGTGCTCCTCCTCAGCAGTACCCTCATGCTTGGGTGCAAGCAAGGTATCAATATCTTTACTGGTCTCCATTTTGGCTAGATGTCTGATCGGGCATCCTTGTGAAAGAATAGCCTCCAAGCCAATTCTGTTGGGTCTACTTTGATCAGCTGCTTCCACAGTCATAACCCCATGATGATTGGAATGAGCTACCTTGTGTGATTCAAATGAAACTATGGCAGCTCCTTCCACTTGGTTATGCTGCTCGCACTCTCCAGATTTAGTTAATGATGGCTTGGCATCAGGTTTTGAGAAAAACTCCTACACTAAGCTTGAAAACATATCCTCTTCAATTTCCTGATCAACTTCCTCATGCATGAAATGTCCTACATCAATCTCATAATTTTCTCCTTGAACACTTAAAGGAGTACTTGTACCTTTCAAAACATGCTTTTGTTGATCATGCCCCTCTTCATGGATGTTTTCACAGGTACCCACCCTTTCACCTCTTAAGACCAGGCTGCCCCCATCTTCCTCTTGATGAATGAACAACCTATCAAAGAGAATTTCATCTTCTGGTTGTCCAAGCTTTAACACTCGTGTTAGTTCAAGCAGGGTGTCTCTATCATCACCCACAAGACTAGGAAGTTCAACAAGCCAATCTATTGTGAGCTCATCACTTTGCAGCTCAAAACTGGGCATTGAGGTAAGTTCAGTCAAGCACTGCTCGTCTTCACCTATAAATTGTGGAAGTTCGTCAAATAAACAAACATAAATTTGAACTTGAGCATCCTTTCCTTCTTCAACCATCTGATGTCCTACTTTCTGCTCTTCCTCTTGTTTGAGCTTTTCTTGCTTTAGTCGTTAACATGCTACAGCTAACTGCATTGGATTTACTTTGCTGATCCTCTCCATGAGGAGTAAGTCATCTAAATCAATGGGCCACTCTTGAGGGATGATGAACTGATCTTGTTTAGGTACTGCATTCTCTTGCATTGAATTGAATCCCTTAAAGCTTGGAATTTCAAACTGAGAAGACTTACTAGGGGATTTGAGAGGTTGACTTTTTCTAAAGCTGGCAAACTTGTATTTGGGAACCTCTTGTTTGGAGAATTTTAGCCTCATTTCTGCATCCTTTGCAGCCAGCTGCTGGACAAGGCTCTCTTCAAATTGCCTCTTTTTGGCCTCCCATTCCTGCTCACTTGTCTGAGCTTGGTAAGCTTTTTGTTCTTGTTGCCAATCGATCTCCTGTTGTCCTTCAATCTCCAACATTTATCTTTGAAAATTAGTGATTATGTCATCGATGCACATGTTGTTAACTCCTTGAAATTGGGCATGTGAACAAACATGTTGGTTGGCATTATGATGGTTTTGCTGAGACTATTGTTGGACATATTTAGGCTGATGCACAAATTGAGTAGGGGTGGGAGGGTGGAAAACTTGTGGGGAATATTGATAATCTCCTGTAGCAAAGATACTTGGACTAAAAATAGCTGCATACTCATTTTGATATGACTGATAATTGGGTATATGAGCAGAATTTTCATGAAATGAGGGATGATTAGCAGTTTCATGACAAGCTGGATGATAGAACATGTCTTCATAAAATGTAGACATTTTGGAGCATTCATAGAAGCTGGAAATGCATTAAAATTTCTTGTAAAACAAGAAAACTAGATCTGATTTCTTGGAAATAAGAACATACCAGCACTTAATCTGCTTGAAACCAGTTGTTATTCTCCTGGAGTCGCCAAGTATGTAAATAAAATGCCTCCAAAAGGCTGAAACTACTGCTGCACACACCAAACAGCAACAATAAAATGCATAAACATGAACTAAGAAGCATTTCACGGAGTCCCATCGGGCGTGCCAAAACTGTTATCAATCTAAAGTTACACCCTGTTGAACCTGATGTTCAACACCTCTGTGTAACATGGGAAGACCTCTAAAGATGTGGGTTTCTTGTAAACAAAGGTCAACCTCCAGAGAAGGCCGACTTCCTTTAGTGTCACCTAAACTACTGATTCTTTAAAGGGAAAGGGAGAAGGAGTGCATAAAAATAAAACTAACGCTATGGTGATACACCGAACTGAGAAGAGAAATGGGATACTTAGGTTACATTTGAAAATTGATAATGACCGTAAGACTACACATCAAATTTTGTAAGCTTAGCATTAATATTTTACAAACAAGTTTGATTCACACACTTTTTAAAAAAAGGAAAAGATTTTCACAAAATAGAATCCGTGTGCAATTATATAAACATAGCTTGTGATATGTATAATGATAATTTTTGCAAAAGAAGGCATGAAACACAAGATAAAGTTATAAAGGAATGAAAGAAATTCACAAAAATAACTTGATCATGAACCTAAAATGCACAACACTTTGCAAGAACAAGAGGGTAATCTGAAACATCAACAGTGACCAAGGTAAACTCTGTATACTATGCTCCAAAATGAGTTACAGAAGTTTTCTAATCTGAGAAAGGACTACAAAAGTCACAGACTTTCAAAAATAATAAGGAGAATTCCTTTTCAAAGAGGCAAAAATACCATATATACAAAAAGATGTCGGCCCCTCTGGGCTTACAAAAATATCCGTTCATAAAGATCTGCCCTTAGATCTTTTAAATGAAATTAATTCTGCATCCGATTGCATCCTCGTGTCCATCTTGGTGACAGATCGCCCTCAGGGGAAGCCTTAAGATCTTTTGCAGCATTAACTTCGGGTCCTCGTGTCCCTCTTTGAATCTCCTTGCCGAGTTGCCTTGAATGCTATTGAGTGTTACCATAAATGTAGATCGACTCTTCTGCCAGTAGCGATCCCAGGTGTCATGGACTTGAGGCTTTCTCCTTTCTGCTAGCTTTCCTCTTGCTCTAGATCCTTCTGCATTTTGACCTTTTTCTGGAATGAGTCTTCAGTCCCCTCCTAGATTATTAGAGACGCCACAACCTGTATATCGAACTAATTCATTGCTCTATTCATAGAGCAGATCCATATCGTTTCTGTTATGTTCATCTTCTTTGCTGGGGTGGTCAATCAGTCAAACGGCTCATGGTCCATCCTTAGCTCCCTTTGATTGGTTGAACTTGTGCCACATAGATTCCTAGATGGTCAAAGGTCAACTCATTAGAATTGCATGTTGGTGAGACACTAATTGTGTCTCCCCGATGCGATTAGACATCGCAGCAACATTTGGCAGGACACGCGACAGTCAGCGAGACCCTATATCGAATGCAAAAGTCATACCGATCTCACCCTCGTCATCACCCAGACTATCGTCAGAGACACATCGGGTTGGCAAGAGATCATTAGTCGACAGGAGATCATAGTGAATACTAAGAGTCCTACCAATATGCTTTTCCATGGCAAGTTGATCGCTATCGGCAAGACCTTCCATTGTTCGCAAGAGCTCATGTCGAAGGCAATATCTCTCAGCGAGCCCATTTCATCTTGGCAAGACCCCATCAGGTCGGCAAGACTTCTTATCAAACTCCTCCTCTCGGCGATGAGTCCCACCGCAGCCAGCTTCCTATTGGTGAGACAATATTCTCTTGACAGGACCTCATAGTGAGCTCCCTTTCTCTCCCCGAGCTCACTTCATTTTGCCGAGACCTCCAACAATCGGCAGGACATCACTCCGATGGCCAAACGTTACGCCGATGTCAAACTTTCTCGGTGGGACCTTTTCGTTATCGGTGAGACCTCATGCCGAGCTCATTTCCTTCGCCGACACCGCTTCACTTCGGCGAGACCTCACCCCATCGGTGATACCTTACAGTGAAGCCCCCATATTACATCGAGATCTTACACTTTCGGCGAGACTTCATTTGATCGATAGGACCTTATGTCGAAGGAAAAATCCTCTGGCAAGCTCACTTCATCATCTGTCAGCAAGACCTCATCGGGTTGGGAAGACCTCATGCCGAAGGATATATCTTTGGGCGACCTTTTTCATATCAGGGAGACCTCCATTGGTCGGGGAGACATTATAGCGAAGGCACCAACTTTTGCCGAGACCCCATATTTTCGGGAAGACATCTCCCCAAGACCATTCGCTTCGGCGAGACATACGTCATCGGTGAGACCTTTTGCCGAGCTTGCTTCCTTCGCCAAGACCACTTCACTTCGGTGAGACCTCACCCCGACGGTGAGAACTTACAACGAAGCCCCCATATCGTCACCAAGACCTCAAGCAATCGGCAGGACATCACTTCGACGGCCAGACGCTACATCAATGTCATCCATGTCGGGGAGACCCTTCATTATCGGTGAGACCTCTTGCCAAAGGAAAAACACATATCAAGACAACTCCAATATTGGCAGGACCTCATACTTTCGCTGAGACATCATGGCAACTCTACTTTCCTTTGCCCCAAGCTCACCCTACTTCGGCAAGACCCTTTTGGGTAGGCAAGACTTCTCAGCGAGGCCCTTCTTTTCCTCGCGATGACATCTCACTTCGCTGAGACCTTCATTTGTCGCCGAGGGCTCCATTCTTTCGGTGGGACTTTTCCCATTCAGCCAGACCTCATGTTGAGATCTTCATGTCCTGGTGAGCTCAAACCTTCATTCGGGGAGACCACCAACGGTCGGCAAGACCTCTCACCAAGCTCCTCTCCATTCACCAAGACCCTTGCTAGTCACCGAGACATCCCAGCGAGAGCCCCAACTTTTGCCGAGACCGCTGACTTCGGCAAGATCCTTTTGGCACGCTCGGACCTCTTAGCGATGAAAATGTCTGGCTGAATGAGACATTTCAAAATAAGTAGAACCTCTTCTTGTCAGCAAGACAATTTGAAGGTCTTGGCAACTCAATCCTTAGAGGATTTCCATGCCGAACTTGACTGAGGTAGGCTTTCCAACTGAGCTCCTTGTGACTTGGCATCAGATATATGATTTAATCCTACACAACAACATCCCCATTTGGCCTTCATAACACCTGAAACATAGGTTGTGCTGCCTGATTGAGCCCGTAGGTGAAAATTGGGTAACAGTAACATCTATTTAAAGCTTTGGAAGGTCGATACAACACAAAAGGGCGCTGCCACAATAGTGGTTTACAATTTCTGGGAGGAACTAATTTTTGTTGAAATCACATATTTTTAGAAAATATAATGATTTAAGCCTTGAAAAGTTCCATTTAAAGAATTCCAATTGAAGAGGGTTTGATCAAACTGCCTTAAATCAAACCCCCTTCGATAGAACCCCGCTAGTTTTAAACCATACCTATAACATAGTCTCCTTTACACCTATCAAAATGCTGATAAAAAACCACTTTTGATTTACCTTTTGAGGGATCAAATGAATTCATTTTTTTTTTTCAAGTATATAGTCCTTATTATAAGCTTCCCAAAAAGTATAATTTTAAATAAATTTTATTTGATTATTATATTTATTTTTATTTCTCGTGAATGTAGGTTTTCACCAAAATCAAGCTTTATGTTTTGCACATGTGGAAAAATAATGATTATTAAAAAATATATTAAAAATATTAGTGCACTAGATATTGAAGTCCTTGATCCAACAAAGAAAAAAAAATTGAATTTTGATACATACAAAAAAGTTATGCATTATAACGGTTGCACTATGTTTGAATTATAATTGGTTTGAATTCAAAACTTGATTAAAAAAAAAATATTCAATAAAAACTATCTAACCAAGTGGAAGCACTAGATATCAGAGTTGCAAATATAAATTTGAAATAATTATAATTTTATCCTTCATGGAAAAAAAATTTTGCGTTATATGGTGAGCGTCACTTTTTAAAAATGTTGTTTTATGAAAAAAACTAGTTTTCGAGGGAGATGGAAAAAGAAGTGCAATCTGATTCCAAAAATTTTGAAAAAAATATATTTAGAATCTATAGACAAAATGTCACAAAACTCTCGTTTGCATCATCTTCAAATTCCTCATGGTTTAACTGCTATAGTTGCCCGGAAGTGAAGATTTAGTTAAAAAAAATATTTCAATGTCTAGTTTGGCCAAAAATTGTAAACCACTATTGTGGGATCACCCAAAAGTTTTGTATTCTTGGAAGAAAGATAGTAAATAAAGTCCATGTTTTTGTAATTTCTATGTTTTCTCTCTTTACCAGTCCAGTGTACGGGTTGTACAATAGCAAAGTAGTTTCATATTTTCTTTGTTTACCTGGATCAATGAGTGGGTAACTCATTTGAGGCATTTAGAAGAGGTTAAATCACATTTAGGGGTGTAGAGAGCAAGAAACTTAAAATTCTGCCTATGAACCCTTAAACAGGGTTTTGAGAGTCAAATAAGAAAATGAAGCCTACTCCATCAAATTAGGCCTTGTAGATCGCTGGAGTAGAGTGAATTAAGATTTTTTATGTTGTGTGAGAGTTGATTTGTGTAGGGGAACTTAAGGAGCAAGGTTTTTGATGTTGTCCTAATCAGAAATTTTGAGTTTTCTTCCAAAAGTTGGTGGTTACAATCATGAAAATGGAGAAACATCGTGTGCTTTGACTTGGCGATGATAAATTAAGTTGGGGCAAGTATACTTTCACATGTTTGAATATTTTGCAGATGGGTTTGAGGTTAGCAATGTGTATCTTCAATAAACCCTCACCTTTTTGTGTTGAAAAGCCTATTATTAAGGGTTTTGTGGATCAACATTAAATCAGGCTTTTTAGTCCCTAAAAATGGATGATTGTTGAGTTTTTCAATTTGTTTAAAGACTGTTTTGGGTTATTTGATGGTTTTGAGTTGATTCTAGGGTGGTTGCTTTGGAATTTTGGGCTAATTAGTGTGATTTGGCAGCATACAGTCAGATTTTCTGATATTTGTTTCAAGACAAGACTATCTGATGTTGAGATATGTGATTTTTTTCCAAAATGTGTTCCTAAAATAGTAAATAGTTTGTCGAGATTCAAAGTGGATTGACTAATATACCCAATTTAGGTATGTTGCAATGCTACAAGGAATATGGGGGTTAGATTGCTTAAAACTGTAAGTCTAATAAAACAAGGAAAATAATGTTACCTAATGCTTGGAATCAGTCTCATTGATGCTATTTTATATGATTCTATGCTTGGTTAAGGTTTGGGATGCAGGTTTGATGGTTTTGGTGTATTAAGCAAGGTGTCCCTATGTGAAAGAATAGTGTTTGACTACAAATATCAATGGTTATGATAGTTTAGTGTCTTACTGATTTGTTTCTGATAGGAATGTGATATGAAAAAGTGTCTAAGAACATTACTAAGAAAATAATGATTGTTTTTGTGGTTATTTTGCCTTGTAAAAGCAAGTGGAATTGATGAGTGATTTTTTGAATAGTGAAGAATTGTTTGGTTCAATTAATTCTAATGAGGTTTTGGTTTTGTTCCTGTTAGAAAGTTGTTGGTACTAATGAGTTTGGGGTTGATAAAGGTTTGGAGCCTAAGTGGATGGCTTTGTGAAATGAAGAATTAAGTGAAATTGTACATGAGATTTTGATGAAAAGATTAGTGAAAAAAAGATGCTTGTTCAATTTAATCTTCTCCAATTGTGTTTGGGACAGAAGTTCCCTAGAATATGTATAGTGTTTTGGTAGATGCCATTGCATCAGCTTCCTTCCTTTGGGAAAACTCACAAGATCCCAAGTATCACAACTATCCAAAGCCATCATCTCCTCCTACATGGCTTGCATCAAAGACTCACTTTCTTTTGAAGGAAGAGCCTCCCTATAGGATCTAGGTTCATCGTTAGTACTCAACAAAGAAAATACACAATGGAAATTGGATGGGATATACTTGTCAACTAGATTCCACTATCTTGTGGATTTTCTCAAGATAGGAGTAAGGGGTTCTTGTTGCTCTTCTTCTTCTACATGCTCATCCTATACATCATCTAAACTCTCTGAACCCTCTTCTTCTTCTCCACAATCTAATCCATCTAGTTGTTCTTCCACATGTACATCTTCCTGATTTTAAATATTTACAGTCTCAAAGTGCATTATTTTTGTCTTATCTTTCTCCTTTGTTCTTCACTCGAGTAAGCCCTAGAAACTCCCTAAAAATCACATCTCTAAAGAAAACCATTTTATGGGTTAGTGGATTCCAAAGCTTATAACCTTATAGATTCTCACCATAACCAACAAATATGCATTTATGTGCTTTTGGATCTAATTTAGAATGCTTCTCTTTAGTCATATGAACAAAATCCTCACAACTAAAGACCCTTAAATGTGAAATAGAAGGATTTCTACCTATCCACAATTCATATTAAGGATTTTTATTAACAAGAATTGAACAAGGATATCTATTAACCAAATAACATGCAATACTTATAGCTTCGATCCAAAAGCATCTATCAAGCTTAGCACCACTCAACATTCTCCTAGCTCTTTCCATCAAGGTTTAGTTCATTCTTTATGCTACCCTAGATTTTGTTGAGGTGTATATGGTGTAGTTTTTTTCCAAACAACACTTGCATGCTTATAAAGCTCATCAAATTCCATAGAACAATATTCACCTCCATTGTTAGATCTCCACCCTTATCTTATAATCAGTTTGCTTCTCAACTAAGGCTTTAAATTTCTTAAACTTAGTAAAAACCTCATATTTGGCATGCATAAAATAAATCTAGGTGTATCTTGACACATCATCAATAAAAGTAACATAATAATGAGATTTTCCAAAAGAGTCAACTTCCATTGGTTCAAACACATTCGAATGAATGATCTCTAATAATCTCTTAGCTTTATTAGTCCCATAAGGAAATGATGGTCTATTATGTTTACCAAACATACAATACTCACAAAAAACATTTTTCCCAATAAAATAATCAAAAATATCGTCAACCAATTTTTTATTCAAAATGATATTAAGACCTTTTTCACTTATGTGACCCAATCTATGGTGCCATAACATACATACATTTTCAATGCTAGTTACACTGGAAAAGTTACATAAAGTGGAAGCATTAATCCTAAACAAAGTCCTAATATGAGATCTTTTAGCTATCACCAAACTCCCCCTTACTAACCTACAAGCAAACTTGTCAAATGTGACATGCATTCAAAAATCATTCAACTTGGATACTGAAAGTAAATTTCTCGCAAGTCCTAAAATATGTAAAACATGATCAAGGGTTTTAACCCTTCCATCACTAAAAGACAACTTTATCTTTCCCTTACCAACAATATTTTTCATGTTGTTATCACCAAGGAAAAATTATCCCCCATCATAAGCTAAATATGAAGTAAACCACTCCTTGTGAGGAGCCATATGGTGGGAGCAACCCGAATCAATAAGCCAAGCATCATCACTAATAGGCTTAGCAAAAATAAACAAAACTTGTCAGAATCACCATCTTCTAAGGAATTTAGTATTTGAAATATTTTTCTTGTTTCTATATACTCCTTCACATGCCCTCTCTTACCACAATTCCAACACTTTACTCTGCTCTTCCCAAGGGTTTTAGAACGTTCTTTTGACTTGTCTCTCTTTTTGTCTCCTTTAGGGCCTCCTTTTTCTTTAGACCTTCCTCGCACATGCAAGGCATCTTAGGAGCCCACATTCATGCAATTTCTCATCTCTTATGAAAGAAGTATAGTAATGCGACTATGGACATCTTCAGTTTTGTACCACCACCACTTATGGAAACAATTAGATTTTCCTGAGATTTGAGTAAAGAATAAAGCAACAAAATACATTTATCTTCCTCTTCTATTTTAACATTTACAAATTCAATCTAAATTATAATCATATTAAAAGCATTAAATAAATATTCTACAATAGAATCACCATCCTTCATTTTCAAATAATACAAACATTTTTTGAAATATAATTTATTTGTTAGAATTTTAGTTTGATAGATTTCACCTATCCTCCTTCACAACTTGAATGTGTTAGATTAACATTCAGGAGGATGAAATGTATGACACAATTGAATGGTTCTTGTTCCTTCTTTTCCATTTGTTTGAATCTTCATCAAATGTTGATTTTGGTTTCTTTTTACTTGAAACTGCAAACCACTGCTCTCTACCTTCAAGGAGATCCTCTGTCTTCAACTTCCACGTTCCATAACTAGTACCATTGAAATTCTCAATATCTAGATGAGAGGTAGAAGGGCATGGTCTTCAATCTTCCTCACAAATATGCAAAACCCACAATGCACAAGCTCCATTGCAACCGAAAAACATTCAACACTTAAGAGAAAGGCATCCCTCACTCAACAGAACCATTAGCTTTGATACCAAATGTTGAAAATCCAAGGTGAAACTTGCAACAATAGAACTTAATAAAGTGAATGCAAATCTGAAATTGTGTTTACAAGATTACCATAAAAGGATTATGTGATTAACAATTCCAAACATGAAAGAAAAAACAACAATACCACAACTTGACATCCACAAGTGGCACAAGATATACGCAAATAAACCCTTGTGGGAAAAAACTTCACACCTAAAGAGATCCAATGTTTGTATTAATCTTGAAATGCAACAATACAACACTTTGTCTCTATATTTTGGCAACACTTCGTCGCTCTGACAACCTGCAAAAAAATTCTTAGAAACCACCATCTCAAGGCTCCAATATATAGAAGTTTGTGGGAGAGAATACCACAAATAGTATCCCAAAACAACAAAAAAGAACCACTTGAAAAAACCCATGCCCCCCTTAGTGGACAACCCATAAACATGGTATAAGATATTGAATAATCAAATGGCCTTCACATGGGCGCCTAACCCACATCCAATCATAATTGGTCAATACCAAGTGAGCTCCATAACTTTTTGACAACTCCGACAGATTCATGCAAGAAAATGCACCAACATGCAAACTTCAATGTTCAACTATGCAAGAGCATGCAAAACATGCAAATAACATGCAAGGACATGCACACCAAAGTGGTCCCCACTCACAAAGTTGGACACCTAAGAGGAACATTCTTCTGAGATTCCCTATAACCATCACCATAGAAGGTCTACCTCTTTGAATGCAATTACAATTTGTCATAGGAAAATAAATAAATTTTTGCCCCTCATGTCCTCTAGAACACTTTCCAAAGAACGTGAAAACACACAATTATCAACTTAGAATAGCAATTATAATATCACCTATCCCAACAACTATCATATATATATTTAATAATATATTAAAAATACACCGAGAGATATGCTTTTTAAGATGCCTATTGCATATTTATGTGAGAAATTGATTAAAAATAGATGCCTCGAAAAAGATATCTCTCGATGTATTATATATATATATTATTAAACACATATATATATATGCTAGTTTCTTGTAACAACCCATTCATCCTAGTTTATGATTCAACCACTTCAGAATTTTTACATTTGAATTTCTCATGCTATTGCTTAGGGTACAGTCCCATGGAGGGGGGCTTCCTAAAAAAATTCAGTGGGTGCTGTTGAGAGTTTTTAGGAATATTTTAGAGCTGGTGGTCCCATGAATTCAGTTTTGCAATCCAGCTTAAAAGTTTGAGCTCCAAAATCTAAGGAACAAATTGGGGTATTTTGATAAAAATTAATAAATAAATAAAAATTCTCTCATTTTTTTGGTTTTTTTAGGAATTTAAAATTTTAAGTGATAGACAAGTGGTAGAAAAAGTTTCTAAAAAATTCCTAAGCTGTAGGGCCAATTTCTAGCCCCGCCTCAATTTCACCCGCTGAAATTTGCAGTCCTAATAGGTAGGGGCTGCTATTTTTAGGAAAAGATTCCAATTAATCTGTAGCATAATTTTTTTTTTCTTCATGGGACTGCTTGATCCATGAAAATAGAAGTCCAAGCCCCCATAGGACCATACAGTTAATCATGTCTTCAAAATGAATCTTTAGATCAAGATTGAAAAGTTTTTTTATTTCACAATAGTTATTTTACAATGTAAGTATTTGAATCTAAAAAACATCTAAAATAAAATTCTAAATAACGACTCTTGACTTAAATATTGTATTTCCCTTCAAGAACGGAATATTTAACAGATATTTTGTTCCTGTAACTCCAACTTTGAATCGTTGCCTCAACAATTAGTGGACTTTTAGAGCTGATGGATACCAGTTGGGCCAATGTTTGGTCTGCACCAAGAGCCCATTCTAATCTTCTTTACTGATTTTTTTCCAATTCTCTTACTATTACACTCAAGATTATCAATAAAACTGGGCGAGATTCAGAATTTTCATCATTATCGTCATTAGATATAAACGTCACGTTGATAACATGGAAGCCTGTACCAACTTTGAAGCCATTAAAATTGGTGCACCTGCATCATGCATGTCGGTTGTGTAGTTTAAAACGATAACTATAAACTTAAAGCTCACAGTTGGGTTGAATGTGAACGTACCTGGAGGGATTATACGCTGTTCCTACGCGTTCCAGTTTAGCAACCCACATGGAAAACGTTGGCATTTAATGGCAACAAGTCCAAACTACATGTTGGTCAAACTGTGCTCCTCGTGGGTATTACAAAATCCAATTTGGCCAAATGCATGCATATATCTTAAGGAAAAAGTGTACAGAAAATCTGATTTTCCACCCGACGTATCAGTCGTCAATCCGCTCCACCGCCTTTCCAACGAATGCGTGGCTGAAATAATCAGTGGGTCACGCGCGTTCACATTAAGAAATTCTATTATATTAGTCTGTTATTTAAGGAGGACTTTGTTATAGTATTCTTCTTGATTGGACCGTCAGTCTGTAAAGAAGTGCAGAGGATAAAAGTGTACTTTATTTTATTTTCTTGTTTGCTCATAAGATATGTTGTCATGGTACTTATTTTTCATATATTTTATATATAAGTTGAAAATTTGTTGGTTTTTCATTTTTTAGTTCATTTATATAGATTTATTTTTATGTGGTTACATTTTTCAAAATCAAATATACTCTTTTTTAATCTTAAGTCAATCTTTTGTTAAATTGGATCACTTGCTTGTCACACATCAAACATATTGAAATTTAGTGTCTAGGATGTCAAATTTAAGGATAAGATCTAGGACGCTGGAAATTGTCCTTACATATCCCACATCTAATAATAATTTAAGGGTTACATTGAGATTGTTATAAAGTACGAACATTTGAAAATTACATTAGTAAATTCATAGATACTATGCATGAGAATATCGCATTTGTGAATCTTTTGTGTCTTTGGATATTCTAAAACCAATAAAGGGGTCAAACTTGGAGGTAAGGAAGTTTCATACCTCAACCCTCTTATATTAGTTTGCTAAGGTTCTTTTTAACACTGTTAGGTTTTGAAAGTAGATATCTTTACAAGACTAGAGGTTTCTATAGTTTGCGATAGTAGAGATAATTTAATCACTATAGGGTGGACATGATCGCACCATAGATAAGGAAAACAATGGGAGCAAGTTAACAACCAAGTCACTAGCTAGGATATGATATGAAAAATCAAGATTTGATCAGTGATTGCATCACATAGTCAAATTAGTAGCATCAACATCTCAATACCAATCAAGAGTGAAGACAAGAAAACGTTAGAGGTAAATAAGATATATAAGATAATGCAATACACACACAATATCTTCACCTAGAACCCTTCTTTCTCCTTAGATAGAGCTGAAGTAGAGTGCACTATAGCTCCACTTGATTTTTTATTTTGATGTGTTAATAGAGGAATGTGCTTGCTTATACAATGAGTAGCATGATGGTATGATTTCTATGATGAATAAAATGAGGGTAAGATAATGGAAGGTTAGCTAGGATATGGAAAAAATAAATAGAAAATAGAGCAACATAACAATAGCATATGAAGAGATATCCAGATGAGAGGAGAAGCCTCTCATTTATATAATTTTCATGAGAGAAATTAAGGGCGAAGATGGATTGGTTAATGGATAAAAGTTATAGTCATGTGACAATTGTCACATGAGAGATAAGGGCTAGGTTTAGGATTTGATTAGGGCAACATCTTCTTATGTGAATGGTTGAGATTTGGAGATGTATGAAATGGATGGATGAGATGAAAAGTTAGTTTGACTTTTTGGCAAGTGTTTAGATTCAATGAACTTAGACAAGGTCTTCATTAGTCATGTAAGAGGGACACTTGTCACATGATGACAACTTTAGATTGTGATCCATGTGAATGAATGTAAGGGCTATGATTAAATGGACAAGGATTAAATGATAAAGTGGAATTAAATATTGGAGGAAAATGTATTGGAGATTAATTCGCTTAATTAATTTATATGGAGGATTTAGGGATAAGGGTAGACTTCATTAAATAAGGTGGGGGGTAAGGGTGAAGGATAAATTAATTAGATAAATAATAAATATTTATTTAATTAAAATAAGGGATAAAGGTGAAGGTTAAATTAATTAAATTATAAATAATATTCATTTATTTAATTAATGGCTTAGAACAAGGCTGGATAAATGTGATGGATAAATTAATTAAATAAATAATAAATATTTATTTAATTAATGGCTAGAATAAAGGTAAAATTCAAGTGTACTTATGGTATGATCGCATCTTAGGTGTCTACAAAGAGGAAAACACTTATTTTAACTTCTCATAGGTATTTTTTTCACCTATCAATCTCAACTCATTAATTAATTTAAAGCTTAATTAATTGCACCAATTATTTGTATTAAATATAACTTAAATTAATTAATCGGGTGTGTCCTCTTTCGTTACAAGAAGGAATTGAGTTCTTAAATTAATGATTTTTACTAATTTATTTATCTTAGGTTATGTTGTTTATTCATTGTGACTTAAATAAATTTATTAACGATATTTACATAAAAATATCATTTTATTTGATTATAATTTTGGTGAATTCAACATCCTTATAGTTCCTAGAGGAGGAAGGTTTTGTTCTTTAGTGTTTATCCTTCTACATTGAGGTTTGAGATTTTATGTTTCTTATTATCTATTTTACATTTCAAATTAAATTATGGTTTGGATCCAGCCTTATTTATATTTTATTGATATCTCTTAACTTGGGTTTGGTATTTCATTGTTTAATATCTCCTTGATCCCTTCCCATCCATCCTTGAATTTAGTCTTTAGTTTTGACTTCAATTTTATATTTGATCATTTCTAATTATCTACCTTTATACTATATTTAGACTTTATATCATGGATACTTTTATGATTGTTCATGATGATTATTTTGTTCCTTCAAGATGATAGTATATAAGAAAATTTACGTATAGAATTTTTGTATGATATCTTATATTGGTTTCATTGTTCTAAGGTAATTTATGATATTTGTGATGAATATATCTATTAAAACTCTCTCTAGGATAATCATTATGATGCATTTACACATATATGAGGTTTGATGTGTATTTTCCATTTATATCTATATGTCATGTTTTCACCTATAATGTATCTACAATTTTATGCTTTTGCATGCTATGATGTGTTATCCCATGTTTGTTCTTCTATGTATCATTATGTATATGGCATACAATGATGTGGAAACTTATACTTTATGATTTTATCCTTCTAATGTTCATACCTCGGGAGGCCTTAGGGAGTAATCTTAATTTTGTGTGATTTTATTTCTTTTGATGACGCTCCTTCCTTCCTTCATGTTCATGGAATCTTTTTTCCAGACTAGTGTTGGTGTTTTTCCTTTTATGGATCCATATTTTCCTCTTGTAGACTATCTCTTCAATAAAACTATTTATAACATAGAAAACACTAAAAAATTAATTATTTTAATTTTACTAAAACTCTCCAAATCTATGAGATTGATACTTCAATAAAAATACTTAAAAGTGGAAAATAATCCAAAAATATAAATTGTAAATCTTTTGGTAGAAAATTGCACATAATTTTTTGAGCATCAACATTTTGGATCACACTCCATAGTTCATTATTAGGATGAGGATAAAAATGTCAATGCACAAAAAATGTACACAATTTTATACCAAAAGCTTTGCAATTTATACCATAAATTATTCAAATATCACATCTTTACCCAAAAATATCTTTTAACTTAATTGTTGTTTTTTGAATTAAAAAATATGTCCTTCTCAATGGGTCCTTGATCTACCAGTGAAATTGAATGGTTTTGAATGAGTTCACCAAGGATCAAGTCTTGCTCAATGCAAGGCTCTAATGCCATAAGGGATGAGATTGGGTTTTGAACGAGTCCACCAAGTACTCTAACACCATAAGGGATGAGATTGGGTTTTGAACGAGTCCACCAAGTACTCTGACACCATAAAAGATGAGATTGAGATCATGCCTTAGATGACATTGATGAAATAGATACCCATCAATCGACTCTCAATCAAAAAAAAAAAATAATCTAAGACTCATACTTCCAATAACTAAACAATTTTATGTGTTTAATATAAACTAAAAAAAAGGTAGTGTTCTCTATCTACATGGGAAAGCATCACATAAATGTCCCATGTTTTGTTTTGGGGGTGGACGCAGGAATGAAAGTGACCCCATCATTCAATTCATTACTAAGGCTCCAAAAATAAAAGCATGTATTTACATTTCCCAAACCAAGGCCATTTCATCTTTATAATGAAAAACCCTTCTAAGTCTCCATGCTTAGAATTTTCTAAGGTGCTTTGGATCTCCCAGCCCATCTAATTGGTCAATCTTTGTACTTATTTTCTCAGAAAAACATGAAACGTGTTCGGCTGTAGTGGAGATTTATAACATTGTGGAATAAATATGAATGTGGCGTCCATGGTTGTAGCTGGATAATAACGTGTGTCAGTTATAATTTGAATCCTCCATTTTTCTCCATTTTTCTCACCAAACCAAGGCTCTTTTGTCCACCACGTGGTCGACCATAATACAATTCAAGGATACAAGTCAACTGTGTTAATTTCTCGGTGAGAAAAAAACCTTGAAATGTTAGAAGACAAATCAAAGGGGTAGCTCTCAAGACAACATTTTTTCCTCAAAACTTGAGAAGAATGTTTTTCACCAAGGTAGAAATTTGCTTCAACCCATCTCACTGTAGCAAAGAGGCGGGCATTGACGAATATGGGTAGCTTGTGTTTGAAGGAAAGGAAATGAGGAGGAAATGTATGGATATTGTCAAAGAAACTTTTATCTCTTGTGAGGGACCTACAGTTTTTGACTTGGTATCCCCATTCATTGATTGTGTAAAAATAATTGGACACAAGGTCCGGCTCAACGTGGTACCCTTCCGCGTTCAGCATCATCTCGACGTGCGCCGCCAATAATGCTGATTAAATAAATATCTTCTCAGCTTCAAAGTCCAACTTTAATTAAGACAACCAGCTTATATGGAAAGTCTGAAAAGAACTGCTGTAGAAACCCAAATTCAAAGTTTGTAGGAAGTTTGCCTGTTAAAAGCAAAATTGAAACTCTCGTTCAAACCTTCAGAAAATTTGGAAGGCTTAATTTTTCACTGTATTAGTCATTGGGGTAAATTTTCTAGAAGTATAATAAATTAGGTCAAATTTTTGAGATTTTGACAGATTCATGGTATCGTTTCATTATTCAAAAAACTACGAGCATATATTAATATCTCTTCGTCTGAGAGTCAAGGACTGAGGGGTTGATATCTCTTCGTCTGAGGGTCAAAGACTGGGTTATCTATTCCACCAACATTGCCCATTACACAGTCCTATCCTCATAATTTTGTTTTGAGATTAGGTTAAGGATAATAAATTATGTTAAGTTTTTGAAATTTTGGCAGATTCATGCTTTCGTTTTGTTATTCAAAAGCACAAGTTTATATTGATATCTCTTCGTTTGAGAGACAAGGACTGAAGGGTTGGTATCTCTTCCTCTCAGAGTCAAGAATTGTGGGGTATTCATTCCACCAAAATTGTCCATAATACGATACTGCTCTCACCTTTTATATCATACATCTAAAAGTTTGAATCTTAATAGATGGCGTAATCAATCAACATACCATCACTCTCACAAATTGTACTAAACCCAATTGAATGAATTTATTATTATTTCAATACTACTCTTTGTAATAATATTGTATAAAATCAAAGGTACAGACACTTCTGTAATCGAGTAGTTAGAAAAACAAATCTTCTAGAAAGTGAAAGGAGGGCCAGGCTGTGAAAGGAAAAAGGACCGGCGGGTCAAGGCCATCACCTCTACGCTGACGCCGTCAATGCTAACGTGGCCTTATTGTATTCAAAGTCATGGCTGAATAGTAGTTTCAATCCCAGCCGTCGAGTAGGCTGCGGGAATGGCGGGCTTTAAGACGCGTTGAACCAGCGTTCTAACTTGACAACTTTTCACCTAATGCAGGTGTGACACGTCACCCCGGAAAAGACTAGGAAATTGGCTGGGAAGATGTGGGGGTGTTTTATTCATTGCTTCCCTGCTTTTTCTCAAACTTCCAACTTCCCATCGCTAGAAAATCGGTCTTTCTTGCCCTTCTTTGGATCCCACGCCCTCTTTTTCTTTTTGCCTGCTATAACATTTGGACCATTTTTTTTTGTATTTGGCCTTTTCAGATCTGTGGGTTCAGGGATTGATAGTTTTTAATGGGGGAAAAGCTTTTGGCCGACAGATTTAGTGAGCATAACTGTAGTTCAAGAGCGCCGCGTGGAATCATGAATGGTGTGAGGTTTGACAGGTTCATGGGGATTGATCTCTCTGTCAAAGTTGAAGAGGGCTCGAATGGTGGCTCTGATTACAGCAATTGTAAGGATTTCTTCTCAATGGAAGGAGGCAACGGCGGCCTGAGTTTCAAGCTCCTCTCAAATGATAATGATAATGAGCTCCAAGATAATGAAACCCAACAATTGGTGACTGCAGACCTCAATGGCGCTGCTGCTGAGGACCATGATCTGCATAAGAATATCTCGGTAAGGATTTTATCTGGAATTATATGTATGTTGTATTAGGTTGTGGGATGTTTTAAGGGTGAAGGAGAATTCAGGGTTGAGGTTACATTTTCCATTGGGTCTGATGAGTTGTTTCTTCTTTGAAAATTGGTTTGTGAAGACTGGATTGCAATTGGTGACTGCACAACCAAATTGTGCAAGTGATCGGTCAACTGTGGAAGATTGTGCGTCTCCAACCCACTCTCCCCAAACTTCTGATCCAGAGGACACAGATCCTGATCCAAGAAATGAGGTATTACTTCAGGGATTTGCTAAACAATTTCTTATGACTGGTTTGCATTTGATTAGTTTTTGACAACATGACATTGGCGAGGTTTCCGCGTTGAAATATCCAGCACATTGATTTGTGCGTTAAGATATTAATTATACCATATTTTCACAATTCATAATATTGATCATTACTGTTTTTATAATCTATAATATTGATTGTTGTTTTTTAATTGGATTGTGTGAAAGTTTTTGCATCTTTGTGATCCGTCATAAAGATATAATAGAAAGATTTTAATCTTTGTTTCTTACCATCTCACCTTTGGTTGATGCAGGTGGGCATGCTTCAGAGGGAACTAACTCGAATCAATGAAGAAAATCAGAAATTGAAATTCATGTTGAACCACATAACCACCAACTACACTAACTTGCAGAACCACCTTACTTCTTTAATGGAGCAGTCTCGTCACTCTCATAATACAGTTTCAGATCAGGTGAGATATATGTTCTCTAATATTCTCGAGATTGCAATAACATACCATAACTTAGAAGATTTACAGCTTTTGAATTCCATTCACTTATGCATAGGAAAGCTGATGAAAGTAACGTATAAAAACTTTTCTATGTCCCGATCTACCATTCGAATTCTTATTTTTCCATTGATTTCAATCCTACCCTTGTTTCTTACAACAATCCTGGATTTTGCAGGTACCATCTAAGAGTGAAGAAAAGTTGGAAAACCCTCCTATGGGAGTGGCTGGAAAAGTGGGACAAAACAAAACCTTCCTACAGAAACAGTTACTAGAAGCCCGAGATCCGTCAAAGCTTAGTAGCACTGATGGGCATGAAGATTCTCATATGTTCGAAGACCATGTTGAGGAGGCCCCCAAGTCTCTAGAGATGTTGAATCATATCGATATGAAGCCCAGCTATATGCATAAAATCCATGAATCGAGTTTAAGAGGTATTTTTGATGTTCAAATTCAATTGCTATAAGAAGTTTACGTTTCTTCCTAAGTGTTTATGAAAATCATTTGCTCAATCCAGCCTTGTAAAACATATTACTAAAGAGATTTAGGTGCATGCAGGCAATGAAACTGTTGATGGGTTAGCTTCTCCAGATCATTCTCTGAATGATCATGAAGATGAACTGCAGACTGATACAAGGGAGGATAACTTGGATGGAAGGCCCAGCAAGGCGCAGAAGATTGTACATCAAAGTGAGGCGACTATTAGAAAGGCCCGAGTTTCAGTCAGAGCTAGAACTGAATCACCCATGGTATGTCATCCTGGAGTAGTCAAACACAAGTTTTAATTTTGTTTTATTTTTTACCATAAGATTAGTAACTTTTCGAAGGATCAAAGCGTTCAACAGTCAAAGCATTTTCAATTTTAAAATTATATGACTCTTTACCAATAGAAACTTTCTACTCTAAGGAGAGATCCTACAATGGCTGCAGCCATTGCTTGAAGTGATTCCTGATGCAAAATGACTTTTTGTTCTCAGATAAGCGATGGTTGCCAGTGGAGAAAATATGGACAAAAGATGGCCAAGGGAAATCCATGCCCGAGAGCTTATTATAGATGCACCATGTCAGTAGGGTGTCCTGTGAGAAAACAAGTGCAACGCTTGGCAGAAGACAGATCCATACTTATCACAACATATGAAGGAAATCACAACCACCCACTTCCTCCAGCAGCCACAGCCATGGCATCCACCACATCTGCTGCCGCCTCCATGCTTCTTTCTGGTTCTTCCACATCCACTGATAATGTTGGATTCAGTGCAGCAGCTGCAGCTGTCATGGCTGGTGCTCTCATGCCTTCCACTCATGTTCCAGGTGCCAGCATATCAGCTTCAGCTCCATTTCCCACCATCACCTTAGACCTCACACAGAACCCCAACCAGCTTCCACCAGGTCAAATGGGTTTTCACCCAAGGGTACTTACAGGCCTTCAGTCATTGCCCTTTGGAGGAGCAGCAGAGATTCCAGCACAAAAATTCTTTACCAATTCAGTATCTCAGACATATGGGCATCCTATTTACAATGGCAATGATTCCATGTTTGCCCCTCTGGCAGGACAGCAACGGCCCCCATTAATGATGCAGGTTCCCAACACTGGTGGAGTTACAGCAGCAACACCATTGGGGTTCAATAATGGCCAACCTGCCCAACACCCTTCACTAGCAGACACTGTCACTGCTATAACAGCTGATCCCAACTTCACAACAGCCATTGCAGCAGCTATCACTTCTCTTCTTCAAAACAACAATAATGCCAATTCGAATGCCAACCATTCTCAGCAGTCTCCATTAACAAATGGACCTCTCCATGCCAGGAATGAACACCACCAATAAATTACAGTTGCAGAAATCCATCATTATTCGTTTTCTAGGCTCCTAAATACATGTTTTCCATTTGAGCTATGGAAATAATTTGAAAGGGAGTGTATAGTTTTTTGTTGCAGACGTTAGAAATTATTTTGTATAGTTGTCCTTGTTTTATATGTACATATAAAACAAACATCCCATATATCTGTAATGTCTACAGTTAAATACTTGCACTGATGATTTTGATGTATTGACCTATTCTTTAGGAATTTTACACAATGAGGATTGTCATGGCATTTTGCAAAGAAAAATGGTAGTACCCATGGGCTATATCAATTTGAAGTTGAAGTTAATATAAGAATCTCGAGGTCGAATTTCAGACCAAAACTGCTACTTTGTATATGACTATATGAGACTTTCATGATGTTTTCAGTTTTAAATACAAGCATTGGACTTTAAATCGACTTGATAATTGAAGTTTTATTGAAATTTCATGAAATAGAGGGTCCTTGCAGGCCTAAAATGAACAATTCAAAATAGGAAGTCATCTTCTGATTATGTAATTGCATATATTTTGTTTAGTAATTGTTTGGAGCATCTTATTGTAGTGTCACAGTGGTGAATTGAGACTTATCACTTATATATGAGGTGATTTTATTAACCTTCTTTCTTGTTGAGGGGTCACACCTTCAATGTTCACTTCATAAATTGATGATGAACTTTCAGTTGTATCCACTTCTTCTCCCATCAATTTAGCATGTTCTCTTTTAGCTGTGTGTCTCTTTTGGGGCCTTTATCCTAATTCTACAATTATTATTTAGATTTCATCTATTTTGATGAATTCATCAAATACCTTCTTTCTTGCATCCTCATCCACATCATCATCATCAAAGAAGATAAGTATAGTTAAATTGACTTGAATCTACCAATTATGTATAAGAAGAGAGATAACTTCTCTAATGGAATCATTGGGAGACAAAATCCTCAAAATCCTCAAAAACATCAAAGCTTATCTTTTCTTGAACATGTTCTTTCTCTTTAATGTTGATGTTGTATCGAAGATGACTAAACTATAGGAGCTTTGAATATAGATTAGAAAGGTGGGAAGATGTCATTATATGAGGTAATATTGCTTTAGATACATGCTCCATTAAATGTTGGAAGACTAATGCACTAGATGAGGTAATTTTCATAAAAAAACATTTCTTATATGTTTCTCCCTAATACATCAACTTCTACAAACTTTATCAATGGTGGAATTACTCCCAAATGATCTAGAAAATCTAGTATGATTTTCATCCTTTCAAATGACTTTAATTTTTGAGAAGGATTGTATTGTATTTTGGACATTTCAACTTCCTCCTATGTACAATTTCAGTCTTCTTCCACCTATCACTTCTAAGATCTTTTTCTATTCTATCTATGTAGCTCCTTATGAGGTCTTCCTTATCAAGATATTAGTGTCCATAACTTGCCCTAACAATGGCTCTCCTCATGTTATTGATGATATTTATTAGATCATAGTGTTTGGTTCTTATTTCCATTTCATGCCTGATTTGACCCATCATTTTCAACCTATCTAAGACATTCTAAATGGGTCCTCTAAGTGTCCAAGAATTCAAAAAATCATAAAATTCTAAGTTTGGGTTCTTCCTAGCATTTTCCTTAAGTGTTGATTTTGCCAGCCTTTCAAACTCAAAGTTTCCCATACATTCACATCTCTTTACATTCATCCTTGAAGTCTGAAAATCATAAAATGTCTAAGTAATTATGTCAAAGTTAGACTTTTGGCCATTCCTACTCTTTCTATCCATCGCCAAAGCCCTGACACCTCATTTTATCTAGACAACATCATGTTGATATCAACACCTTGATGATGTCATGTTGATGTCAATAGTCCTAATGTGATGATGTCAACATGACACCATCATCCCATTGGTCTTTTAAAATTCATCCATTCTATCCTTCAAGATTAATTCCTCTCCATCTTCAATTCCTTGAAGTCCCAACACTATGCTTTATTCTTTGTCAAAAATTTCCCAAATGTTGCTGACCTTTCAAAGTTTCAAATCCATCCATCCCTATCAAACTTGTCATCTTAGTCATGCCTTCCCCAAAATTCTAACACCCCAATATTCCATGAAATATTTTTCAAGATTCCTCTAAGTCTTATGGACTTTTAAAGTTTCCCATATCTTCATCCTATCCCTTCCAACCCCAACATCCTAAATGTTTACATTTCCTCTAATGACATCATACTAATGTCATGTTGATATCAACACCTTGATGGCATCATGTTGATGCCATGCTAATGTTAGTAGTCTTGATATGATAAAATCATGCTAACATCATTGACCCATCAAACTCTTAGAGTTCCTCAACCATCCATCCTTCAATATCTATTCCTCTTCATCTTTGATTCTTTGATTCCTTGATTCATTGATGCCTTGTAATCTAATAATTTCCTAATACTTTCAAAGTCAAACTTTAAGACATTTGCTAACTTGGTTTCCTATTCCACCAACCCTCAAAGGCCAAAAACTCCACTGAATGCTTCTAAAAAGTTTATGTCTTTCAAATTTAGACTTTTGGCTATTAAGTACCTCCACCCCTCCATCCCCAAAAGATTGAAACTCCATAGATTTCTTTATAAATTCCTTTTGAGGTTTAACTTTTGTCCATTTCACATTTCAATATCATGTTAACTCCCATTCAAAACTTTGATTCCTACAACTTGACACCCTTCCCTTATTTGAATTCCCTCATCAACCTTCCCAAACTCAACCCTACTTCCTTTTCATCCTTGACTCTCTTATCCTAAAAGCCTCTCACCTTGTTCCTTTCAAGATTTTGTGCTCAACCTTCCCTCCATCCTTGTCAAACTTTTTCTCCCTGGAATGCCATGTTCAAAACTTCACCATTCAAACAAAAAACCTTACCTACCTATGGGATGACCCAAGAATTCCATTAATTCATTTTCAACACCTACCAATCACCAAATTGGAAATGATAGGACCCATTAATCATTCATTAATGAATTTGCATGGATTTTGTTGGGAAAATGTGTCTCAACCTTGCAATTATATTTAAGGTACTATTGATACATTAGCGATGGGGGGTACCTCCCACAAGGGGTCCCGAGGGATCATCCCCCTGGTGGGGGTTTTGGAGGTCATGCGTCTTGGTTGGGACTTGTGGGAAGTGCCCTTGAAAAGCTAAATTTTATTTATGTTTTATTATTGTAAATATGGACCGTTAATCATTAGGTCTTCGATCTTATGGTTGATATTTTGTTGGCCTGACTTTCCCTAGAAGGTACCCTATTTTATGAGGGCATTGTATTACGACTATATATTGTGATGTATTCTAAGATTCTGATAGCAGTTGTGTTGCCTCCGAATCTTTGGTTGATGATACTCATGTGAGAAGCTTGCTTTGCAAGTATATTGTAATATTTTTTATTTTTGAATAATATATTGGGTGGCTTTTGGAAGGTGGAGTTTTTCCCCTGAAAGGGTTTTCCCCATGTAAATCACTGTGTTGTCATATGCATGATATTTATGTTTATGTTTTTGTAAATGTTGAAAATATCTATAAAGTTTTGCATTATCCTCCTCCTAAGATTAGTGTAGGAAGTTGTTCCACTACCTTAGCTTCCTTACAAATTCAAGGGAGGAAAATGATGCTCACCCATGCCTTAGTTATTGTTGCAAAGCCATTTTCGTACATGCCATCCATTATTGGGAAATTTTCTTGTCTATATGCTCAATCCAATGAGCCATCAATGTTGAAAGGATGGTAGGGGTACAAAGTATTTTCTTCCCACATTTCCATATGATCAAATCAGATTTTGAAGTGACATTCTTTTGTAGAGAATTGATGAGGATGATCACTAGGGTTTCCTTTAAAGCATGGATTTTTTGGTAGCTTTGGTTCTTTTCCATGGGTATTATGGACCTATTAGTCTTTTTTCCAAATTAGTTCTCATTTTTTCATCAAAAGAATGACAAAATTAAAAAATTTATTGGTAGCATATTTTTTGTTCTTTCTAAAGTTAAAAAATTGGTTCAATACCTTGGAATCAATAAAAAAATGTTATTTTCACCTCTTCTCAATCCTTATATATTGTTTATTTTCTCATTTGTCAACATAGGTTGTGGATCTTTTTATTCCCTTGCTATTCCAGTCTAATATTTAAAAGGATGTATGCTATGTACAATCTATTGCAAAAACTATCTATAGATTTCCTCCTTCCCTCCTAGTGACTGTCAAATCCTTGACCTTCATACATGATTGAAGGAGTTAGTAAAATAGAGATGTATGTGAGTGTTACAATTTTTCATAGGTTTCATGTGTTTTTTAAAGTTAGGAGAACTAAACTAAGTCTTTATGCATCACCACCTTTTCTTTTCTATTATCTTCCTTCTCCCTTTTCTCCTATGAATCATTAAAGAATGGGTAGATTTTAGCTTTAATTTGTGTTGATTTGGATCAAAAATTGCATCTAGGCTTAGAAAGAAACCAATCTTCTTTTGAGGTTTGATCTAAAGTTAGAAAGGTCCCACACTTGAGAGGTCATTCCTATTGTTGTTCTAAAATAGCAAACATGGTTCAATAAGGGTGTAATTTCAAGTGACAACAACTTTCTAGCACACTTGATGAGACTAGTTTAATGAGCCTTACATCATTCCTGAGAATATTGGTTTTGTTCTTATAAATTGCATTCATTGAACACATTCTATAGGAAACCAATAGTTTTTAGACCATGCTAATCATTCATGCTAAATATATAGAAAAGATTATCTTGTAAAGTTTTAAGTGCCCTAAATTATTGGAATTACCTTTATCTACATTAAGAAGGAAAATATATAATATGCAACCTTCACCATATTTAAGAGTACAACCAAGGATACATTAGACACCTACTCCTAGTGGTTCCTCCTAGCCAAATAAGACATTATTCCATACATATTCTATGGCTATCCCAAGACACCATGTCTTTGTCACCTTTGATGATGGGAGTCCTCTTATACTAGCTAATAGTGATGGAATTTCAATAGAAACTTTATAAAGCATACCCTATTTAAATAGTTAAACTACTAATACCCCTATTGAGCACATCTAAGATGTTGTCGAAATCTTTTTTCCCATAATATTACATAGGATAATGTAGCTATTAGAATTCTTTCCACCTCCTTGAAATATAAGGCATTACAATGGTATAGGGGGTTGAAGCCTAATTCAGCTCATAACTAGGATGAGCTAGGGGAGAAAATCTATGAACAATTTGAAGATAAAAGTGACCATATATCCCTAATAGAGAAATTGGCCACTGTAAAAAGAGCCCCTCATGAATTCATGAAAGACTTTAACTTTAGGTTCTAAAACACTTGGGATATAGTTCTAGCCATGGTGAAACCTTCTCGGGAAAAACCTTGCCAAATTCTTATGACATAGATATAAGGGCTGAAAATTATTTAATAGAAGCTAGGAAAATAGCCCTAAGGCCTCTAATGCCCCTTTTCCCCCTAAGATTCCACCCACCTAGACAATCGTGATACCTCTTATTGTAGTAGAAACCAACCAACTAACTATTTTTACTACTCCTCCCAATGAATTACATGAAGTTAAAACCTTGTAGAATTTTGGGAATGATTTAGTGGATTTGAAGAAGAAACAATCCCAAAATAACAAGCTTTATCAACCTTAGAATCAAGCTTACCAACCCAATAGGCAACCTTAACAAGAAAATGCTTAGGGTCAAGATCAGTTAAGCTATTTTAAGCCTATGAATACCTTAAACCCAACCATTGAAAACCATTGAAAGCTCTTGAAAAACTACAATTCCAATAAAAATCATGAATGACACAACCCCATAATCAAAATGCATGCCAAAATGGGGTCCTTAGGTAGGCTTTGATATCTCAAAGTAGCACTTCCAAAATAGCAAGTTGGATCATGTTAGGAAGGGGTACCAAGGTGAGAACATGTGCGAGGTGAACCCATTATGAGGAGTTGGGTTAAGTGTGATTTTTGTAATGTCAATTGATAGGAATTATTGTTCCTTGATTCCAATGATGAAACTAGTGATGACTGTTGGTTTGGTCATGAGAAGCATGCCCCTACTATTTATTACATCAATAAGGAAAAGGGAGAAGATGTATGTACCATGGAAAATTTAGATGAATCAACTTGTGGGGTTGATCAATTAGAACATACACCAATTCATGATGAAAGTGGTGTTCAAGAAGTTTTTTCTTGTTTGATATCTTACCTTTTTGTTTCTTTTATTGATGTTGAAGTTGCTAATGGTGTTTGTGTGCATTAGGATAGCATAGGAACAACTTCATATAAATATAAAGATACAAAAATAATATGGACACAGCTATTGATTTTCAAGGTGAATATTATGCGTGCTTAAGGAGTGTGAAGATGGTGATCATGGAAATGCATTTGAGAACCCATTTGTTTGGTGAAATACATGTTGTCTTCCTCATACAAAGTATGTTTCAATAGAATCACCAATAATTGATGCAAAAGTGAACATTAGGGAAGAATTGTGACATAGGTATGATTTTTTTAAAAATGTGTCATATTCAGTCTCCAAGAATAAATTGAATATCACGAAAATTTAGAGAATTTAGTTCTCCACCTGAAATGTCTCATGGTTCTATTTTTTTTTTATTAAATATTTATCAATACATGTAGCAAGGTACGTCGGTTATCTATTTTCCTTGAGATTAGTAAGATTTGATACAAGGTTTTCATTCCTGATGAAGATGTGACCTCCTATGTCAAGGATGATGATATGTATAAGTTAGATTATTGCACTTGGGATCACCATACTAGTATTAAAGATGTTGAGCAAGAAAACATGGTTCAAGAAGATAATCAACTTATTGAACTTATCTTTATAATATGCTAGAGCTTTAAAATTTTATTTTTGATACATGCAAGAGGAAGATCTTGATTGTGTATAATATAAAGTTGGTATGGAAAACTTTTCATTACAATGTGAATAGTAGAATTTTAATTTTGCTTTAGTTCATGTGAGAATGCTAGTGAACACAACAATAATGTACCCTTGTGTGAGGAAATTCATTGTCCCTCCACAAGTCTTGGTCTTTTTGGTGTTGACCTAATACCATAGAAAAATTGCCCATGTTTCTATGCACACACCTAATGCATCATTAGATGGGTTTAGAACCTATTTTTTATGGATTCCCTATAATGACAAAGTTAATAGTGAAGTGAATAGTCACTACACATGTGGTAAATATTTTTGTTTTAGTGCATGTAAGAAAAATGCTTCATTTGTTGTAGCTAGGTAATGAATGTAGTTGTGGACTAAGGGAGATCAAATAATTTAGAAGACTTGTCTTTGACAGAGGTAAGTTAATGTGTCAATTTGGTATTCAAGATTTACATCATGTACATATTAGAATATATTTTTTTACAAATAAGAGTTGTTGCACACTATTCTTTCCCTTCAGGAGAATGTATGGCTCTATGTGTCTTTCTATCCTCCAAGTGTACTATACATGTGTTTCTTTATGTTCTACTTGTGTTTGAGGCATTTTATTGTTTCTTGTGAGGCTAGTCATATAGTGTTCAATAAAAATCTCCCCCCTTGGCTATTTGAATGGTCTTTCAATGATTCCATTCCAAATGGATTGGCAAGACTCCTTAATAAATGATCAATAGGTAATTATTCCACAAAGGTTACTAAATTTTTTCCATTTCATGCCTCATTTGACCAATTATTTATAACTAATTTGAGACATCTTGAATGGGTCCCGTAAGTTTCTAAAAATGTAAAAAATCCATAAAATTATAAGTTTGGGTCTGTCCTAGTATTTTCCTCAGAATTTTGTGCTTTTGTCAAATTTTCAAATTTTAATGGATGCTCATACCTTCATGCAGGCTCTATTGATCCTAATATCTTGCTTTAATGCTTCCAAAATTAGTTTTAATCATCCCATTAGACTTTTAGAGTTATTCATCCATTCAATCCTTCAATATATCCATTCCTCTTCATATTTAATTCCTGAAAGCCTTAAGACTCTAATTTATTCTTTGTCAATTTTCATAAGTGTTCCCAGCTTTAAAAGTTTAAAATCCTTTCATTCCCATTACTTTTCATCTCATTCATGCCTTCCCCAAAATTCTAACACCTGAATATCCCCTTAGATATTTTTTAAAATTTCTCTAAGTCTTTCGGACTTTCATATTTTTGTCTTTTAATCCTATCCCTTTCAATCTTAGCATCTTGAATATTTTCCTTTCCTCTAAGGATGTAATGCTAACATCAACACCTTGATGATGTCATTTCAATATCACACTAATGTCAATAGACTCGGTATGATGAAATTATGTTGACATCATCAACTCATTAGACTTCTAGAGTTCGTCATCCTCCCATCCTTCAATATCCATTCTTATTTGTCCTTGATTCTTCAATTCCATGATTCACCAATAACTTGCACTCTAAAAATTTCCTATGTCTTTTAGATTTATATTTTTGGCCATCTCCTAACCTAGTTGTCCATTTCACCAACCCCCAAAGGTCCAAAAACTCATCAAATGCTTCTAATTTTTTTTATCTTTTGGAGTGAAAATTTTGACTATCCCCCATCTATGTCCTTCCATCCCTCCATCCATGAAAGATAAAAAATTGATAAATTCCTTTATAAAGTCATTTTGGGGTTGGAATTTTTTCCATTCCTTATTTTGGTACCATGTTTTGATAATATTAAATGGGAAGGTCTTGAACCCGATTACAAAACAACCATAAATGTGATATAGAGGGGTCTCACAAGGAGTGACATAATAGAAAAACATAAGAACAAAAACTAAAAGAAAAGGACCAATAACTAGCAACACAAACATGACTAACCCAAGACCAACAACCCGAAGAGACCAATTACTAGTTGACTAGAAGGTGAAGGCCTTTTATGGGCTGCCACTCCTTGGTAAGGAACTCTAGCTTATCCTTGAAGGATAGGACCTTAGGACTATTTTTTTTTAAATTTTTCAATGGTGGCAAGCATGACATTCTCTTGGGATTTGTACCTTTCTTTTTGGAGCGAAAATGGGAGCTATAGGATCTTCATCCCTTGCTCTCTTAACACAACTGTTATTTATCTCCTGTTGAAATAATTAAATGTTCACTATCATATTCTTAATAGTCTCTTTGATATAATCAATAATTTCTTTCATATTAAACATAATTTTATCCTAGTTTCTTTGAATACTAGCAACCTCCTTTTTCAAATTCATGCAATCCTCCATCGACCCAATAACCTCCTTTAAATTCCAAACATCCTTTTCTTTCTTGACCCATTTGCTAAAATTTTCAACCATACCTTTCATCAATTCCCAATTTTCCTCATATGCCTCCTCTCTAGGAAAATCCCTAGCCTTCTTTAGGATAATAGACTCCAAAATTTGGATCTTGTTCTTGGTCATAAGCAATTATGCAAGATACCATTTGAGAATGTCATTTTGGATATTTGTACCTTTGTATAGATCATTATTTTTTTTGCATAGAGAAACACAATTCTTTTAGGAGTTTTGAGAGGCTGGGGGATCTTCATTCGTGGCCTAATTATGCATCCCCTCATTCCAAGGAGAGGGAGGGAGGCTAGTAGATATGTTGTGATACAAAGGAGAGTTGGAAAGAGAGTCCTCAGGGGTGACATCAGGGAATGGGGACCAAGAAGACCCATAATTTTCTTCAAAAATTGAAATATAAGGGGAGTCCTCAAAAGAAAGATTTTTCCTTCTAGAAGTAGGGGAATTAGTAGAAATGGATTTTCCTTTAGAGGAAAAAGGGGGCTTGGATTGAGTATTCCTACTCAACACCCTTCCCTTGTTGGAATTCCCTCATCAACCTTCCCAACTTACCCCTACTTCCTTGTCATCCTTGAATCTCCAATTACAAAATCATTTTACCTTATTCCTTTTGAGATTTTTGGGTTGATCTTCCCTCCATGCCCATCAAAATTTTCCTCCCTAGCATACCAAGTTTGACACTCCACTATTTGAATGAAAAAACCCTACCTACCCATGGAATGACCTAGTAACTCCATTAATACATTTTTAACACCCACCAATCACTAGATCAAATCCAATGGTGGGTAGAAGTCATTTATTAATAGATTGTCATGGATTCAAGGAGGAAAATGATGCTCACCCATGCCTCAATTATTGTTGTAGATCCATTTTGTAACATACCATCCCTAGGTCATGATTTTAGTGGATTTTTTGGGTGATTTGATTGTTCATACACTCAATCCCATGATCCATAAATGTTAAGAGGTATAGAAGGGGTACAAAGGATGTTTTTTCTACATTTCCATATGATTGAATTATATTTTGAAGAGACATTATTTTGAAAGTAATTGATGAGGATGAAAAGTATGGTTTCTTTTGTGGTAACGTTCTCCTTTTTGGGTATTATGGACCCAAAAATCCTCATTCTAAATTAGTGTAGAGTCATAAATTGTCCCCCTTGATAATTTCACACTAGGTTTATCTCCCCTCTATTGTTGCACTATGGTGTCATTAGTGTTGTCATTGATGTCAAACTATAGTGTGGTCATGATAAGAAGGTGTTTGTGGTGTTGAGAAAGTGTTGTAGATGCAACAAGGTCACTTGGTTTCCAAGTGCTTTTGAGAAAAAATGTATAAAAAATGTACAAGGTGACAGAGATGTGCTCTATGTTGTGCTCCACATTTCTTCATTCTTGAATTTGTGCTTGTGCGGTTTGGATATGATGATCAAAAGACTTTGAATATTTTATATCTAGAGTTTCAGGTTCTATATTGTGCAACAGTAGAAGATGTGTTTGATAGTGTCTATCTTGTGAAGAGGGATATCTGGAAGAAATGGAATTGCTCCATATTTCTCCACACCAAAGTTTCTTGTCTTGCATATTTGGGAATGTGATAATGATGCTTGTATCTATCTTCCCTTGGATGGTTTGGTGTTCAACTATTCCAAAATCTTGATTCATGAATTATATCTCAATGGAATTTTGATTAGTTGCATAGGATGATAGCATTTTTAGTTTCATGTGTTTGCACTAGTGATTTTGTATATTTGTTGGTTTTGGAATATTCTAAGATTTTGTGTAATGTTTTGATTATATAGGAAAAAATAGGTTTTGAAGGGATTTGAAACCCTTTACAACTTAAGATACAAAATGTTGCTTAAAGGGAACTACCATAAGACACTAGCAACATACTAGAACCAAAAAAAAAGATAAAACGGGTGTAATACGAGAGATAAAATAGTAAACTAACAGTAGCACCCAACAACATCAAAACAAAAAAACAACAGGAAATAAACCGAGACCGAGCGAAAAATAGACAATAGTAAGAAAAAGAGCAGAACACTATTTCATACTTCTTAAGGTGTTGGCCACCTCAAGCTCTTGGCTCCTATGCACTTCAATCATGTCCAACAACTCTTTCTTCTCAGCTTCAAAGGACTTTTTCCATTTAGTAGACCCTCTAACAATAGGACCTTTACCATCATCTTTTGCACCTTTATTACCTTTTCCTTTGGCCGAATGCTCTTTCTCCATTAGTTTAGAGAAATACACTTGGACCTTCCTGAATTCACTAATCTTTCTAAATAGGGCTTCCAAAGAGTCCACACTATTTTTCATTGAAATGTGGCTCGCATAGAGAAGCTTCTTTATGTCTACATTCATATTCAAAATATTGGCTTCTAAACCAACCAATCATTCTTCATACAGTGATTTGAAGTCATGGAAAGAACCCTCATGGTCCACAATTCTGTCAATCAAAATGTCCAGCATTGAGCCTTTCGGAATATTCTTCAAATTTTCCTTCAAACCCCTTATTTTAATGTTAATCTTATTAAAATATTGAAGATTCCACTTAGCTAACTTAAAATTTCTAGTGGCCCCAGCCCTAGCCATGTCCAACTACTCAAACATTAAGGTAGAATCATCATCAAGATAAGAAAAGTCCTCAAAAAGGGGATTTACCTTTAGAGGCTCCAGCTTTGCACTCTTCCTCTCCACATCCTCCTCATCTTGACCCTTAATCTCTTCTTCTAGCTCCACATTGGGTGGGGTATCAACTGTGGAGTCACCAATTTCCACCGCCTTTTCACCAGATACCTTCTCCTCACCAATCACCTTGGAATCCTTTGTAGAAACTTTTGAGGCCTGGTTCTTCAATTTGGAAATGCATTTGGATGCCCTCCTTGGCTTATCCTTTTCCTCCATAACCAACACATTTTCCTACAAACCCTCCTCATTACCTCCACCTTTCGGCTTCTCCCTGACCAACAACCAAATCCACATTCCTAGGAGAGGAATCATCTAAACCCACCTCTGTATCCTCACTGTCAGAAAGAACAAGGTGCTTAGCTTCCCATTTAATTTTAAGGCTACCCTTCTTCCTCTTTTTTAAGGAGGCAGTCACAGGGGATGGGGAACTATCTTCTTCCTCTTCATTCCATTCCTCTTCATTTGCAATGTTGGTATCCAACCCTGACAAACTAGAAACTTCGCTCAGAATCTTCTCATTTCCCTTAATATCAGGGGTAGGGAGGAGAGCCTTAACATGCTCCATAATAAAAATAATGAGACCTTCATGGAGGACCGAAGCCCTCTTGTTTTTCAAATGAGCATAAACAAAAACTTTCATGGAAGATAACAGAAGAAATAGAAAAGAGATAAACAAACCATGCTTGAAATGGCTTAAAATCATGAAATGGTGACCTAGGATAACATTAAACCTGCCTTACAGTGTCACATACTGCATTATCACCTCCGCAACATCTGCCCATATCTTCTTGAGGGACTTGCAACCATAGCCCCAACTTTCCATCTTAATCATTTTTTTTCACTTGTCATCTTTGAAAAATTGGGCCATTGCTTCCTCATTGCTCTTCTTGTCCTTATAAAACTTATGACCAACCATTGGCATCCCAATCACCATAGCAATCAACTCCTCATTTACCTCCACAATAGGCCGTTTATCTTAAGCTTGCGGTTATGCAAGCAAGAAATAAATTCCACCGAGGCATTTTGGTCATGCCCATTCAATCTTTCTAAAAAAGGCATGAAATTCCCATGGTGGAGAATCTTCCATAGCTTCTTTTTCTTCCTTAGTCCCACACAAGAGTGTGGATATATTCTACTTCTATCGCCATGCATGTCTACAACCACCAGAAGAAGAAAACCCTTGCAATAATCGCACAACCAAATGCCAGTAATCCAAACTAAACCCACAAACCATGTGAGTCGGGAGATGGTACTAAAGATTAAATGCTACCACCACATCAACTCAGCCCATGCCATCATTTCTCATTAAGATCCTTGCATTCTCAGGAAGGATAGATCCCTTCTACGCACGATACTCATTTAACCTGACAACCTCATTGGCAAAAAAATCAGCCAATAAGTTTATTTCTCAGAAAATGTGAAATACATGGGTCTCTTCACAAGAACTTAACATTATTATAGTATCTTTTATTAATTGATCCACATTCCAACTAGGCTGATGAGTGTCACGAAGATAATTGATGATATTTAAAGAATCGCCTTTGACCCATATTTTGGAGTAACCTTTGTCCACAACATATTTTATGCTTATAAATGTAGCCTTCGCCTCAACATAGTGATTTGTATGATTTCCCAATGGGAGTTCCACCGCGCCTATGAGTTTTCCATTTTCATTCCTTAACACACCTCCACCTCCTACAAACCCAAGGTTACCCTCCACTGCCCCATCAAAATTAACTTTAACCCACCCTAATGGAGGTGGTTGTCACTTTTTACTCAATCTAGCATTCAAACTGGACTTAGGATTCATAGCAAGAATAAAAGTGCCCTTCCAATTAGAAATCACCAAGAGGTCATACCCAGCTAGACACGTTGCATGGGCACAACAAGATGACTCAAAATCCATAGAAACAAAATTATCTAGAATTGCCTAACGAATCTTGATGAAGAGGCTGCTAACCTTTAGCTTAGAGTCATGAAAGATTCTATTGTTTCATTCTTTCGATAACCCCCACACAATATGTGGGACCATAATATCCCAAAGCCATTGGAGAATAGGGGAGGTTGAGGGGCACTTCCACTGGTCAAAAAATTTATCAAGGGAATCCGGGAAGACCTAATCCAGATTCCAAAGACCAAGAAATTTACTCCAAAGAAGAGAGGAAAAATCACACCCAAGAAAGATATGGAAAGCATTCTCAGCATCAGATTCACAAAGAGCACATCTATTAGGAATAGAAAATCCCTTTTTATAGATATTTCCCTGCGTTAAGACTTTTCCTTGTATAAGTAGCCAGAAGAAGACATTCACCTTGGGAATTAGCTTCTTATTCCATAAAGTCCCCCAAAAAGGAAGAGAATCAAGTTTATCTAGCAAATTAACAAGGAAAAAATACACCAAGAACTTACCATTAGCACAGGGAGCCCAAACAATCCTATTTGGCCTTGGAAAAATGGGGATACGAACCTTGCACAAGAAGTACTTTAGAACCTTCAAAGACAGGTCCTAGTCTTGGAAAATTTTCCACTCCCCATTATGAAAATAATCAGCCACCCTAATGCCAAAGAAATGTTTGCACAAAGGAACAATGGGAGGAGCCCAAGGAAGATTGATTAAAGTTTTAAAGTCACACCAAGCATCCTCCCAAAAGAGAATATTGGTACCATCACCCAACAACCATCTAACACCATCAACAATCAAGTCCCTACATGGAACAACATTCCGCCAAAAGCAAAAACCAGAAGGAACATCATCAGAGGTCAATAAATTCTAGGATCTCCCAAAGCCATGCAAATACTTATTACTGGCTAGGGAATCCCAACTCACTTCCCAATTAAGAAGCCTCCAAACATTCTTCGACAACAAAGCCTTATTGAAAGCTTTTAAATTTTTGATGCCAAGCCCACCCCATTTCTTTGGTTTACAAACCAAATCCCAAGCTGCTAGAGGAATTCTAGCTTTGGTTTCAACACCTAACCACAAAAATATTTTCATTATTTGTTCCATTTTCTCTTCAAATTTGACAAGAATTCTAAAGAGACTCATTGTATATAGAGGAAAAATTTTAAGAATAGAAGAGATGAGCTATAACTTCCTCGCCTAACTGAGAAGTGCCCCTTTCCAACCGGCCAAATTTCTACTGATTTTATCCAACAGACTCAACTAGAAGGATTCCAGGATCTTAGAGATACATAAAGGAAGCCACAAGTAAATAGACAAGAGCTCACCCATATTACATGATAGAATACTAGGTGGCAAGCTTTAACTTCAGAGCTTTAGGAGTGTTAAGGAAAAAAAAAGACTCTTGGGAAGATTAATCTATTCACCGGATGCTTTCTCAGAAGCCTCAATCAACCCCTTCATAGATAGAGGTTTCACCCATTAGAATAGTGTCATCAACAAATTGTTGATGGGTAATAGGATCACCCCTAGAAGAAGGAGAAAGGCCCTTCAGTGACCTGATTGATAAAGCATTCTAAATATTTCTACCAAGAGCTTCCGCCATCAAGATGAAAAGCAACAGAGAGATTGGATCTCCTTGTCTAAGACCACCCGAGCTCCAAAAAAAAGGAGAAGAACTATTCACCAACACAACAAAAGATGGAGTAGAGATGAGTTGATCGACAAGTTGAAGAAACTTCTGACAGAAACCAAAGAGATCTAGCACCTCCAATGGAAATATCCAATTTACCCTATCATAAGCTTTAAGAAGGTTCAGTTTTAGGAAGAAGCCTGACTTCTTAGAAGTATTAATATAATGCATAGCATAGTTATAATAGAGGCCATGATCTGACAACCCTTGACAAAGCCACTTTGTTGTTTAGATATCAGATTTAGAAGGCACTTTTACAGTCTAGTGGCAAGCACCTTTAAAAAAATTTTATAAACAAAGTTGCATAAACTGATCTGACGATACTCACCAAAGCTATTAGCATAAAAAAACTTGGGGATTAGGAAAATGAAGGTCGTATTCATCTCTCTAAGTAATCTTCTAGAACTAAAGAACTTCTTGGTGGTTTTAATCAAATCTTCAGCAACAATCTCCCAGGATGACTGGAAAAATAGAAAAGGAAAACCATTAGCCCCTGGAGCCTTGTTTCCCTCAAAAGAAAAGACCGCCTCCTTTACTTCCAAGGTAGAAGGGATGGCTGTGAGCTCCCTATTCAGGTCCTCTGAAACTAAAGTGGGGATAACATCCAACAAAGCTTCCACACTATTTTGGTCCCACACAAGATCATCCTTAAGAAATTTCTCGAAGAAGCTAGCAGTCACTCTCCTAATAGCCTCCTCATCCTCCAACAACGAGCCATCAACCAAAATTGAGGAGATTCTATTAGATGACTTATGCCTGAGGGTAGTAAGATGGAAGAAATTGGAATTGTGATCCCCAGACTTTAACCAAATTGCACGAGATCTCTGTCTCTAGAAATCTTCCTCCTTAGCAACAATGTCATGTAGCTGAGTAAGAAGACCATCCTCTTTCAACTGGAGGTCCTTCGATAAAATCCTTGTCTGAATGGTCTCCTGAATACCATCCAACCTTTGAATAACAAAACTCTTAGCTTCAAAAATATGACCAAACGACTCTCTATTCCATTTCTTGACATTTCTTTTTACAAAAGTTAGCTCTTTGGCTATTCTGAACATCGCACTGCCATCAATATTCACTTGCCACCATTTCTTAATACAATCCATAAACCTTGGATCCCATAACCACATGGCTTAAAATAAAAAAAGAAAACACTTCTTACCTCCAATCCTATTAACCACAAAAGAGATAGGAAAATGGTTAGACCCGCATCTCATAATCAAGGAAAGGGAACAAGAAAAATCCACAAACCAAGACACTGATGTCAAAGCTCTATCCAACCTAACTTGAATATTCTCCACACCAACGCACCGGTTGGACCAAGTAAACTTAGCCCCAGTCATCTTAACATCAATAAGAGCATTATCATCAATGAACATTCTTAAATCTAGACGACTATCTGGATTGGCCTGTGAACCACCCACTTTCTCATTATCACACAAAGGAGTGTTGAAATATCTCATCACTAACCAAGGGCTATCCAAGAAATTCAGCCGAAGACACCCAAGATCATCCCATAACTTCTTTATGTCCCTCTTTAGGTTAGGGGCATACACATTGGATATAATCCAATTGTAAGAGTCCCTAATCAAAACAAACCTCATCTCCACATGATTAAAACCTTCCGCAATAGGGAAACCTTTGATCAGACTAGCATTCCAAAAAGTTTCAATGCCACCTAAGGCTCCCTTAGAGCTAACCCCATTAAAACCACAGTCCTTAAAAAAGAGATTCTTCAAAGCTTCCAACTTATGAATTTGCATTTTTCATTTCTTGAATCAGAAAAATGTACAGCTTATGGTCCTGGACCAAGTTCTTTAGGAGGTCTTGTTTATGCATATTATTCATCCCCTTGATGTTCTAGGAAATGATATTCATTTGTATGATGAGGGAGTGTTCTTCAAGCATAGGTCGAAGAGGGTTTTATGAATCCCTTCAACATTGTCCCATTTACAATCCCTCTCCCTACTTTTCTGCAGAGAGGGTCTCGCCTAGACCCTATGTTCAAACCCATAGTCCACTTTTTTTCTTCTCATGGTAACACCTTTATGGGGTTGAGGAGGAGTAGAAGCAAAGTAATTCTTCTTTCTTCCCCTCACTAGAATAAATGCTTCTTCATCCTTACTCCCTGTATCTACAACCACCAAAGCACCATCACCAAGCACTAGCCTAGACGCATGATCTAGTGGGAAATATGGGGCAACAGGAAGCTCTAGAATGGTACATTTAGTGGAGAAAAAATTATTATAAACATGATCCATAGACTAGCTAGTAGCTTCCTCCACAAATTTCTCAAACTCCTTGTCAACCTCAAGATGAGGGGCAGAATGATCTTCAATATTAGCTTCACCCTCCAAGTCATTAATAGAAGCTGACTCACCCTGTTCTAGAGGAACCAAAGTCCCCTTAGCCTCCTTGACCTTCCAAATCTTAGTATGCAGAATAGCCTTGGGCAGGGCCACCTTAGTAGGGAAATTCTTAGCCTAGTGACCCATTTTTTTACATTTGAAGAAAGAAAATAGAATATTTTCAAAGACAATTTGTTGCTTCCAAGATCCCACCTTAGAGTTAAGGTGAAAGAAATCAGGCATCTCAACATCTTGGTCAATCATGACACACAACCTTGTTGCAACCAACCTCCTTCTAGAGAGAGTGGCCTCATCAATGGACACTAACTGCCCAATAAAGTTAGCCACTGCCTTAAACACTTCTTCATCCCAATATTCCAAAGGCAAGTTCAACAACTTAACCCACACAGGGGCTGAATGAAAAAGGAACTTGGATAAATCCATCCCAGTCTCCCAAGGGCATAAAACCAGAGTAATATGCCCAAAGGACCACGTTCCTTTTGTAAACACTGCTCTCAGGTCTTCATCACAAGAAAAGGAAAAGGAAAAGAACCCTTTAGCCATTTTCGCAACTTCAACTTGGACTTTTAATGCCCACTTCTTTTGAACCCAAGTGAAAACCTCCTTAATGTTAGGCCAAGGACCTAAAAACTTTCCAACCAGAGAGAAGTCCATTCTAGCAATATTCTTTTCAACAAGAGAATTTGGAATGGACAAGGAAAAGCCACCTTCAATGTTGGAAGAAGACATTGATTTAGATGCAACTCAATCCAGGAAGAGCTTGTATTAGCCACAAAATATTCCCCAGATGGGGCACACCCATTATCACCAGTGATCACATGACGCCCAGGATCCTTTAAAAATACCTCCTTTAGAGGATAGCCATCACAAGACTTCTTGAAGGCCTCAAACACACACTTTCCCTCAAAAAGCACATCTTTGACCACATCCTCACTACATGACCCATCTTTCCCAACTGCGCCACCAACGAGCACCAATGCATCGCACCACACGAACCATCCTTCCCAACAACAACATCAAAAAGCCCTAACTTTGTAGACTGACCGAACTGAAAGTCACCATGATTACTAGGGTTTGAGTTCAAATTCAAATCACTCAAGCCCGCCACTGAACTAGCCTTCTCCCCAATGGTCTCCTCATCAACAGTCACCATATTTTATTGTGTAATGTTATGTGGTTTGTAGGATGTTTTGGACCTGGTGAATTGTGAATTTGGTTTCTTGGTAACATTAATGCTAGTTTGGCTAACTTGGTGTGCTAGCGCTATTTTTGGATGTACTTCATGGTTTTTGGAAGCATGGTGTAGCTTGTTGATGTAGATTTGGGTCTTGGTTAATGCTTGGTGTGGTATGCCTTCACTTCTTTACACCGTGGAAGTTTTTGGTGCTAAAATATTTGGTGGTTGCACATTTGAGGTGCATACATTTCGTTGAAGCTGACTTGGAGAAGATTGTTCAAGGTCACAGATGGTATTTATGCAAGGTCAATTGTTGGAGATGTGTGGTGATGTGAAGTGTGGTGTGAAATGATGTATGTTTGATCAAGTGTTGTGATATGAGTGCGAGCATGAATGCCTAAGACTACCAAATGCAATGAGAAGAAGGTGTCTACATTTTAATGTGCTTGAAGTTGTTGGAGGCAGTGATCCAAAGGTTGTAGATGGTTGTGGTGGATTATGTTGTTGTCCTAAGGTAGTGAATCTCATTGTAACAGTATCTTTCTATTCTCTTGTATTTTGGAAGAAGTGATCTTCCTGGGTAGTGAGCTCTTGGCAGTGAGCCTTTCCTTCTTTTGGACAATGATTCCTTGGGGCAGTGATCCCTTTTGACAGTGATCCTTTTGTAATCAATGTTGATATTCATATATATGTAAGTTAATCCTCACCATGGTTTTTCCATGATTAGTGTTTTCCACATAAAATATGGTGTTCTATTGTGTATGGTTGTTGATGTGTTGATGTTTCATTTGTTTACTTTCATGCTAATGCTTAATGAGGGTTTAAAGGTTTTAATCCACAAATGATTCACCCCCCTCTTAGTTGTCTTGTGTGTCTAACAATTGGTATTAGAGCAATGGTTCCTTGGAAGAAGCTTAACCACTTGAGGTAGATCTAGATGGCACACAGGAATGGTGTCAAAGTTCCTATGTTTGATGGAATAAATTATGCCTTCTAGAAATCTAGGATGAAATCCTTTCTTGTCTCATTAGGGTTTGGAGTATGGAAATCAGTTGAAGATGGATCTACTATGCCTACTACTCCTTCGACAAGTGAATATGATATCAAGGATTATAAGAATAATGGAAAAGAAATGAATTCTATTTTGAGTGGGCTTTTTGATTCATAACTTATGAAGGTGATGAGCTACAAAATTGCTAAAGAGGTTTGGGAGAAGTTGAAGAGCATTTATGAAGGAGATGCTAAGGTCAAGTAAGAAAATATGCAAATTTTCAAAGACAAATTTGAAACCCTAAGGATGTTAGAGGATGAAGATATTGTAGGCTACATGCTAGGGGTGGATGAAATTGTCAATTCCATCAATGGTCTTGGTGAAAAACTCGGTGAAAGTGAAATTATGAAAAATGTATTGAGAACCCTTCCTAAATTTTATATTGCTAAAGTTTTTGCTATTGAGGAATCTCAAAATATAGATTAATATTCTAGAGATCAAATTTTTGGTGCATTAACTACTTTTAAATTAAGAGAGTTTGACACAGATGCTTCAAGGAAATAAACTTCTTTTAATGTCAATAAGAAAGAGAGGAATGGTGAATCTGATCCGGATGATCTTTGATGACATGGAAGAAAATTTTGTAAGAAGATTGAAAAAGGGCACTAGAAAATAAAGAGGTCAGTTAGCTTTCAAGTGTTTCAATTGTGGTAAGATAGGTCACTATGCTTTAAAATGTCTAGGAAAAATTTCAAATGACAAACATAAAGATCATAAAGGTAAATCTTTCAAGAAGAGTTATTATGTTAAAGAAGAAAATGGTACATCTAATGATGAGGAATTGACTATCTATATGATGGAAGTGATGAATGCTTGTTCATGGATTTGAATGTTGGAACTAATTCTACTAACATTGAAAGATGTGTGAAGGAAACTACTCTAAAAATAGGTCACAGTATTGAAGGAACAATGTTGAATGCTTTTCATGCAAGAGAGGAGAGAAACTATTGTATAATTGATAATAGATGTTCAAATCATATGACAGGTGATAAGAGTAAGTTTGTTAAACTTGAGAAGTATGATGGTGGTCTTGTTAATTTTGGTGGTGATACATCTGCTAAGATTTGTGGAAAAGGTTCAATTAGTTTTGATAGAAAGCATAAGAAAAATGGAGTTCTTTATGTCAAGGGTCTCTGGAATAATCTTCTCAATGTAGGAAAAATGTGTAGTAGAGGATACAATCTAGTGTTCCAGGATGATGGTTGTGAAATAAAAAAAGGAAGCTCCAAAACCTTGGTTGTTCTAGGAATGAGGACAAAAGGGAATGTTTATTAGCTCAAAGGTGTTGGTGGTAAGTGCTTTATGACTCAAATCAATGAAATTTAGCTATGACATAGAAGAATGTGTCATATCAATTTTGATACCCTAGTGAAGATTAAATCTACTCAAGTTGTGAGAGACATGCCAAGAATTACAAAGAAGAGGTTCAAATGTAAATAATATTTTACTACAAGACCTTTGGAGTTGGTGCATACAGACCTATGTGGACCTTCAAAAACAAGAAGCTCTCAAGATGACATGTATTTTATGTTGTTAATAGATGATTACTCTAGAATGACTTGGGTGACCTTTCTCAAAGAAAAATTTGAAGCTCTAGATAAGTTTAAAGCATTTAAATCTATGGTTGAGAATGAAATGGACCTAAAAATCAAGTGTTTGAGGTTTGATAAAGGTGGTGAGTTCACCTCCAATGAGCTTAACAATTTTTTTGAAGATCATGGGATAAAAAGATATTTATTAGATCTTAGGACTCCATGGAGAATGGGGTTGTGGAGAGAAAGAATAGATAGATTGGGAAGCAAAAAGAACCATGTTGAAAGAAGAAAATCTACCAGATGTCTATTGGAGAGAAGCTATTCATACCACAATTTACATTCTCAATAGAGGTCAAGCAAGAGTGAACATTTCAAATACCCCTGATGAGCTATGGTATGGAAAAAATCCTACTACAAAATATTTTAAAGTGTTTAGAAGAAAATGTTATATTAGGAGGGACGAAGAAAAATTAGGAAAGTTTGATGCAAGATCAGATGAAGGAATTTTCCTTAGATATTCTACAAAGAGCAAGGCATATAGGTGTTACAAAAAATATCTAAAGAAGATAGTTGAAAGTGAAAGAGTCAAAGTGGATGAAGAATCACATCAAAGCTCGATGCTAATAGAAGGATATGAATTTGATGAATCCTCATATAGAGAAGAATGAAAAGAAGAGAAAGAAAAGGAGATGTTAGTGAAAGAGGAAGAAGCTCTAAAAAAGAATCATAAGACTCTTAAGTATGTGTAGAAAAATAATTTTGAGGATCAAATAATTGGAGATAAAAGAAGAGGTGTGTTAAAAAGAAGAAAAGTTGCTATGAAAGAGGAACAAGTAAAATTTTGTTTACTTTATGAAGTAGAACCTAAAATAGTTACTGAAGCTTGCAAGGATGAAAATTGGATCAAAGCTATGGAAGAAGAGATGAGGAAAATTGATAAGAATAAAAAATGGGAACTAGTCCCAAGACCAACAAACAAGAATGTGATAGGAACTAAATGGGTTTTTATGAACAGATTGAATGAAAATGGATAAGTTATCAGAAACAAGGCTAAGCTTGTGTGTAAATTCTACTCACAAGTGGTAGGAATAGATTTTGAAGATACTTTTTCTTTGGTAGAAAGAATGGAGGCTATTAGGATGTTTTTGGCTTTTGCAACACATAAAGACTTCAAGGTATATTAGATGGATGTAAAGTTTGAATTTTTGAATGTTGAGTTAGATGAAGTATACATTGAACAACCAAAAGGTTCTTAGTTATGAAAAGATCCTGATATGGTCTGTAGGTTGAAAAAGGAATTATATGGGCTCAAATAGGCTCCTAGAGCCTGGTATGCAAGATTGGACAAGTACTTATTGTAGCAGGGATTCAAAAAGGGTACTGTAGATAGCAACTTTACTTCAAATTTGAGAGAGATAAAATCTTGATTTTAGTTGTGTATATTGATGACATAATATTTGGAGGAAATGAAGAAATGTGTAAAAGGCTTGTAGAGGAGATGAAAAATGAGTTTAAAATGTCAATGCTTGGGAAGATCAATTTATTCCTTGGCCTAAAAATCAGTCAATCAGAAAAAGGTTATTCATTACACAATCAAAATATGTTAAGAAAATGCTAAAGAAGTTTGGAATAGAGGACTCTAAACTAGTATGCACTCCCATGGTTACTAGTTGTAAATTAAGCAAAAATGATGAATCTCCTAAGATAGATTAGACCAAGTATAGATCCATGATTGGTGGATTACTATATTTAACTACAACTAGACCATATATCATGCATGTGCCACCAACACGATATGTCTTGTGGCAAGATTTCAAGAAGATCCTAGAGAATCACATGTGGTAGTAATCAAAAGGATATTCAGATATTTGAAGAGCACTCTAGACTATGGTCTGTGGTATTGTAAGGATACTAACTTCTCCTTGAGTGCTTATAAAGATGCAAATTGGGTAGGTTGTGTGGATGATAGAAGAAGTGCAAGTGGAGATGCTTTCTTCCTTGGAAATAGACTAGTTTCTTGGTTGAGTAAGAATTTAGATTTAGTGTCATTATCTACTATAGAGGCTGAATTTATTGTTGCAGCATCTTGCTACACACAGGTGTTATGGATGAAGCATACATTGAAAGATATCAAAGTATCATATGATGAACCTATCTCTATCTTGTGTGATTATACAAGTGTTGTCAACATTTCAAAAAACATGGTAATGCGTTCAAGAAAAAAGCATATCTCTATCTGATATCACTTTCTAAGAGATAATTTTATTGATAATGAAGTAAAGTTGGAGTATGTGCCTACAGAGGATCAAATAGTAGACATTTTCACAAAGGCTCTTCCAAAAGATACATTTAAGTATCTCAAAAACAAGCTAGGGGTCATTGCTCCTTCTTTAAACTAGATGCATAAGATGGTCTACCTTTCCATGGGTGCAATTCAAGATGAATTCTGTGTCTTGGACTAATAAAGGCTACCTCTCAAGGGGATTAGGTAGTGGTGTGTTTGGTTCGTGCAGTCAGGGGTAGCCTATCTTATGCCTAAAAGTGAGTGAGTGAGAGAGAAGTGAAGTGTGCAAGTGTTTCCCTTTGCCATTGATTTCAAAGGGGGAGACTGAAGTACGAAAAACACAAGGAAAGAATTAGAAGAAAAGTGGAAAGAAAAGTGGAGAGAGAGAGATGTCCAAGTAAATGGGAGAGTTGCTTGAGTGTTGGAGATATAAAGTTTCTTTTTTTGTTGATGGTTTTTTAGTAGGTGTTTCCATCACTAAAAAGGGGGGAGATTGTTGCACTATGTTTTCATTGATATCAAACTCTAGTTTGGTCATGATGAGAAGGTGTTTCAAATGCAACAATGTCACTTGGTTTCCATGTGCTTTTAAGAAAATCTATATAAAGAGTGTACAAGGTGATAGGGATGTGCTTTGTGTTGTGCTCCACATTTCTTCATTCTTGAATTTGTGCTTGTATAGTTTTCATGTGATGATTAGAAGCCTTTGAAGGTGTTATATCTATAATTTTAGGTTTTGGATCATGCAGTAGTAGAATATGTGTTTGACAGTGTTTGACTTGTGAAGAGGGGTATCTGGGAGAAATGGAATTGTTACACATTTCTCTATGCTAAAGTTTCTTGTCTTACAGATTTGGGAATGTGCTAATGATGCTTATATCTATCTTCCCTTGGATGGTTTGGTGTTCATCTTTTTTGCAAGTTTGGTTCATGAATTGTATCTCAGTGGTAATTTGACTAGTTGCATAGGATGATAGCATTTTCAGTTTCATGTATTTATGCTAGTGATTTTGAATATTCTATTGGTGTTGGAATATTCTAGGATTTTGTGTAATTTTGATACATAGTCCACAAGATGTTTCTAGACCTAGTGAAGTTTGAATTTGGTTGCTTGGTAGCATTAATGCTAATTTTTCCAACCTAGCATGCTAGCACTATTTGTGGATGTGCTTCATAGTTTTTGGAAGCCTAGTGTAGCATGTTGGTGTAGAATTGGATCTTAGTTAACCCTTGGTGTGGCTCACCTTCAATTCTTTCCACCATGGACGTGTTTGGTGTCGACCTATTTGGTGGTTGCATGTTTGAAGTGCATATGTTTCATTGAAGCCAACTTGGAGAAGATTGTTTGAGGTCACAAATGGTATATATGTAAGTTCAATTATTGGATATGTGTGGTGATGTGAACTATGATGTAAAATTATTTATGTATGATCAAGTGTTGTGATCTAAGTGCGAGCATATATTCCTAAGACTACCGAATGCAATGAGCAGAAGGTGTCTACATTTCAGTGTGCCTAAAGTTGTTGGAGGTAGTGAGACAAAGTTTATGGATGGTTGTTGTGGATTATTCTATTGATCTAAGGTAGTGAACCTCCTTTTAATAGTATATTTTTATTCTCTTATATTCTAGAAGAAGTGATCTTCCTGGGCAGTGAGCCTTTCTTTCTTTTGGACAGTGAGCCCTTCTGGTAATGAGCCTTTTGTAATCGATGTTGATATTCATATGAATGTGAGTTAATCCTCACCATGGTTTTTCCCTGATTAGTGTTTTCCATGTAAAATTTGGTGTTCTATTGTGTATGGTTGTTGATGTGTTGATGTTTCATTTGTTTACATTCATGCCAATGCTAAATGAGATTTTGAAGGTTTTAATGCACAACTGATTCACCCCCCCTCTTAGTTGTCAAGTGTGTCTAACATCTATGTTATTGGACCTATTTGTGCTCTTAATTTTCCTATTTTATGATCATATTTGAAAAATTAGAATTAATTAGGGATTATGATTTAATATTCATTTAAAGATTTACATAGTTTTTGGCATTTAAAAAGATAACGAAGTTTAATTTTTAGATTTTTCAAAGTAGGTTCAATTAATTATTGCATGTTACAATCTAAAAATTTTCTTTTGAACATATTATGTTAATTCAAAAATATAAAATTATATGCATGATTGTGTATCAAACATAGCAAAATTGGGATTTTGTGCATTTCTATTTTTTTCTATTGGTAAACCCGAACCTCTACAAATTGGGATACTTAGACACTATAGATCATTTTCAGATTTTGAAATTAGTAAAAACATATCTAGTTGGTTCTCTTTCATTTCTTCTTTCTTAATTTTTTTTGCAACTTCATCTTCTTCTTTTGTACCTTCATCTTCTTCTTCTTTACTGTCTAATTCATAAAAATAATAATCCCTTTTATTTGATGACAAATGGAATAGATCCTCATCAATTCTCACATTTTCACTTTCAACTATCATGTGCAGTCTCTTATTGCAGAAATTGTATACTTTTATTCTTGTTGAGTAACCAAGAAAGATACCTTTATTAGATCTTGACTCAAACTTTCCTATATTTTCTTCATCCCTTCTAATGTAGCATCTTCTTCCAAATATTCTAAAATACTTGACATATGTAAATCTACCTTTCTATTACTCATATGACTTGTCATATAATTGTCCACTTTTATTTTTCCTCTATTAAGGATATATACATTAGTTGAACTATCTCTCTCCAGTATACATCAAGAAACCTAACTTCATTTAGCATTGTCCTTTCCATCTCATAAACTACTCTATTCTTTCTTTCAACCACTCCAATTTGTTTGAGGAGTTCTTACAATAAAGTATTTCCTTCTAATTCCATGTTCTTCATAAAATTATTCAAACCCATTAGAGGTAAACTCACAATCTCTATCATACCTTACAAATTTTTTATTTGACCCAATTTTATTTTCAACCATGCCTTAAAAATCTTAAATCTATTGAATGCTTCATATTTTTCTTTTAAGAAAGTAATCCAAGTCATTCTAGTAAAATCATCAATGAGTAACATAAAATTCCTCTCACCTTGCAATTCTTTTATCTTTGTAGGTCCACATAGGTATATATGAGCCAAATCTAATGGATCTATAGTAGAATACTCCTTTCTCTTGAATCTTACTCTTATATTCTTTCCTTGCTGACATTCCTTAAAGAAAGTTCTTGCAAGCTTAACAATTTTTGGCATATCTCTCACAACATGCTTGGAACTGATCATCACAAGATTATCAAAATTGATTTGAGCGATTCTTTTATTCTATAAATAACTCTCATCTAACTATCCCAAAAGATAACTTCTTCCTTTGACTTTAGTGAGATCATACAAATTACATTTAGTCCTATTTTCTTCTTCAGAAAGATGTCTAGCCTTATGTATTTCACATCCTTGAGCATGGAATGTGCTATTATAGCCTTTACCACACATTAGACTCACACTCAAAATATTATGCTTTAGTTCTTTAACATATAGAACATCATGTGTCCTAGATCTTCTATCAATGATTAGAGTGACTTTTCCAGTCCTTGTAGTAGTATTATCACCAAATTTTATTGAGCCACCATTCAACTTCATCAAGTTGATGAATTTAATTTTATCTCTATTCATGTGACTAGAGCACCCAATGTCAATCACCCATGAATTTTCTTGAGCATGAAATGAAATTTAAAGAATCATTGATTTTTTAGTCTTCTGATTTTATTTCATTTTCCTTTCTTTCTTAGGTTCTTCCTGCTGACTAGCAGAAATATCCTCATCTTCTTTCTTTTCCTATTTAAGAAGCTTTAGAAAGCCACTTCTACAAAATTTTCTTTGTGCCCAAAATTGTTACACTTATAACATATGATATTGAAATCAACTAAAGGTGCAAATGGATTCTTTCTCACAAAATTATTTCTTCTTAAATTTATTACAAAAGAAACAATAACTAGAGAAAGAGTACTTGAACCTAGTTAGGAGTGATTTCCTTGTAGGAGCTCCAAACCTTTGAGTCTTCTTTTGTGATTGTTGACTTTGGTAAAGCCATATTCCTCATTCTTAGATGCTTTTATACTTGATTTGAATATTTCTCCATATTTGTCTTCTTAAGAGGTGCAGTAGATTTTGAAATCGTTTAATCATGATATCCAAAACCAGACTTGTCAAAGGATACCCTTTGATTACTAATTGTCTCATTAAGCTTCTCTAAAATTTTAAAAAACTTTAGAATTCTATTCAAATGAGAATTGGATTTCTCTAATTCATTTCTTCAGAACACAACTTTAGCTATAAGTTTTTTGATAGACATCTCCATTTTCTTTTACCTATTTTCTTATAACTTCATCAATTCTCTTTTTATTTGAAATTTCATATCAATTATCATCTTTTCAAATTATTCAATCTTCAAACTCAGTTTTTGATTATGTTTCCTTTCTATTTTTTAGATCACTCAATGCAAAGATGATTTCTCCCTCTAAATATACTTCACATTCTTCTTCATCAGGATCTTCACCATCTTCTTCCTCTTCAACAATCATCTTTTTTTCTTTCTCTTCATCTTTTTCTTCTTTACTGCAAGGGGGTTATCAGATTCATATCCTTGTATCAACACAAAGCTCTAATGTGGCTCTTCATCCACTTTGACACTTGCACTTACAACAATATTCTTCAACCTTTTATTATAACACTAGTATGCTTTGCTCTTTGTAGAGTATCCAAGGAAGATTCCTTCATCAGATCTTGCATCAAACTTTCCTAATTTTTCTTCATCTCTTCTGAAATAGAATTTTCTTCCAAAAACTCTAAAGTATTTCACAATAGGAGGTTTACCATACCATAGCTCATAGGGAGTCTTTGAACTATTCACTCTTCCTTTACTGTTGTTAAGAATGTAGACAGTAGTATGAATAACTTCTCTCCAATAGATATCTGGTGGATTTTCTTCCTTCATCATAGTTCTTGTAGCCTCTTGAACTCTTCTATTCTTCCTATCCACAACTCCATTTTGTTGAGGAGTCCTAGGATCTGAAAAATGCCTCTTAATCCCATGACCTTAAAAAAAACTATTAAACTCATTGGAGGTGAACTCTCCACCTCTGTCAAAACACAAGAACTTGATTTTCACACTCATTTCATTATCAACCATAAAATTAAATGCTTTAAACTTATCTAAAGATTTTGATTTTTCTTTGAGAAATATTACCCAAGTCATTCTAGAATAATTATCAAGCAAAGACATAAAATACCAATCACCATGAGATCTTCTTATTCTGGTAGGTCCACATATGTCTATATCCACCAACTCCAAAGGTCCTACGGTAGAATATTCTTTAGTCTTGAACCTCTTCTTTGTTTTCTTTCTAAACTAACATTCCTTGCAAATTGCATTGATAAGCTTTGTAATTATTGGAAGATCTCTTGTAGAATCAGTAGAACTAATCTTTGCTAGGCTGTCAAAATTGATGTGACCCATTCTTCTATTCCATAGCCAACTTTAATTGATTTGAGGCGTAAAGCACTTAGAAGGTACTACCTTTGAGCTGATAAAAAATACCTTTTGTCCTTGCCCCTATAACAACCAAATTTTTGGATCTTCCTTTTCTAATTTTATTACCATCATCTTGAAACACAAAATTGTATCCTCTGCCACACATTTTTCCTACACTAAGAAGATTATTCCGGAGACCCTTGACATAAATAACATCATTTGTTTCTTCAATGTTATGACCTATTTTCAGAGCACTTTCCTTCATACATATTTTAGAATTAGTAGAATTAGTTCCAAAATTTAGATCCATGAACAAGCATTCATCACTTTCATCATTAGGATATAGTCTGATTCCTCGTCATCAAACACACCATTGTCTTTTTTAACATAATAAATCTTCTTGACATATATGCCTTTATGATCCTTTTGTTTGTCATTTGCAACTTTGATTGGACATTTAGAAGCATAATTACCTATCTTTCCACAATTGAAACACTTAAAGGGTAACTTACTTCTATATTTCCAATGCCCTTTTTCAATCTTCTTACAAAATTTGCTTCCACCTCATCAAGATCATCCAGATCTGATTTATCAAGCTTTTCTACCTTATTGAATTTAAAGGTAGTTTCTTTCTTTGTAGCAACTTGACCAAACTCTCTCAATTCATAATAAATTAAAGCTCCAAACATCTAATGTCTAGAATAATGATCTAAATTTTAAGCTTCCTCAATAGTAGAAACTTTAGAACTTTAAGATTTAGGAAGAGTTCTTAGTACCTTTTTCATAACTTTACTTCTTCCATCTTACCACCAAGACCATTGGTGGCATTAACAACTTCATCCACTCTAAGCATGTAGGATGTAACATCTTCATCTTCAAACATCCTTAGGGTTTCAAATTTTTCTTTGTAATTCTACATCTTTTCTTGATTGACTTTGTCATCTCCTTCATAAATGCTCTCCAACTTTGACTAGATCTCTTTTTTAGTTTTCAGACATATCACCTTTCCAAGTTCATAATAAAAAAAACCACTCAATAGAGCATTCCTATCTTTTCCATTGTTCTCATATTCCTTTATCTCATCATCACTTGTTAGACCATTATTAGGCATAGTGTATCCTTTTTCAACTAATTTCTAGACTCCAAATCCAAGAGAGACCAAAAAATATTCCATCCTCACTTTCCAATAAGCACAATTCATTCCATCGAACATTGGAGCTTTGAAACCCTTCTTGTGTACCATCTAGATCTACCTCAAGTGGTTAATCTTTATCCAAGGAACCACAACTCTAATACCAATTGTTAGATGTGTAGGACAATTGAGAGGGGGGCTTAATCAATTATATATTAAAACATTAAATCCCTCATTAACTTTCAAACCCTTATCAACATTTAACCCTCAAAATGTAAACATGTGAAACAACAATGCAAACATAACCAAACATAATAGAACACTAGATTTACGTGGAAAAGCCTAAGTAGGGAAAAACCATGGTGAGGATTAGCTCATATATATATGAATAGCAACACCAAATACAATAGGCTCACTGCTAGAGGGCTTACTACCCAAAAGAGAAGAAAGGCTCACTGCTAAGGAGTCATTGCCCAAAAGAAAGAAGAATAGAAGAAAACTATTACAGAGAGATTCACTATCTCATAGAAATAGGAAAGATCCACCACTGCAACTTTATGCCATTTGTAACCTTTGGCTCACTAACTCCAGCAACTTCAAGCATAGTGAAAATGTAGACACCTTTTGCTCACTACATCTGGAGTCATAGGCATTAAGCTTGCACTCAGATCACTACACATGATCACCTTTTCATCACACACATCCCACTCTTATCTCCAATAAATCACCTTGCATTTATACCATCTGCAACCTAAACAATCTTAATTAGGTCAGCCTCAATGAAATGTATGCACCTCAAATATGAAACACCAAATAGGTCAGTACCAAACACATCCATGGTGGATAGAAGTTAAGGCACACCATGCCATGGGTTAACTAGGAACTAAATCTACACTGACGTGTATCACCATAATTCCACAAACAACAAACAACCTTCACAATTAGTGCTAGCACGCCAGGTCAACCAAAACTGCACTAACACTAACAAGTGACCACATACACACCTCTCTAGGTCTAGAATTAACATGCAGATCACACAAAAACAAAACAAGATATCCAAGAATATTCCAACATCAACATTCTGCACTACAACACTACTGTAACCACCTGAAACAAATATCACTTTCATCTTGTGCATCAAGATGCACTACCACTAAACTCCAACATAAGAACTGAAATTGTGGAGAAACTCAATACCAAGAACTCTAAGGGAAGGTAGATACAAATAATATAAGCATGTTCCCAAATCCACAAGACAAGAAACTTCAACACAGAGAAATGTGGAGCAATCTCATTTCTTCTAGGTAACCTTCTATACAAATAGACACACTTTCAAACACATCTTCTGCCACACGATCTAGAACCTGAAACTTTGGATATAACACCTTTGAACACCTATGGTCATCACATCCAAACTACACAAGCATATCTTCAACCATGAAGAAATGCAGAACACAACACTGAATACACCTCTGTCACACTACACACACTTATTCAAATTTTCTCAAAAGCACTTGGAAACCAAGTGATCTAGCTACATCAACAACACCACAAACGTTTCCTTATCACACCACACAACATCTACAACACCCGCTCATAGACATGACCAAAACATGATTACACTAGAGGTTGACATCAAACCACAATACAGATGACAACATAGTGTAAAACTTCTTTAACAACTCCAACAAAATCCACACTAGGGATTGAAATCAATGTGACATCAAACCACAACATATTCATACTTAGCACCAGAACTAAAACACTAATGTTAGCACCACCAACAACTCCAACACTAGCAATCTCCAACAATCTCCATACAGTTGACATCAATGACCAACTATTGGCATCAATGACTACACCTACAATATACTTGGAGCACATCCTAATATTTTTCACCTTGATATTAGAAATACAATTCAAATAGTTGATGATATCAAATCTTGTTATAAAAAGTATAAATTTTTTAATCCTAATATTCAAATAAACATTCCTTTCATATATTTCTACAACTTGGAAATGAGACACGTCAAGGGGATCTCAACATAATTGGAATCAAAATGACCTCAAAATATTTAACACATAATGGGTTAAATATAATACCAAATAACAGTTAATACCAAAGATTTCAACATCCTTGAAATGAAATATAACACTAGATTAATCAATTCCTATAAACATATTTCATCAAAAGGAACCTCCTTCAAGTTGTGAATAGAAGAAGATCTATCTTGTTGCAAATAGAGAGAATAGAAAAATGAGCTTAGAAGATAAAAAAATGCTTCTCACACAAAAGCATCTTGAAATCCAAACCACAAATATTAGAGAAAAGAAGAGGTAAAATAAGATAAAGAACTAGAGAACTCTAAGGAAAATCTAGAAATGAGGGCAATGGAAACTTCTAAGCCACACTTGTTGAAAATGTATATTTTTATTTAACTATAACTAGTGTGATTTCTAGTAGCCTAATGTTAAAATAAAGAGATAAATTATGATGGTAGAGCATGAGAGGGAAGAAAAATAGAAATTGCAAGTTTGAAAAGAAGTAGACCTTAGATGAATTTTCAATGTACGTAGATTCTATGAAATTTGATGAAGTACGTGATATCTATGAAAATGAAAGTGATAAAATTATATTGGGTCATAAATTTGAAGGTGATGATGTGATAGAATAATCAACAAAGGAAGACCAACATTCTGAACATGCCTATGATTCAAATTAGGGTATCAAATAGATCAAGAGGTGGAGTTACAAGGAAATAGAAAAAAAATCAAACCTTTCAAATAACCCACATTTGTGACAATTTGTGACAATATCAATTACTTTTTGACTCATTTTAGATCAAGGTAAAATTGTTATAATTATGGGAAGCATTGTAAGAAATATGAAACAACTCAAATGAATCCTTCTATAATAGTATGGAACCTAAGTAGTGAGCCAAGATGCATCAAGAGAAATGTAGAAACATCACCTAATATTTTAACCAAATGATCACAAAAAAAAGGTAGATTGATACACATGAATTTTAAAAATTTAATTAGATTAATATCTTATTTGTAATAAATTAATCATGTCATGTACTAGGACAAGAAATAAAATAAAATAATCTTTGAAAAATAATGCAGTAAGTGAGTTAGTTTTTGAAAAAAACTAGCATGGTTTGGGGGAGCAAGGACTACACTCTCTTAGTCAATTCTCATAAAATCTTCAATCCATGGAGAAAATATACAAATTATATAGTAGGAAATATTTAATGTTTAAGAATATATTTGATGTATCTTTGAGAATAATTACACTCATGTGGCAAGCTACTTGGGAGCTAGTTTCCTATTGATGGAGAGCATGCATACTATCCAATTGTATGGTAAAAAATAGTCTTTATATTGGCATTCAAATGCTTCCAAATTATCATAGTAGAGCACTTAATTTAGTGTGTCCTCAAGATCATTATCAAATAAAATATTTCAATGTGCAGTAGAATTAGAAAATGGTTGTGAGTACGTCATTATCACTCCCTATTTCTTGAAGACTAAATTGACAACAAGACACCAAAAAAAATATTTTTGCAAAGAATATATGCACAAGATATATTTTAAATGTGTGATCAATCATATAAATTCTTGATCATTTCATCCAATGTGATTAATACACTAGCTACTCTTTGAATCATGGTGAATAAAGGATCTTTTACCTAGATGGATAGAACACAAGAATCCTATGATAAGGTCAATAAGGTAATCAACCCTTGTATTTTATTATTTTGTTCTTAAATTCTCACTACAATTCATATTAAAACATGGGTTTATGAAGGAGGTTATTGGGACCATCTTAATGAAAAAGGACTGTAGTAAAATTGAGAGAATGAAACCAAAATATTTAGAAAATAAAATAGTTTCAATATTGGTAATAAGGAGATTCTTTCTGTCAAATATGTTTTGGAAAAAATGAAAGATCAGTTGCTTTAAATTGGTCAATTTTTGAATAGGGAAGCTTAAAAAGGTTTGAATTTCCTCATATATCTACTTGATTGGAAATATAAGCAATAGAAAAGGGTAAGAGAAATCCAAGTTTATGATTGTGATATAAAATACATGAAGGAGAAAAATAATGTATTTATGGATGCCTATTTTATTTTGTAGTTTCCTTGATCTATTGATGTCATGTTTAGTGATTGGAATATTTACATCATGAGAGAATACACCTAAAATACCTTGGTTGACAACATATTAGATCAAAAGATAAAATATATCGAGCATATGATAGTAAATGATCTTATTTATTATAAGAAAAAATTCTCTCATGTGCTAAGTTCTTAAGTAAAATAAAAGATTTTGGAATCCTCACATGATACCACCATGGTGGGATACACTAGATACTACAATATTAAATATGGGATAGATTATCATGGAAGTCATTTGGAGAGGGGATCTCAAACACACTAGAGGGAATACCAATTTCTAACAAAATGGAGGAGAGCACAAAATTTTAGTATGTTTTTGTAACCATTTCTTAATCACCATGAAAAATGGAAAAGAATGTTCATAGGCTTCATCACAAGTCTCCCCAAGGTGACAAAAATTAACTCCCAATGAGGTGATTAGGCTACATGATTCACATAAAATTATTTTCCATGATGGAGATAGTAGGAATGTCAATCAATCTTGGAAAGAATATTTCATATGATAAATGCAATATTCCTTATAGGTGTAGGTTATCAACTACTAACAATTAGAAAAAAAAAAAGGTGAATAAGTGGGTAGCCAAACTTTGGTGGGAATATTTTTTGGAAAAATATCGACAAGGCTTGCAAGGTTTCATCTAAAAGATTATAAAGAGTGCTACTCATATGGATAAAGCATTTCATCAAGATCACAAGGATGAAAAGGTCAAGATGGAGATCCATCATGAGATGCATGGTTCATTGGAGAAACTTACCTAAAGAGGCTACTACTAAGGAAGAATTAGATGACTTGTGATACTTTGAAATTGAATTTATTGAGGACAATTAATTTTGGGAAAGGAAAACTTGTAATGTCCCCTTTCAATCAATTTGTGTTTCTGGAAAAAATGCATCTTTCCATCTTCAATGAGCTAAGGAAAAACCTAAGTATGGATCATTGTCATCCCCTAGGTAATTTACCATGTGTTAGAAGCTATAAAGGTAAAAAAAAATCTAAGTTTTTTAATTTTATGGTTTTATCTCTAGGCATTTTCGGGTTGGTAGACTTTTGAAGTTTCAGAGTTCCTCATCATGGTATTCATTTCTACCTAAGTCTCACCCTTTTCCTTGGACTCCACCAAAATTTCAGACTTCTCCATCTGAGAAGTCTTTTCGAGAAGTATTTCCTCTAGCCTCTACTTGTTAGAGTAAAATAATTATTATTTAATTGTTTATTACTCTTTATGTATTAAGCCACCTTATGTGGCAATGTGTCACTTAAAGAGGAAGTTGAACTCTTCAAAGTTATGTAGCATTCCTCATTTGCCACTTGGTGGAGCCTTGTTGCCATCTTGAGTTGAGCACTCCTACAGTAACTCAAAATCATCATCCTATATGTACATCATCCTCAATAAGGATTTAACACACTTCTAATCAATTTAACCATTTAAATCTTGTATTGCATTGTTGTTTTCAATCTCATAGATTTGTTGATATTAGCACTCTATAAAAGGTCTTAGCCACCATCAAAATGGTATCAAAACCTTGTTCCATTTGAGTGTTGGCTCGATTATTTCTATGAGAGTTTTGCAAATACTGGTGCATGCAATTATAGTTTTTTGTGTTTTGTAGTGCGTTGCATTTATGTGCGTTTGTGGGTGTTGGAAGGCCAAATTGCCTATGTATCAATCCAAGTTGAGGGTAATGCCAAATTAATAGTTTTTTGTGTTTAGTTGTGTGTTGCATTTATGTGCATTTGTAGGTGTTGGAAAGACCAAGTTGCTTATATATCGATCCAAGTTGAGGGTGATGCCAAATTAGTAAACAATTTTTGTGAGGAGTGTTGGAAGACCAAGTCGCTTGTGTATCAATCCTAGTCTGATCAAAGAAAGCTGGGGCAACGGGGAAACTAATATAAGCCAAATTAAAACACATCAAGTTTTTGTTGGGTGTACATTACCATCATTGTATTTGTTCGCCATGCAATTTCTATAAGCTTTGGTTCTGTGTGCAGATGTTAGAATATCCCACACGGTGCTCTCATGTGTCATCAACTTCCACAACTTCTCTGTTATTTCTTGGGTGTGAAGCAGATTCTCAAGGAGTCAACCTCCATCACAATTTTTTTTCCACAATGGTGATATCTCAGACTTCCAACGACCTTTACCTCTACTCACACCTGCTATATCTTCTAGCTCGTGGCCTTCTTTAGTCGTCTACAGCGTGGAGATTCAATACAAGCAGCAGCTAAGAAGTTGATTTGTTACATCTATTGTGGAGGGTCCATATTAACCTACATGCCACAAAGACCTCCCAAGTAGCACGCAACCTCCAATCGGCCCTACACGCCTCTAGAGCAGCACTCTTCCACAGAGTTCACTTTGACTTGGTCTCTATAGTATTGTTAACCACATGGGCTGCAAAGACCCTTATTTTTTCCTATTTGTTTAAACCATGATGTTAGCATTTATTATAACATATTTTTTTAAACATTTTAGAAACTATTAACAGTCAATTCTAGCATTTTGCTTTTGCTAAGTTATCATTGTAGCTATCACATGTTTGTAAAAGGCAGAGGGGTAGTGGGTGGTGGTAGGTTTTTCTTGGTATAACTTGCAAATTATAAGTCAGATTTTTTATTGCAAATAGTCGTTGGAAAGATCTTTCTGATCTAGACAAATTAGTGTTGAGACAATGTGAAAAATGTGTTGTTTAAACACATATTTTGTCTCCTCTTGTAAAAGGTAAACTTTTAGTTTCTAAGTGCAAAATTAGGCAAATAGTATTATTGCATCTTTTGATTAGCTGCTCACATTGAGCAATGATTCTGTAAAATTGAATCATTTGCCCATTTCATTGAAATAGTATCACACTCAATTATAAAGTATCATTATTTGTTACTTTGTAATTGTATATGCACTAAAACATATAAAGTGTCATGAAAAATGGGGGATCAAAATCATCTATTAGGGGGCTTCATAGTCTCTCTTCATTATACTTTCTTATTATCATCTCCATTTTGCAAGGTAGTTTTTCCCACAGGGTTTTCTACCTTTCTCCACTTTTTTGGAGAGTTTCATTGTACATGGGTACCTCATCAAGCCTAGTTGTTAGGATCCATCCATCTATGTACCCACCTAAGTTGAGCTTAAAGGGGCATGTTAGAGTAAAATAATTAATATTTAATTGTGTATTGCTCCTTATATATTAAGCCACCTTATGTGGCGATGTGTCACTTGAATCTAGGTGGTTGAAATCTTCAAGGTTGTGTGGCATTCCTCATTTTCCACTTGGTAGAGCCTTGTTGGCATCTTGATTTGAGCACTCCTAGAGTAACTCAAACTCATCCTATATGTACATCCTCCTCATTAAGGATTTAATACACTTCTAATCAATTCAATCATTTAGCTCTTGTATTGCATTGTTATTTTCAATCTCATAGATTTGTTGATATCAACACTCAATTAGAGGTATTAGACAACATCAACACTACTTTCCCTTAGTCTTATCAATTCACTAAAATTTGTCTCACATGCATTCCTATATTAAATCACACGATAGAAATTAGTTCACATTTAGTGCTAGATCAAAATTTATAATTAACATAAAAATTTGAAGCATTAAATAATACTCTTGCACAAGTTATTAATGAGCTTACAATAATGAAGGTTAACCTTCCTCTATGATAGAATCATAACCAAGGTAATTCCTAAAGTCAAAATGACTTCCACAATTAAAATTTTCATAAAATTATAATTTTAAGAATAGAGGTTTTTAGAATCAAAGGCCTAATAGATAGTGGAAAACTAGAGCTATTGATGGAGGGCATTCTAAGTGTTGCAACTTGATAAGCATTGTTTTCATTGATGTCAAAAGTATGTTTGAGATTGCATATGCTTTGGAGATTGTCGGTGTGTAGAGATATCAAATGGTGCAAGTCAGCATTACAAAAATGTGGAAGGCTAGTAGTCAGTGTGTTGTCTATGTATGACGCAGAGGTAGGTACACATGTCTTAATGTGTTTTCAGTATGCCTAAAATGATATATTTATTTGTTTGATGTACCACACTTAGTGACAAGTTATAAAAGATTTTTTTGAGGCATTCATAATATACACTCTAAGGTAGATACAACATTTGGTTTGCATCCTTTCATAGAGAAAGATTTAGTCTTGTGGTTATGAAGTTTAGCTCATGGAGATTTGAAGGTGTTATATCGAAGTTTTCATGACAATAATCCTTTTTTAGTGAAAGTTATAAGTGACAATGTGTCAGACTATGTTAAGGCAGTGCAAAGTGGGTATGAAGACTTGATAGAATGATCTACATTCCTCCGGATGTGAATTTTTGGCCAAGTGGTTTTAAGGAAATACTCAGTGATGTCTGAAGAGTGTTGTATTGAAGTTTCAAGTGGTTTAACGTTTTGTAAGTTCAAATTTCAAGTGATAGAATGTTATAGTTGGTTCTAGATGTTTAACCTTCATTAGAATAATTGTTTGAATACTTGCACTAGTAGAAAGTTATGAAGTTTAGTTGTATGAGTTTTTTTTTGGCACTCCACATGTCTCATAGTGTCTAAGGTATGTGCAGTGTAGGAAAATGTATACCTTTACATTTTTTCACTTGTTTAGGTCCTATTTAAAATTAGATTTAATAGTGCCTTAATTTAGTGTTGTTAAATGTACTTTACATTTACACACTTATTTGGGCCCTCTTAATTAATTGAGATTAATTATTCCTTAATTATCCCTTTAATTCATTTACAAGCCTAATTAACTACATTTTTCAAAGGGAAAATCCAACAATAATTAATATCTAAACATAACACTTTACATCGAGTAATGTGTGTTCCAAGTATAGGGACTTGGGACCCATTCGTCCATGGGTGAATGGGTCCTCCCTAGACCTTTGGACCTAAATTTAAATTATTTTTTGGTGGTATTTTAACATATTCAAATCTATAATTCAATGTCAATTTGTGATATTTGAATTTTGAGAAATTAAGGATACATACCTATAAATACAAGGTTATTTCACTAAGTTTCACCTAGAATTTTCAAGTGAGAAAAATTATAGCAAAGTTTAAGATCAACAACATTCAAGAGCAGATCTATCAAAGATTTATGGCAGCATTCAAGACCTATTCATCATGTCAAAGTCTTCTTGCGTCATGCATGTTTTGGAGCTAACATTGTGATGTAGGTTTCATGATCAATTCAAGCATTCAAAGTATCATTTCAAGCAAGATTCAAGTGTCAAGATCCATGTCCAATTCAACCATTTCATGCAAGTTGCAAACATCCTAAGATCTCCATTATCAAGGTTTCATACAAGGGTTTGTTGAGTGGTAACATAGCTTTGTTCATTCTTCATTCCCTTTTTCATGCATTATTTCAATTCAAGGTTTGATTACCAAAATAGGGTTTGACCAAGGAAAACCCCATTCACCCAAAACAGACATTTTTCTCCCTTGTGTGTGTGATTGCAGATTTAGGTTGAAGAAGACTTGAAGACCTTTTGAAGAGAAAGATTTAGAAAGGTGTCAAAGTTGCAAAATTTATTGTCAAATCACAGAATCTAACATATAGATCAGATTTTTGACTTTTCGACACTGAAACCTAGACAAATTAGAAGCTCCAGATCTACACCAAAGGCTCCAAAATATTTTTGCAACCCTTGTACTTGGACCCATTCACCCATGGGTGAATGAGTCTCATATCAACTTCTAGAAATCACTTTTGGTGACTGGTACACATGTTTCTACCCTTCTTAGAACTGCATTTTTTTTCTAGTTCTACAAATATTGAGCTTAATCTTCAAGTTTCAAGTGTTAGATTGCATTTTGGTGTTGATTTGCTATTTTTAGTTTTTCTCCCCAAAGTGTTGTTTGACCTTGGCCCCTATCCTTTAGCCATAAGGAAACCTAAATATTCTCACTTTGGGTTGATAATCAATTCATTATGGAGATCTCATTTCCTAATGAAATAAAGGAAAATAGGTCCCTCATCACACATTTTCAAACAATAAAAAACTGCCCCAAAATCTATTTTCTCATTGTTTTATTTTGGTGAACTTGACTTTTGAGCATTATAACTTGTTGATTTTGGAGTCCATTTTCAACCCTACATCTAGGTTTTTCATTTATTTGTATTACATTGCATTGATTTGCATCTCATTTAGGGTTATTTGCTTGCATTAGTTTTCATCTCATTTAGGGTTTTAGGTTTTCATTTTTGCATCCTTTAAAATCTAGAAAATTCAAAAATATCAGTCATTTTGCATAGTGTTTACATAATATTGCATCATCATTCATTTACATTACAAAATTGAATCAAAATTGCATCTCCAATTAGGTCTTTTAGCTTGTTATTTTGCACTATTTTGCACTTGCATTTAAACCTCATTTTATATATATCTAAAACTACAACTCACTATTTAAAACAAAAATTTGAAAACCATAGAAATCATCTCAAAAACTTGCAAATTAATTCTTAAAAACCTTGGATTGAGATTGATTCTCCCATGGTTGAACACGAGTCCCTGATCAAGGATTTTTCTAAACTTCTAAGCATTAAAATCACTATTTCTACCTTTTTTGTTTATGTATTTATTTTTTGTTTCAGTTTCCAAAATTTATGTCATTTGAAATTGTTCATGTATTAAGCATAATTTGACAAATTCAGTGCACTGTTTGAATTCTAGTTTTCATCTAAAAGACATCATTTTTAGGTTTTTGAATAGCATAATGAAAAAGTTATCTTGTTTTAATATGAAAATTACAAAATGTTTGCATCCTTCCTTTGTAAATTTGTTAAGAAAAAGTCCAATAGTGGTCATTCTTCCAACAATTATCCAAACTATGAGAGTCTCTTACTGCAAGAGGATGAAATCATTAACACCAACTTGACTAGTTTCTATTCAAATCCCACTTGTGACAATGTTTTAATGTAAGAGAAAACAACTATGGGAAGTCTTGACAATCATAAAGATTCTTCTCCCAACACTCCTCCACCTTGTGATGAAAGTGTTGTGATCATAGAAGAACCAAACATTGAATTCCATGAGAATTATATTTGTGACTCCTTTGGAGACATCTTAGCTCAAGAGGATGAGATCATAGTCACATTTATTAACATTACCTTTCCAAAAATTATTGATTACCCCTTTCACTTGTGGAAGTAATGTGACAAAACAAGAGACAATCATTGATAACCCTAACACACTTCCCCATTGCAAAGAAAAGGAGTTGATGTTAGAAGCTGAAATTGATGACCATCATGATAATGCTATTCATCTTTCATCTTGTAGTCAATCAATTATCAAACCAAAGAAGAAAGTGCATAAGCATTACAAATCTAAGAAACAAAAGAAGCATGATCCTCTTGTATACTTAGATGGTCGATTGAAGATATACAAGATTGGGAATGACTTTTACACTCTTTTACATTGGGGATTAATCAAGTTACCACCTAAACCTAAAAAATTAATAGAAAAGAAAAGTGATCAAAATGGATCATATTGTGCATATCATAGAATATTTGGACATCATACCAATGATTGTTGTGATTTACAAGAATTATTAAGAAATTTTGAAAAGAAACCAACTTGACTAAAATGTATTGCTTATTTCTATGTGATAGTTGTAGGATCATAACATACTCACTATTACATGTTTTACATTCATTGCAAATCATTTTATATCTTGCGAAAGAGCTCATTATCACCACTTATCTCAACTCATCCTTGTCCTGCACTTAGTGGGGGTAAGGAGGTAGATAGCCTTGTCCTAGTTGGTCATTTGATGTTGTCCCTTTGGCTAGTTGTCCGCCTTATGTATATGATGAACAAAATTGGGATGCAGACAACTTGCCATAGGTTGAATCGCATGTGCCTTACTATTCTTGTCTTTTTTTTCTTTCTCATGTTCTTTTTGTGATTTCATGTGCATAATGTGATCCCCCGTATCGTTTTGTTTGATGTTTCTTCATGTTCATTCATCTATTTGTACCTTCATTCTTCTATATGTCATAAACCTTTATATTTTATTTTTTCTTGTGTTTTCCTTTTGGGGATGACACAAGGCATTGAGACATTTAGGTATATTCCATGTTGATCCAAAACAATTTTCTTTTTTTTCACTCGCTATGTGTCATTCTTCCTTTTTCATGAGTTATTTGGGGAATGATGATGTTTCTGAGCTTTATAATATCATTGTAGCAAAGACATACGTTGCCCTTGAATCCATGGATCCCTTATGTGTGTTTTGGATTTCATTTTGTGGCCAACCCCTTCCTTTTTCATGATGCAGATTCATTTGGAAACATATGACTTGGCATAAGGCTTTCCAAAAAAGCTCTGATGTCTTCTTAGCATTTATTATTTGCTACTTTAAAGTAATTGCTGGTGTTAGCAATTTCTTTAAAGTGGGGACATACATTGGCATTATCATTTTGGAGATCTTGGACTATTCCTTAGGTTTCATTGCATGGTATTCTTACTTCTTGCGATGTGTCTTCTTCTTGGTGGTGTCATTGGGTTTGATGTCCTCCAAGAGTGTGATCTTTCTTGGGATATGACTTTCCTCTTAGTGGTAATGCTACACATTGCATTCCCTAAGTTGCAAATATTTTATCTTAGACTTGTCCTATCTTGGAGACATTAGGCATGATGTTCCCTAAGAGGAGACATTACATTAACTAAGAAAAACCCCTTTGAATATGTCTTATCCTCTTTGCATTTTTTTCATAAGTGTTTCGCATAATGCATCTTGCTAACCTTATGAAGCTCAAAGTTTGTATTGTGTGGTGCCTTATTAACGTTATCAGAGGTATAACTTTGGTATGGTATGGGAGCCTAATAATATTATCTCATTTTCCACCCTTGGGGGCTCACCTAGTGGACAACAGATTTCACTAGCCTATGTGAGCATGCATTGTTGTTTGCATAGTGGACAATGATTTCCATTTGTATATATTTTTGGACAAACAACTAAGGCATGTTCCACATCATGTTGGACAATCGAGGCTTGATCCATCTCTTTTCCTTTTCCTTTTTCTTTTGATTCTTTTACATTTTATGATTGAGTATGTTGTCATTGTTGCATACATACATATATTTAACATTGGCATGAGTCTCCTTGTGCCTTTGTTGGTTTTTCCATGAGATCTTAGATCTTGGAGGCTTGATCACCTTCCTTGATCTTTGTCATCTTATCTTTCCAATGATTTTACATTTAGACCTCTCTTGATTTTCTACTTTAGTGTGAGTTTGATGCAGGGTCACCCTCTCACTAAAGTGGGGGCTAAATGTAGTGTACAAAAATGTATCCCTTCACATTTTCTCACTTGTTTAGGCCCTCCTATTTAAAATTGAAATTAATAGTGCCTTAATTTAGTGTTGTTAAATATACCTCATTACATTTACACACTTATTTGGGCCCTCTTATTTAATTGAGCTTAATTATGCCTTAATTAGCCCTTTAATTAATTTATAGGCCTAATTAATTACATTTTCTTAAGGGGAAAGCCGACAATAATTAATGCCTAAACATGACACTACATTAAGCAATGTGTGTTCCAGGTAGAGGGACCTAAGACCCATTCACCCAAGGGCGAATGGGTCCTCCCTAGACGTTTGGACCTAAATTTAAATTATGTTTTTGATAGTATTTTAACATATTCAAATATATAATTCAATGTTAGCCTATGATATTTGAATTTGGGGAAATTAAGGATGCATACCTATAAATACAAGGTTATTTCACTAAGTTTCATCTAGAATTTTCAAGTGAGAAAAAGTATAGAAAATTTTATGATCAAGAGCATTCAAGAATAGATATATCAGATATTTATTGCAGCATTCAAGATCTATTCATCATGTCAAAGTCTTCTTGCATCATGCATTATTTTGGAGCTAACATTGTGATGTAGGTTTCATGATCAATTCAAGCATTCAAAGTATCATTTCAAGAAAGATTCAAGTGTCAAGATCCACATCCAATTCATTCATTTAATGCAAGTTGCATACCTCCTAAGATCTCCATTATCAAGGTTTCATGCAAGGGTTTGTTGAGTGGTAACATAGCTTTGCTCATTCTTCATTCCCTCTTTCATGCATTATTTCAATTCAAGGTTTGATTACCAAAATGAGGTTTGACCAAGGCAAACCCCCATTCATCCAAAAAAAAACATTTTTCTCTCTTGTGTGTGATTTTAGATTTAGGTTGAAGAAGACTTGAAGACTTTGAAGAGCAAGATTTACAAAGTTGTCAAATCATAGAATCTAACCTACAGATCGGATTTATGACTTTTTGACACCAAAACTTGGAAAAATCGGAAGCTTTAGATCTACACCAAAGGCTCCTAAAATATTGTTGCAATGCTTGTACTTGGACCTATTTTCCCATGGGTGAATGAGTCTTAGATCAGCTTCCAAAAGGAACTTTTGGTAATTGGTACACATGTTTCGTGCCTTCTCAGATCTTCATTTTATTTTTTGGTTCTAAAAATATTGAGCTTAATCTTCAAGTTTCAAGTGTTAGATTTCATTTTGGTGTTGATTTTCTATTTTTAGTTTTTCTCCCTAAAGTGTTGTTTGACCTTGACCCTCGTCCTTCAATCATAAGGAAATATGAAGATTCTCACTTTGGGTTGATAATTAATTCATTGTGGAGATCTTATTTCCCAATGAAATAAAGGAAAATAGGTCCCTCATCACACATTTTCAAACAATCAAATACTTCCCCAAAACCTATTTTTTGTTGTTTTAGTATGAAACACATGAAGATCTTTCTTTTCTTCTTGTACCGCACAACTGTTTCAAGTCATTTTGTGAAGTTATATCTTTATTGAGGCTAACTAAGGTATGATGGTGGTGTATCCCACTAATTTAAGATTGATAAAAGTCAAAGAATTTTTTGTAGATATTGTATGGGTCATGTCGACTCATTTGGGAGAAATGTAAATAATATTTTATCTTTCTCATGTACCACCAATGGATATGTAGGCCGAAATGCTACAAGTGTCACATTTTCTTGTTTAAATTTCTAACTTAATTTGTATTTGCAAAGCGTGCAGATGATATATATAGAAGATCAAATATGAGAAAAGGATCATGGAAGTGTGTGAAGATGTGTAAGCACATTAGAAGAGCATGATAAGATCCACTTTAGATCTAATATGTTGAATTGGTGACTATCAGTGGGTTGAAACCATAAAATAAATCATATTACTATTGTCTTCAATTAGGGAGTAGTAGCTTCCTTGGGTTGTATCCCTAAATAAAAGTTATAACTTTTATTTACTTGTGAGGCTGGATTAGGATAGTAGCTCCTAGCAGCATTTATCCTTGTGGTTTTTCCCCTGTGAGGGTTTTCCACGTAAATCTAGTGTCAACTATGTTCTTGTGTGGATGCTTGTCTTCTTTCTTATTTTGATTAAGTAGATGAATTCTTAATTGAATAACTTAGCTTCAATAATTATAAATTGGGATTGAAATTTAAAGTATACTGATTCAACCCCCCTCTTAGTATTTTAGTCTTTTCAAAAATTGGTATTAGAGCAAGGTTCCTTGATATAGTCTAATAGTTGAGGTAGATCTTGTGTTTGGAACACATGGGGAATGAAGCAGTGCCCAAAAAGAAGTTCTCTCAAGAAACAAACGGCGTACTCCAAAAGGAGGATGATAAATTTGAATTTGAATTCAATAAAGAAGATTGTCTAGTGGATTATGAAGGATAAATTGTTTCTACTCTAAATGATCTAGATGAAGAAAGAGAAAAGAATGAAGAACTCCAATGTAAACTTGAAAAATCAGAAAAAGAAATTGTCAAGTTGAAGAAAATAAAAGAGTTGTAGATTGCTTGAATTCCAAGCTCAATGAAAAATATGTTGAATGCTCCAAGCTTGAAGAAGAGATTATCTCCCTAAGGAAAGAACTAGATAAATCAAAAGAACAAACTGACAAAGGTCTAAAACTAAAAGGAGGTTCTGACATCCTTGATGAGTTAATCAACTCTCAAAGACCATCAAAAGAAAAATCCAGTCTTGGCTTTGAGAAATGTAAAATTCTAATAACCAATCCATCTATAGATCTATATCTAGAATCAAATTCCTAGACCTAATAATGGGGGCATTCAAAGCCCTATGGATAATGTGAACTTGGCCTCAACAATAAAGGCCTATTTAGTGAAACTTTTAGATATAAATTTTCTACCTAATTAGTGTAGGATTGAAGATACAACCACCCATTCCAAGATAAGCTATATGTAGAGATGGAAAAAATGTCTAAAATTGCACAAGCTACCCAGTAGAATGGGAATGCCAATTGTAGTATTGGGGGGAAGTTTGGAGACAAGGAGTAAAAACTTATTGAGGAATAAGAACAAGGAATTTCTTACCTTTTCAATTCCTTTGAAAGGGAATCTTAGTCCACTAGATCCTAGTGCTAAAAAACCCAAATAATCCTAAAGGTATTCAAGGAGGATCATATAATAATAATTTTTCTGCATGCACTAGAGTTTATATCCCAGTGGATCATGATTATTATGTGACTAAATATTTGAATAAAACTACAACTAACATGCATCTTTATGATTTATTATAGATATTCCTAGACCAAAAAGAAGATTTAATTCATTCTTTAGATTGAAAGTAAATTTACATTCATATAAAACTATTTCCAAACAAGCCGATGAGATAAAATCATGCAAAAAATTATTAAAATACCATAATAGAAAAGAATACACAAAACCACCATCAATATGACATAAGATAGACCTTTGTTAAAACCTAGACTCCAAAATAATCCACACTTGATTTGTTATCTTGGTGAGGGTTAACTCACACAACACACTTAAAAAACTTAAAACCTTCAAACATGTGAATTAATTTGTTCAAAATAATCTCTTAATACAAATACAAAAGTTGAAACATAATAAAGGATAACATTCTCAACAAGTTGCAACACATTACAACTTACAATCCGCCTTCGTCTAGAGAGTCATTTTCTTTTTCTATTTCTTCAAATTTGGAATTGCATTTTTGTCTCCCTCCTTACTCATGACCTACTACTTTCCATTATATTTTTCCTACCTTGAAATTTCAAACATATGTCATAAATTATTTGAAGCAATTCCTTGCATGTTTTAGAAAATGTAACTTCCATCACCAAAAATAGTTTAACTTTTTGGAGTCATAAATTTTGATTCAAACATTTGATTAAGCATATTTTTCTTTTAAATTATAGCGCTTGATGCTATCTATTCCCTGGAAATTTAATTATCAGATTTCCCTAATTTTTAGGGCCTCATTTTATCACTTGAAACCTCAATATTTAGATTTAAAGTTTCTTTCAAGTTTTTTGGAAACTTAAATCTTTAATAACTTCACATACAAACTTGAAAGTGGCTTGAAAATCACCCAAAATGTTCATGTTTCAATTATAGACCCATTGGTTTTTTTTTAATCTCCAAGTAATTCTTGAAATTATCTAAAGAATAACTAGTTCTTATATTTGAAGATTTCAAGAGGTTGGTTAATAAATAGGAGATTGATTTTACACTTTTCTCCTCTTCTACAAGACCTGGGAGTGTAGTTCTTAACAATATAAAATGAAAATACACTTAATTGACACCAAGGTATTATTTCAATAAAAAGGTTCTCATGAAAAATGTAAAAAATTACATGTAGGTATGACTTAATGGGCTAAATTCTTGGATACTTTTGCATATTTGGCTTTGAGAACATACACAAATCTTAAAGAATAAACTAAAACATAAATTGAAATTATTTCAAATATACATGGCCATGGAATTTTAACCAATATTCACACCTAGATTGGTGCCTTAAACCTTGGTAATAGAGTCAAATAGGAAAATACAAATATCTTCTAAACAATAAATTGAAAAAAATCTATGAAATATATAACATATCAATACCTTACAATGATAGGCATAGTTTGGGAGATGATGACTTGAGGAAACGAATGGCTTTGGTCTGCGTGCTCGGGAGCCGAGCTAGGGCATCCGTGCCCTAGCTCATTCTGGTTTTTTCTCTGTTGTGCGCTGCCTAGGGGGGTTTTTTCTGTGCGCGTCTGGGGGTTTTGTCTTCTTATCTGCTTGTTGTTGTGTCTTGGAGGCGCGCGACTGGTGTTTGATTCGCCCCTGCCTTCTTTGTTTCTGTGTTGAGGCATCTGCCTGGGAGGTGGATCTGCTGTGGCCTTTGTGCTGAGTGGTGGTGTTCGGTGGGGTGTGTGGCTTCTTCCTGGCGTGTGGGGTGTGTGCGGGTTGCAATATATACTCGTGTTCTTAGCTCCCTCTCCTTGCTGCGTGGGTGGGAAGGGTTTGAGGTGTGTGTGCTTGTTGTTTGGTGTGGTGCTCAGTGGAAGGGTGTGGGGAGGGCTTCCCTACCCTTTCTTGGGTGCAGCGATTGTGTTTTTTGCCCAGGGCTTGATGGATTTGAAGGGTGAGACGTCAGTGGGGTGCCCTAACTTGGATTTCTGAGCAGCAATTGGCTCACGATTTTCAAATCAAGGGATGAAGACCTTTGATAATGATCTGTTTGCTCTGAATACAAGGATTGTTGATACAGGATTATCCAATGGCATGAGGATCACAAAGATTAATGGATGTCTCGAGAGGTGCAAAGAGAGGCCAAAACTGGTTGTTCTGTCTGAAATGATTGCTGAAGATGTTGAGTATTACTCAGCTCATTCTTTATATTGTAAATTTTTGGGGATGAGGGTTTCTTTACAATTTTTGGAGGTTTGGGCCCAAAGGACATGGGAGCCGGAGGGGGAAATGGAGATAATATTGCTGGCAAACAATTATTTCATGGTTTCTTTTAATTGCATTGCTGATCGCAATAGGGTATTTGAGGGAGGCCCTTATTTTCATAATAAGGTAGGGTTGTTTATCAAGCCATGGCATGCAGGGTTTAACCCCGCCGAGGAGCTTCCAAATTGTGTCCCTGTGTGGGTTCGTTTACCGAGGTTCCCCGTGGAATGCTGTCATGAGGATGTGCTGCACCTTTTGGCCTCAGTGCTGGGAAAACCAGTTGGGACTTCATCGCAAACTTTGGGTAGAAAGGTAATGACTTTTGCATGCATTTGTGTTGAGATTGATCTAAGTAGGCCTTTGCCCGATGCAATAGATATGTGTGCGGGCTCTTATTCTTGGGTGCAACAATTAGACTATGAAACTCTTCCCTTTCGTTGTCGGTTTTGTCATGAATATGGCCATTTGCAGCGGAAATGTCCAAGGTACAAGCCTATGGAGTTGCAGCCTTCACAACCTGCTAGCAATATTCTTGAAACAGATAAGGGGAAGAGCATTTCTCCTAATGAGGTAGGTGCATCTGATGGCTTTGCTCCGGTCAAGGCTCGAAATCGGAATAGGGGTCAAAAGAGGCCTTTTAAAGAAAGACAGGATGAAGGTACCTTTAACAGATTTGAGGTTTTGGATGAGCTCAGCCAACAGGAGGTGAACCCAGGGTTGATCAACCTTGATCAGGGGCTTGTGGGCTTAGCTTAGGAGTATTTGGTTCTAGATTCTTCTTTGGAGGCTCAAAGGGATGATTGTATGCTTAGGGTAGCTGATCAACAGCTGGTGGCTTCCGAGGTGCAAGAACCCTCAGCCATTGCCACTTTAGTAGGTGAGGATTCTTCTCTCCCCGAGAAGAACATTAATGCAGACCTGACTAAGAAGATCAAGCCCCCTCCCAAGCTGGGCATTTTGCAGAAAGATATTAAGAAGGGTGGGGCAGAGAAATTTGTTAAACCCGACAGAAAAAGGGATGTGGAAAAGATTAAATTGGCAGGCGAGAATTTGGTGGAGTCAGGGTCAGTAAAGACCTTGGATTCTCTTTTTTCAAGCCCTTTGAAATGATTGTTCTGTCATGGAATGTACGGGGCTTGAACAGCGGCCCTAGACAAAAAGCAGTTCATGATTTAGTTAGAAGGAAAGGTCCTGATGTTTTCTTTTTGTAGGAGACAAAGTTATCTATTGAGAATATGCATGGCTTGGCACCTAAGTTGTGGAGGAGTGGGGAGTGCCAATGCATTGGAGCTCATGGAGCTTCTGGGGGTTTGGCATGTTTGTGGAATCCTCGAAGAATTCGACCTCTTTGGTGGATTTCTTCTAAATCCTCTATGTCTATGATTGCTTCTAGTTTTGAGACAGGGGAGGTTATTCTATTTACCAATATATATGCTCCTACTGATTTTCAGGGTAAACAAGGTCTTTGGTCCCATATTAGGCTTATCCGTAGCATGATGCCTTTTCATCCATGGATTATGGGTGGAGATTTCAATGCTATTTGTGAGTTGGCTGAGAAGCGTGGTGGTACTGGAAGGTTGGAGCCCTCTGCAATGCTTCTTCGAGACAATATCAGTACCTTGAATCTTGTTGATATCAAACCCAACAATGGTCAGTTCACCTGGAACAATCGTCGGGTTGGCGATTTCTGCATTGCAGAAAGATTGGATCGATTTCTGGTTTCTTGCTACTGGGTTGGAGGGATTTGGTCATCTTGCTCTGAGATATTGGATTGGAGAGGATCTGACCATTGGCCTATTAAGCTTGCTACTGAGTCAGCTCGTGTGCCTCGTATGCCCTCTTTTAGGTTCCAACTTATGTGGTTGCGGGACCCTTCTTTGAATGCCTTCGTGATGGAATGGTGGAAGAAAGGTAGACCAGCCTATGGTACGACAATGTATACATTTGCTAAATTACTTCAATATGTTAAATTTGAGCTCAAACGGTGGAACCGTCAGTACTTTGGGAATGTCTTCCATGCCAAGGCGATGGCTCAGGAAGATTTGGATGGTATCACGAGGAGGTTAAGGGAGGATGGGGTGACGGTTGAGTTGCTTCAGGAGGAGGCACGGGCGGTGAAAACTCTTGAAGAATGGGAACTGCGAGAGGAAATGTTTTGGAAACAGAAGGCTCGCATTGAGTGGCTTCAGGAAGGGGATAAAAATACAGCTTTCTTTTTCAATTCAGTGAAAGCCAGGCGTCATGGAAATTCTATCTCTGGTTTGGTGAATGACAGGGGAGACCACCTTTCCTCCTTTCCGGATATCTCAAGGGAAGCGGTGCAGTACTTTGAATCTCTTTTTAGGGAGGACTCGCAAGGGGGGTCTCCTGAGGAAGCGCAGATTCTCTCTTGTATCCCCCCTCTCGTGTCTGGAGATCTGAATCGACAACTCATGAGTGATATCTCACTTGATGAGCTTGAAGGGATTGTTTTCAATATGAAGAAAGGGAAGGCGCTTGGTCCATATGGCTTCCCAATAGAGTTTTTTCAAGAATTTTGGGATATCATCAAACTTGACCTCCTGGCTGTGGTTCAAGAATCTCAACAAAATAAGCAGATGCTAAGGGCCCTAAATGCTACCTTTCTGGCTCTTATTCCCAAGAGTGAGGGGGTTGATAGGCTAAGCCAATTTCGGCCCATTTCTTTATGCAATGTAGTTTATAAAATTATTTCTAAACTTATTGCTGACAGATTGAAAAAGGGGCTTGAGGAGCTGATCTCTGAAGAACAGAGTGGTTTCGTTGCTGGTAGGAAAATTCTGGATGGGATTGTTATTGCAACTGAGGTCATCCATTCTATGGCTAGCTCTAAAGAAAAAGCGATGTTTATCAAACTGGATATGGCGAAGGCATATGACAGAGTTAGGTGGTCCTTCCTTCAGCGGGTTCTTGGTGCTTTTGGTTTTGTTGAAGAATGGATTCAATGGGTTTTGAGTTGTGTTTCTTCTGTCTCTTTCTCTGTGCTTATCAATGGGAGTCACTCTGAGCTATTTGGTGCTTCTAGGGGGCTTCGTCAAGGTGATCCTCTTTCCCCTTACTTGTTTATTCTTTTGGCTGAAGGTTTGGGGAGATGGATTAAACGGAGTGTGGAGTCTGGTCTCATTCAAGGTTGGAGGTGGGGTGGCACCTTACCTCCGCAAACTCACCTGCAATTTGTGGATGATACTGCTTTGATGGGGATGGCTACAATGCGAGAGGCCTCTACTTTACGAAGAATGTTGGATGTTTACCTTGTTTCCTCCGGTCAACAGATTAATGAGGGAAAGTCTTCCATTTTCTTCTTCAACACTCCGGGCCCCATTCAGCAAAGGATTGCCCAAACTTTGAGATTTCAGATCGAGACTCTCCCTGTGACTTACCTTGGCATTCCCATCTCGGTGAGTAGACTGCCTAGGGAGTCTTGGCAGATCATTTTGGATAAATTTCTGGAAAAAGTTAATCACTGGACTCATCGATGGTTATCCTTTGCTGGTCGTGTCTAGTTGATTAAGTCAGTGGTGTAGGCTATGCCCATTTATAGATGCATGCTCCAGGTTGCCCCTATGGGCTTTCTTAAGGACCTTGACTCTGTGGCAAGATAATTCTTATGGGTTGGTTGCTTGGAGTCCTCCAAATGGAGTCTGGTTCGTTGGGAGGTTGTTTGTAGTCCGAGACATTATGGTGGATTAGGCTTGAGGCAATCGGCTATGACTGGGGAGGCTTTGGCTGCTAAACTGTATTGGCGGTGGTGTAAGGAGCAGGATAAGAGTTGGGCCAAGGTTCTTTCTCAGAAGTATCTCCTTGGGATCCTTCAACCCGATATTTCTAGGTACCCCCTTGTGGGGAAGGGTTCTGTGATTTGGGGAACTCTCAAAAAAGGGGTTGGGCTTATTAAGGAAGGATTATTTTGGATCTGCAAGAAGGGGACCAAGGTCCAGTTCTGGACTGATTCCTGGGATGGTTTTCCTCCCATCACCTCCCAATTTCCCAACTTGTTGAATCTTTTCCAGAGGTTTCTTGAGGCTGGTTGGTCGCGGGTGAGTGATTTCAAGTCCTTTTCCTCATGTGGTCATATAGAGATGGCCAGATGGAAGTCCCCAGATGAGTGGCCAGATGTTGGTTTACAGGAAGATTGTGCTTTGATGCAAAGTATCCTCTCCAGTCGAAGATGTAGCTCTCTCGGAGATGATGACGTGCTTGCCTGGTCCCCCAATCCTAAGGGGACCTATACTGTAGCCTCTAGTTATAGTGTGTTATTGTTTCATAGGTTGGTTGGGATTGAAATTCAGTGGTGGAAGAAGGTCTGGAACAAGCTTTCTTGGCCAAAATGTAATTGTTTTATTTGGATGTTGGCCTGGAATAAGTGTTTGACTTGGGATAACATTCGGAAGAGAGGTTTCCAGGGTCCTTCTGTTTGTGTTATGTGTGGGGCTAATGAGGAGGACTCTACTCACTTGTTTTTTCGTTGCTCTTTTTCCCTCCAGCTTTGGCATTTTTGGTGGGGTGCTTGGAAAATTCCTTGTGTTCATGCATCCTCCTTGATTAATTTTTGGCAGGGGATGGGTCGGCCCCCTTCGGTGGCCTCCTTTTTGCAGGATGTGTGGTTTGTGGGACCTATCTTCTTATTGTGGCAGATTTGGTTGGAACGCAATCAAATGATATTTCGTGGAGAACGAAGGCTGGTGCAACAAATTTGGCAGAGATTATTGGGCATGGTTCAAAAAATAGTGGAAGCTAGGTGTGAAGTGGAATTCCCTTTGGTGAAAAGGGATACTAAGTTGGTGAAGAGATTAGGGATTCAGGGGTCGTCTTTGGCTTTGGCAAGGGCTCGGAGAGGACGACGAGAGAAGCAAAAAATTGATAGAGATGGCAATTGGCAACTTCCACCATATGGTGTTTTGAAGATCAATACTGATGGATCTTCAAGGGGCAATCCAGGACCGGCTGGTATTGGGGGGATTGGTAGGGACTCTTTGGGCTCGGTGATCTTCCTCTTTTCGATCTATGAAGGGACACAAACCATCAACCTGGTGGAAGGGTTGGCTATTCTTGACGCTCTTGAGAGAGCTTATGCTTTAGGATGGAGAAGGATTGTTTGTGAATCTGATTCCCAGATTTTGATCAATCTGCTTATTGAGCAAAAAGTGACAGATGTCAGCTGGCAATTGGCTAGGGTTGTGCAACAAATTCTGCGGGTTAGTTCTTTGATGGAAACTGTGACTTTTGTCCATATTCCACGAGAGTGGAATAGGGCAGCTGATTGTTTGGCGAAATGGGCTTCTGAGCATGTTGAGGGATGGAGAATTGAGGAGTGGGAGTTGGTTCCACAGGAGCTCCATCTTGATTTAACAAATATTCTTGCTGCAGATAGGGCTGGGAGTGGTGACAGATGATGGTGTTGGTTGTTTATTCTTAGTTGATTTGTAGTGCTTGTTTTTCCTTGGGACTTCGGTCCTTGGCTTACTTTGTATTTTTGCTTTCTGATTTTCAATAAAGTTTTTACCCCTCTTTTAAAAAAAAAAAAAAAAAAAAAAAAAAGTTGGAAAGCTATGATCTAAAATTTTATATTCATTATGTAACTAAATCCAATAATTCCAACACATCCGATGGTTGTTTTATCCTAGGAAAGGTCTTGTTTTGCACCCATACATGCTAAAACAGTTTGAGCTACATTGTATTGGTGAAGTCTCTTAAGAGACCAAAATGCAAAAAAGTAGCAATATTTGAGGAGCTATTAATCAGAAACCATATCACTTACATAAATTATATTTGAGGCTATAACCGGCGTAGGGCCCCTCTACAATAATCTCTCTCAGTTTTTGATATCTCTAAGGAATTTTCTGGTGGTGTCAAGTTTTTAGTTGATGGAAAACAGGTCAAATGCATGCAGTGTAAAGTTACAAGGTGGTGTAAATTTCAATTTATTCATCATGTGACCAAACTAATAGTTCCAACACATTTGGATTGGTGGTTTTATGCTAGGAAAGGTCTTTTTTTGCACCCAAACATGCCAAAACAATTCGAGCTACATTGTACCGATGAAGTCTCTATTAGAAACCAAAATGCAAAGAGGCAGAATATTTGATGAGCTATTACTCAAAACCATGTCACTTAAAAACATTTTTCTAAAGTAATGCAATCATGTAGGCCTCTACAATAACCTCTCTTAGTTTTGATATCTTTGAGGCATTTTCCCATGGTGTTGGACTTCTTTTTGTTGATGGAGAATAGGTCAAATGCATGAAGCGTAAAGTTACAAGTTGGTGTAATTTTCATTTTATTTGTCGTGGGTGACCAAACCAACAATTCCAGGATCTCTAGATTGGTTGTTTTATTAGGAAAGGTCTTGTTTTGAACCCAAACATCATTAAAAACATTTCCCGCTGAGCTGCACATTGTACCCCATTAAAAGCATCTTAAGAGACCAAATGCAAAAGGAAGCAATCTTGACGATATTACTCGTAAAACGATGTCTTTGAAACATTATTTTTGAGGTTACACCATCATATAGGGCCCCTCTACAATAACCTCTCTGTTGTTGATATCTCTAAGGTGTTTGTCTCAGGGTGTTGGGTTTTAATTGATGGAAAAAGTGTCACATGCACGCAGTGTAAAGTTGCAAGGTGGTGTAACTTTTGTTATGTTCATTGTACAACCAAACCGATAGTTCATACACATCAAGATTCATGGGTTTATGCTAATTAAGGTCCTATTTTTCACCCAAACATGGTGAAATAGTTTGAGCTACATTGTACCAACAAAGTCTCTTAAGGGACCAAAGTGAAAAAAGGAAAAATATTTTAGGAGCTATTACTTGGAAACTGTGTCACTTAGAAACATTATTTTTGAGGCTAGAGGCTCACATAGGGTCCCTCTACAATAACCTCTCTCAAATTTTTATATCTTTGAGGCATTTTCCAGTGGTGAAAGTTTTTCTAATGCTCCAAAAATTGTTAGATTCATGTAGTGTAAAGTTGCAAGGTAGGATACTTTTTGTTTTGTTCTTCATGGGGCCAAACCATTAGCACCAACACATCCAATTAGGCACATCTATGCTAGGCATGGTCACCATCATTCATTAGAAAAGGGTCATAGTCTTTCCTGTTTGAAGGGTCACAACTTTTCACCTCTAAAATGTCACAACCTAAATCATATCATCACTATTAATGAGAACCTAAATTAATTTATTTACACTATTTCGTAAGGTTGTATTCTTAATTGAATTCTTCAAGTATATTATGGATGTATTTCTCATTGATAAATTTCTCTCCCTTTTATGTTAGTGCTTATCAACCTAGAAAGCATTTCAGCAAACAATGTTTTTAATGCACATGGAGTAATCTTGTTGAAGATACATCCGGTCATGAAGAAAACAAATAGATATGTGTAATACACAAATTATGAGGTATACACATGAATACACATAATACATGAAGTATACACAGGAAGCATGAAGCATATATGTGAATGCACGTAATACTTTAAGTCTACATAGGAAGCATGCAGCATACACATGAAAACATGAAGTATATTAAAAAAGAATGAACCATACATGTGAACACGTGAAGTATACACAAGATACATGAAGCATACACATGAATGGTAGCATGAAGCATACACATGGAATGGTAGCATGAAGCATACAAGTGGAATGGTAGATATCTTCCAAGAACTATATGAAAAACTTGTAGAGGTATGAGATCACATGTAATAATCTCTTGCTCATTTTTGGTTGCATACTTCAAAGTGCATTGTATGATTACATGGATTTCCTTACCATGATACAATGATCCTAGAGAGTATGGACTTAGATGTGTAGTGGTAGAGAGACCTAGGTGTTAGATTGCATCATGCATTATTATATTCATATGATTGATTTAATGTTCAATAATCTTATAGGAGAATAATGTTCAAACTTTATATATTTATAATTATATAAAGTAAGAGTGCATGTAATAAATTGGACTTTAAATATTTGAAGTAAACCATCTATAAATATCCATTGAAGCATGGATTTATAATGCAAATATGGACATCAATAAAAAAAGATGTGTATTAACCAAATAGCCATATAGGCATACATCAATAGATTTCAATATAAGTATGACATATATACATAATAGCTATATAGGGTTACAAGAATGCAATATAGGCATACCATGTCAACTATATGCAATACAAAATATATGTCCACAAATGCCATATAGGCATACAACAATGGAACCCAATAAAAATTTATTCCCCTCTAGGTGAAGAAAATAGATCACGGGTGGCCTTTGATCTTCGAGGAGATGGAGACACATATGAGAGTGGTCTACTTTGAACTCGAGGACTACTCCTCCTATTTAGTTCATCGTGGAGCCTTAGCTATTATACTAAAAGGTATAGACATTAATATATAAAAATTACATTATAAAAAATGAAATATATTTAACAAAATAATCACTTACCACCAAAAGATGATTTGTATCCTCATTTTCCACAACAACAGGATCAAGCTGTGGCATTCTAATATCCTATAGAAACCATCCAGGTGGAAATTAAACTACAAATCAATGATTATTATATTATTCAATAATAAAAAACTATAACAATGGATTTAATTTAAAATTTACTGATCTACCTCATACCACCATCAAAGGCATAGAGCTATCAATTGTAGAAGATGCACCAGGCTCCATTTCCATATGAAAATCAAGAGGTGTCTCCATCTGCATCATCTGAAAATAAAACAACATTATTCAAATACAAAAACTACAATAGTGATGCAGGTCATGGCTTATAATGTATGATATAGTCAACAAAATTTTGAGTACTTTGGTAGACATGTATGAAAATTGTGGTAGTATAGACAAGGCAGTGAATTGTTTGAAAAAAAATTGAGTGTACTTTGATAAAATGCTTTGGTAGACATGTATGGAAAATGTGGTAGCATAGCCAAGGTAGTGATCTATTTGAGGGGTCGCTCAATAATGGTCTCATGGTGATGAACATCACCATGAGACCACATTTCTTTGAGGCATTATTTCAAATAGTTCATTTCCTTGTTTATGCTATTACTTACTATTATGCTTTGATATATTTTTTCAAGCATCCGTATTTTGTTTGAAATCACCTGTTTTAGGATTTTAGCCATAGCAACAAGGAAGTGAACTATATGATAAAATTATTTGGTAGACATGTATGTAAAATGTGAGAGTGTAGACAAAGTAGTGATCTACTTGAAAAATGCCTCAAAGAAATGTGGTCACCATGAGACCACATCTCTTTGAGGAATTTTTCAAATAGGTCACTACCTTGTCTATGTTATTACTTACTAGTATGCTTTGATAGATTTTTTCCAAGCATCCATAGTTTGTTTGAAAGAACCAGTTTTATGCTTTTAGCCATAGCAGCAAGGAAGTGAACTATTTGATAAAATGCTTTGGTAGACATGTATGGAAAACGTGGTCTCATGGTGATCGACATCACCATGAGACCACATTTCTTTGAGGCATTTTTTCAAACAGCTCACTCCCTTGTCTATGCTATTGCTTACTATTATGCTTTGATAGATTTTTTCCAAGCATCCATAGTTTGTCCAAAAGCACCTATTTTAGGGTTTTAGCCATAGTAGCAAGAAAGTGAACTATTTGATAAAATGATTTGGTAGACATGTATGGAAAATGTGGTAGCATAGACAAGGCAGTGAGTTGTTGAAAAAATGCTTCAAAGAAATGTGGTCTCAAGGTGATGTCCATCACCATAAGACCACATTTCTTTGAGGAATTTTTTCAAGTAGATCACTGCCTTTTCTATGTTATTGCTTACTATTATGCTTTGATAGATTCTTTCCAAGCATCCATAGTTTGTTTGAAAGCACCTGTTTTAGGCTTTTAGCCATAGCAACAAAGCAATGAATTGTTTGATAAAATTCTTTGGTAGACATGTATGGAAAATGTGGTAGTATAGACAAGGATGTGAGGTGTTTGAAAAATGCCTCAAAGAAATGGTATGATTGCATAGTCTTCTTTCTCCTTGATAGTCTTGTTGATGGTGTTTTTAGCACTACAAAAACTCAAACAAAATACAAGTATCCTATCTCTCTTGAAAAGTAAATTTCTATCAACAAGCCTCCAGAAATAACCCCAAGGTCTCTAATGTCAGGTCTTAACAATGCAACAAACAACTTAGTGATAATATGTGATTTTCTGGTAGTCACAAGGGGCCTTA
>VDFB02000003.1:90538749-90686423 GCA_007258455.2 Sequoia sempervirens
TCAATATTTTTTAGTTTGACATATATGAGGCTTTTTGTCAAACACTTGCATGCATTTAATTGATTACTCAATGACTAGATATTTGCAATAACATATAATAATATTGGAAATAAATTAACTTCACTGATAATAAGAAAGAAGATCAACTAATGCATCTCAAAGAAACTAAAAGCTTACCTTATTACATTTATGGGTATACAGGTGACAAAAATTCTCTTTTACATAGTAATAAGATTTCAGTCTAGTGATGGACTGTTACAACTTAATTGACATGACATTCAGACCATAGACTTGCAAAAAAATATGTTTATCATATAACTTGTAAACTACAACAACAATAAATACCAGTTTGGAAGCTTAGAGAAAATCAACCCTTCTTCCAATGCCACGACCAATAGGTATGGATGAGCAACAACTTCCTTAAGAAAAAGATCATGCCTAGAACAAAATACAATGCACAGTAAACACCCAACAACATTAAAATGGCAATGGAAATAGTGAATAAAGGTGGGAAATGGATTTTTGCAACTGCCTAGGTCATACAATCACATCTAGCAAACAGGAAAAATTCATAGTAATAATAGTGACGTGAATAGGGAGTGATTTGACCCTTATAAATGCTTCTAAATCACCCGCCAATGTCCCACAACCAAGAATGATCAACAAACTGATCCTTAGTTGCAGATTTGGAGGCCAAGATGAGAAAAGAATGCCACAACTGACCCTTGAAAGCTCACACATAGATAAAAAAATAACAATTGACGTGTTCACACAACTCTATAACCCATGGCTAGCACAAAAACCCTTTTCAAATTTCACACCTAGCTTGAATGATGCAACAATAACATTCACATATCCTTACGCCCTAGTACAAAGCATAACAAATTAATGACTTCAATCCTCACGCCTGGAAATTGCATTTAATATTTAATATATGTAATATGAATGTTTCAAACCCTTTCTTGGTAACTCCACGCTTGCGAACACTTTGGTAAATCTTTGGACCTTATGTAAATACCTTACTTTGTCAATTATGAATAAATCTCAGATTTCCTAGTTACTCCTTCAAACCCTTAAATATGAAACTCCTACATATTTAATGAAGAAAAAGCACAACCTCTGAATGAAGTTGTTTGCAAGCTGACTTGGGAGATCTTTCACTCCTACACCGAGTTATTCCTCTTGATGGATTTCATCCTAAAAAAGCTTGACATTCTTAGACTCTCCAATCTTCCTGCAGACCTTTATCAAAATATTCTTCTTCAAATATGAATGAATGTGAAAAATGAACTTTCATTGCCCTTTTATATTTCCACGCCCAATTTGTATTTGACTTTCATTTCATTTAATTTACTTTTATTTCATTCCCTTCATTCTTTTTAATATGGGACTATAATTTATATTATAAAGTGTACTTAAAATTCACTTATATCCCCTTTATAATAAAATCCCTTTTAATATATTTTAATAACGCATAAAGTTAAATTATTTAATTTAATTTAACTTTATTATTTGATGTTATTAATATTAAATGTAAAGGACCAATATTAACCAATATAACTCCAATATATAATTATGCCATCATGCCAAATATAGTAACTCTTCCAACTGACCATACCAAAGACCCTAGTGACTTACTATAAATAGTAAGTATGGTCCACAAGCTTGAATAAGCCTTTGAGAGCATAATGCAATAACCCAGGGTAACACTGAGCTGGAAAACCCATCGACTAAGCTCAAAGGGGTTGATTGAATGAGTTTGCAAACACCCTCAAAGAGCCCCCTAACCACCATGCTAGTCCATGGAGACCAAGTGATGGACTAACCTTTGTAAAAGATACTAGCCTAGGAAAAGGGGACATTACAGTCCACCCTCCCTAAGATTTCTTATCCCCAAGAAATCCTCACTTGGATACTCAAGCTAGTCTCCTAAATATTAGGATCCTAGATAAACTTATAGAATTCCCAACAACATATCCTTTGCATTAGCTAGATAGAGATAAATCCAAGATCAACATCACTGTAAACAACTCCCCCAGTGTAAAGCAATCAACCAAACATAGGAATCCCTAGATCCCATAACTAGATTGGAAGTTTGCAATAATCAACACCTATTGGCTACCACTGCACTACTCTATTATGATCTTCACCATGTTGAGAATGATGAAGCAACACATCAAGATCTCATCAAACTATCATGCCACAACTATCACCACCTAGATCCCAACACACAAAACCTCACATCCATCGAACATGAGAAGATGAAAGTAACTCAAAGTTTTAGGGTTACAACACCTCTCCACAACCTCTGCAAATATCCCAAAGATGTGATGAGTACCCCACATATGTATCAAAAAACCTATAGCAACTCATCTTAGGTTATTAATATAGGATAGATCAACACCCACAAGACAATAAGGTTGACCTATGGGGATGTGAATGACTGTGACAAGGCCATAGGGTGATAGAGCATCATCCCTATGCCATTCTCCCATGCTAAGGAGATGATGCAACTCTCCTTTGAACTTCTAAACAACTATTGTCCTTTGAAAATTATGAATGAAATACTCATCCCATGGATTAGGACAACTGTCTCCTACCAAAACATGGAGCAAAACTCCATCATTGTGGGTTGATCTAATGATGCCATCATGCACGCTTAAAACAAAAATCGCCTATGTCCTCGCATTCCCAAGTGTATTCCACACATGGGTATGTTCCTCCATCTGAAATCCTTGAGGCGCAGAAGATGTAGTCTCTACCAAGGAGATGTATGAATGATGAAACACTGATCCCTATCCATGTATACAACCATCTAAAAGTGATAGAGTAAAAAAACCATAATTGTTAATTCCATCTCCTGAAGATGGACGCACTCCATCCCATAATGGGTGATAGGAATCTTGAGCCAACCCGCACTTACACATCATCAAATCACCTTTGTGTGGAGTGAACAAGAAGTGATGAGCACTCCTCACTATGCAGTCAAGGTGGAATGTTCCTGACTGTGCCAAAGGTATACCTGCATAGTCATTGGGAACCCATGCCTCCTCACTCTCATCACCTGAATTAGGATGTGGCTCACTCCTTTGATCTTGAAGGGAAATCTAGGTAGTTTCTCTCCAATTCCTCTCTGCAAACTCGATAACACAATACCTATCTGAAAGTAACTAGAGGTTTTCTGATTTCATCCACTCTAGAGGATGCATGATAGTTTGCAAACTAGCTAGAGAAGTCCTAACTACCACCCCTTGTTTCCTTTCTTCCAATTGTGTTGACCACAAGAGGTACTCCAAAAACTTGTGTGTGATATCGAATCGAGTTAAGGTTTGAACAACCTTATCCTCAATAATCTTAAGCTGTCCCTTGAGTCCCTGACTCACTAGGCTCATGTCTATCATCTATCTTAACCAATGCATTACCCGAACTATTGGCGGATGTAGGAGACATGCTCCCACTAGAAGATTCCTTGTAATACTCATGTGAAAAAGACAAGGCAGCATGATGATCCAATACACTAGTCACACAAGACTTTGCATCCTCAATACAAGACTCATTGATATCAATCTCTCCCTCACCAATGTAGAGACTAGTGTACCTATCATAGATGGATACATACACCTCATTGCTAGCTAGTCCACACAGTGTATGCATCTCCACCATTAATGTATCTGTATCCTAATCCCTTAATTGACTCTCCCTCAAAAGTGACTCATGGTCAATATGGTGCAAGTTGTGTGAAAACTCAGGAATGTCAAAACCATTCCTATCCTCAATCTCATACAAAATTGAAACCTCCTCATGCTAGAATATCATTAGGGATTCTCCCATCAAACCATGAGTGCCACTACCATCTACATGTGTCATAACAGTCATAAAAATTTGATCTCCTACTATAGATTATTATGATTGAACCAAGCTTAGTTCCTCACAAAGCTTGTCAATCTAAATCTCTGATTCTCAAAGGGCCTTTTGAGTGCTCTTCAAGGAATCCTCAATGACAATAAGCTCATCAGTAAGCTTTTCCACCTCCCTTTCCTTCCCCTTAAGCGCATCAAAGTAGATCTCACCAAGAATGAGTATGTGATCTCTATATGAGAGTAGTTGTAGGTAGTTTGACTTCATCACCACCAACACTTCTCTGATTGCCTAAAAACTTGCAAGAGAAAGTCCTCCTTCAGGATTTTTTTGTATCCATAGAATCCTCCAACAATACTTTACCATCAGCTGAAGAGTGACATCAAAGCATCTAATGGTTGCATCAATCTGGTCTTCATCACCTTCAATTGTCCTACCAACTGATTGGACTCCTAAGACCTGCCAGCCTTATGTTATTTTTTTAATTTAGGATCAACACCATGCAACACTAAATCAGATTTGTTTCCAAGTTGAATATCATCACCATCAATGTCATCAATGTTGTCCCCCATGCACAATGGTGAAGATGAAGTTAGGACAATAGTATATTCAATAGAAGATCCATCCCTAACAAGATCCATGTCATGTGTAGGGACTGTTACACCCAAATCCCATGTGCTACAATGTTGCTCACTTTGTCTAGGGAAGATGTGACCACTATTTTCCTCATGAATGGTTCCCTTTGTGAATAGATCATTCTCCAACTTCCAAGTATGGGCATCATAACTATCACCTGTATCATCATCACTGGAATGGAAAGTAGAACCATCAACCTCAACTAATTTGAAGGCTCCCACATCTCTACTCATAGTATGCCCTTCACCAGGTGCCAAACCTCAGGTGCACCACGCTAACAGCTAGTCTCGTCGCCTGCTACGTCTATCCCATGACTACAAATTACCCTTGCAAGTGAAGATTTCTCTTTAGATGTGGCTGCAATCACTTGTCACTGCCTCTTGACCAATGCAATACTACTGATCAAGCCCCTCAGAAAAAATTGTAATCTACAACTCATATTGAAGTGATTCATCTACCTTATCCAAATGTTTAGTTTTTGCAACCTTCCTTAAATATGTCTTTTTCATGTTAGGATCCTTCATTAGCATGTAAAAATCCTACATCAGACCAAACATATATTTACTGTACTCATCTCTTACACTTGCTTCTAACAACTGTCGAAAAGAAGCACAAAGGTGGATATGCAGGTGCTAGTCACCAACATGCAAAAGATGTGAACAAAAGTTGATTTTTTTATAATTCACCCAACAAGATGGTAAGATAACTTGTGCTCTAATACTACTATAGTGTCCCACTCCGATATGAGTTTAACTTGCAATTTTTGCTTCATATTTTTTAGTTTGACATATGAAGTTTTTTATCAAACACTTGCATGGATTTAACTGATTGCTCAATGACTAGATATTTTTAATGAAATATAATAATATTGGAAAGAAATTAACTTCATTCATAATAGCAAAGAATCTCAACTAATGCATCTCAAAGAAACTCAAAGCTTCCCTTATTACATTTCTAAGTATACAAGTGACAACAATTCTTTTTTGCATAGTAATAAGATTTTAGTCTAGTGATGGACTATTACAACTTCATTTACATGACATTCAGACCGAAGACTTGTAGTAAAACATGTATAACGTAGAACTTGTAAACTACAACAACAATAAAAACCAGTTTGGAAGCTTAGAGAAAATTGACCCTTCTTCCAATTGCCACAACCAGTAGGTATGGATGAGCACCGGCTTCCTTAAGAAGAAGATCACACCCATAACAACATACAATGCATAGTAAACACCCAACAACATTCAAATGACAATGATAACAGTAAATAAAGGTGGAAAATGGATGTTTGTAGCTGCTAGGTCATACAATCACACCCAACAAATAGGAAAAGGTTGCAGCAGTAACAGTGATGTGAATAGGGAGTTATTCACCCCTTATAAATACTTCTAAATCACCTGCCAATGCCCCACAACCAAGAATGATAGAAAACTAATCCTTAGTTGCAGATTTGGAGGCTATAATGGGAAAAGAAGGCCACAACTGACCCTTGAAAGCTCATGCACAAATCAGGAATAACAATTGATGTGTTCACACAACTCTATAACCCACAACTAGCACAAATTCCCTTTTCAAATCTCACACCTAGCTTGAATGATGAAACAATAACATTCACCAATCCTCACACCCCAGTACAAAGCATAAAGAATTAATGACTTCAATCCTCACGCTTAACAATTGCATTTAATATTTAATATATGCAATATGAATTTTTCAAGCCCTTCCCTAGCAACTCCATGCTTGCAAACACTTTGGTAAATATTTGGACCTTTTGTAAATACCTTGCTTTTTCAATGATGAATAAATCTCAGATTTCCTAATTAATCCTTCAAACCCTTAAATATGAAACTCCTACAAATTCAATGAAGCACAAGCACAACCTCTAAATGAAGTTGTCTACAAGATGGCTTGGGAGATCTTTCACTTGTGCATCGAGTTGTTCCTCTTGAGGGATTTCATCCTAAAAATCCTTGATATTTTCAGACTCTCAAGTATTCCTACAAACCCTTATCAAAATATTCTTCTTCAAATATGAATGAATGCGTAAAATGAGTTTTCATTGCCCTTTTATATTTCCATGCCCAATTTGCATTTGACTTTCATTTCATTTAATTTACTTTTATTTCTCACCATTCATTCTTTTTAATATGGCACTATACTTTATATTATAAAGTGTACTTTAAAACTCACTTATATCCCCTTTATAATAAAATCCCTTTTAATACATTTTAATAACACATAAAGTTAAATTATTTAATTTATCTTTATTATTTGACATTATTAATATTAAATGTATAGGACCAATATTAACCAATATAACTCCAGGATATAATTATGCCATCATGCCAAATATAGTAACTCCACCAGTTGACCATACTAGAGATCCCAATGACTTACTATAAATATTAAGTATGGTTAACAAGCCTGAATAAGCCTTTGAGAGCACACTGCGAGAACCCTTGGTAACACTAAGTTGGGAAACCCACCGACTGAGCTCAAAAGGGTTGACTATGTGAGTCGACAAAAACCCTCAAAGGGCCCCCTATGTTGCAAGGTGTGTGCCCTTTGTCTCCTTGAGTTGTGCAGTGCAACCCTCGAGTTTGTGACATGGCTTAACTGCCTCTCATGGATTCATTAACTCTAGAAGTTGTATCAGGCATTAATTAGTCGATCTTTTGGTGCAATGACAATCGTCTTTGCAACAATTGGTATCAGAGCTTGGGTCACAGGTTTGAACCCCTCACTTGCACTAGCCCAGGGGTTGTTGTTGCAAGGTGTGTGCCCTTGGTCTCCTTGTGTTGTGCAGTGCAGTGCCCAGGTTCGTGACATGGCTTAACTGCCTCTTGTGGATTCATTAACTTTGGTGGTTGTATCAGGCTTTAATAGGTTGATCTTTTGGTGCAACAACAACCATCTTTGTAACACCCTAACCAATTGTTAGTCCACGGGGACCAAGTGATGGACTAACCTCTGCAAAAGATACTGGCCTAGGAAAAGGAGACATTACAGGCACGCTCTTTTGTGCTCACCTTTATTTTAATAAAATTTCTCTTATGTATCAAAAAAATATAACATAAAAATTCTCCTTCATTTCAATACCAAGTTATTGTTAGAAAATAAAGGTTTACATTTTATAATAAATTTATCATAGTGATGCAGTGTTAATATTAAAATGCTTAGTTTTAGTTTTTGGGAATTAGTTTATTGTAGGGCAGTTTGGGGAAGTTGCACGGGAATACAATGTTTTATAAGCATTTGTATAATACATTACAAAATTCTAATATATTGATAATTTTTTATATTTTGGTGTTCATTGTCCATGTTCAATGACTTAATTTTACAATATTTGTGCATGCAGTCATTCTTTAACATGGTATTAGATCCCAAGTTAGTAGTGCTAAGCAAATCTAGGATCATTGAGTACCAATTTAGTGTGGCTCAAGGGGAGTGTTAGAAAATAAGCTATACCTAAACCAAAGATGGGTCAATCACCAAGAGGTCCAATTGCTCAATGGTAGAATACCACAATAGTAATAGGAGGTCCTAGGTTTGAATCCTAACTAATCCTCACTTTTCATCTAACACGATCATGTATTTATTCTAGCATTCAAGTAATAGTAAAGAATGCAATATAATTCAATGTTAAATTTTGAGAGATTTCTTAAGGTCAAGGGAATTCAAAATACTTAATAGGAATTACATTTTCATATACATTGGAAAAAATAAGGAATTGAGTTAGAAGAAATAAGAAATTTTAATATTTTTTATGTAATTAGTAAATATTTTTATTAACACTTTGTAAATGGGTGTATTATTGGTTGAAATTGACACCATGAAATAAAGTTTTTTCTCATGTCCTTTGATGCTTTTACTTTTGGGGTCATCCATGCTACACTTAATGGGGCTTCCAAAAACTCACATGCAACATCAAGTGAAAAACTATAATAAAAATAAAGAGGAGGCCGATAGACATTGGAGGTTGGAGGAATCTCATCATCTCAAGCTAGCTTCTTGCTTAAAAAAAGTGCTTTGAATGAGAAGCATATCTTTTTTGTTTTCTGTTTATTGTTTTCGTTTCTCTAGATGTTGAAAGTGGTATCTACTTTTTAAAGAGAAAATGGATCTAGTATATAGATAAAACTCAAGATGAATCATTGCCCAAATATTTTAGAACTTTATGGATCTTTGGAATTATACCCTTGCAAGCTTCATGAGACAACTTGATGGAGTATTGTGAATGTAGCTCAACATGGATTGTTGTCCAATAATTCAAGAGATATGTGATTCATGAGTTTTGGGAGGTGATAATTTGGAAACTTGTAAATTTAGCTTGGTAGCTACACCATTATGAGGGTTATGAGGCAACTTGATGAAGTTCTATTTGGTTCAAAAAATTAAAATATATTATTTTGACAAATTTGTGGTTACTATTGGTAAATAATATGTTTTGTTGTATTTTTTGTGATGTAAATCTTAAGACGAGATATTAGAAAATAAACATTTACATTTGATAATAAAATTTTCATAATGACTTAGTGTTGGTATTAAAATATTTTGTTAATTTATATCACTTAATGGAAGTTAATTTCTAATAAGATAGTTTTAAGACATTACATGAAAATATAATATTTTATTCACTATACAATACTAACTTCATTTTATCATATTTGTATTTACAATCATATTTCAACAATTATTTAATTTGCTCCATTTATTATATTTTCAAGTTATTCCAAATATGAAAAAGAAAAGCAATTTTCCAACTTATTCCTTTTAAGTCTCTCCAAACTTACATTATAGTTTATGTATTAAACGCGTCCTTTTATACTGCAATAATTTTATTGTACTATGCTTTCAAGAGAATCACATGAGAGAAATGAACCCACATTATGTTACAACTCAGTTGCTTTCCTAACCACTGAATAAGAATAATTAGATGAGATTAGTAGCAATTCCATCTCACTTTATGCAAAGCTAAAATGTTCACTCATAATCACAAGGGACTGTTTAAATGTTCCATAGCTGGAATTTGTGAGACGTAAAAGAGGATTCCAAATTCAATAATTGAGATGCTTATTTCTGTCTCTTTTAGTGTTGAGCATATCCATTCTGTAGAAATACACCAGAAAGTTCTGCAGAAATAACAAATGCATGGGTGTAGAAAGCAGATTGATAAGTAGTTATTGAATGTTGGTTTGTCAGAAATTAGACTGTTCAAATCTCTGTTCACATGAAGGGTCTTCCTCGTTTCAATTGAATTTTATTGGTAGGTTAGATATACTGCTATGCTATTGGATGAATCATGGTGCTGTTAGAATGGTAGCCAATTTATTAGAGTAACGAAAAAATGATGATTCAACATTATATATATATATATATATATATATATATATATATTTATTAAGTATAAATAATTTATATGTTTTTTTAATATAATTAAGAAACACAATTAAGTATAAATTAGTTTGAAGAAATTAAATAAAAAAATATAATTGTGTTATAAATAGTAATAAATAAAAGGATATTGTTTATCTTTGTAATTAAATAATATGATCATTTGTTAAAACTAGATCTACATGTCTTAGTCTACAGATGCTCTAGATAGTTGTATATATGGATTATAATTAGAATAGTCAATTTATGCCTAGACTTATAGACCCATTTTCGGTCCCCCATCTTTGTACACTTACCATTTGAATTTGTGAATATTTTTCTATAATATAATTTGATATTTTGAATAAGGGGAGGAAATATATAGGAATACCTTGGAGAAAGGATTTGAGAATCTATAACTTTCCTTCTTGACTTAGGAGTTCTCCTTTCCATCCTGCTAGGTTTCTTTGAATATTTCAAGGACACTATTCCAAAAGGTAGGAAGGACATTCTTGACTATTAAAGGAAGCCCTAGGTGTGGCAGGAAGATAAGCACAAGTACAACCCAAAATATATGTGTGTTATCTTATGTTGAATATTGGAACTCTAGCATTGGAAAAAGAATGACACTTTGAATAATTGATATGTTACCTAGAAGTAGTATCATAGTCATCTAATATGTGTTTCTAGAGTTTAGATTCTAATAGAGGCCATACCAAAAATGATAGCTTCACCCAACAATTATTATATTTCAAAAGGAGGAAAGGATGAAAGAAATTTTATACCCTTAAGCATACCAGATCCCATTGTACTCATGATATTTCTACCAATGACTTATGCAACAAGGATGAAAAGATATAGGGGTAAAGGGTTACCCCATCTAAGTCCTCTACCACTATTAATAAATCCTCTTGAGATAACATTGACCAATATTGAAAATATAGGAGTAGTAACACATTCTTTAATTTGACCCATAACTTTTTCTTGGAACCCAAATTTGTTAAGCACTTTGAAGAGAAAACCCCAAGAAACCTTATTGTATGCTTCAGAGATGTCAAGTTTAAATACCATGCCTTGTTTATGACTCTATTCCATGGAGCATATGAATTCATGAGTAGCGATAGCTACATCCAATATTTTTCTTCTTAGCACAAACCCTTTTGAGATTTAGATATCACCTTGTCTAGTAGAGGTTGAAGTCTAGATACCAGTATTTTAGAATACACTTTGTATATTGTATTATAAAGGCTGATTGTTCTAAAATGAGATATAGATTCCAACTTCATTATTTTGGGAATAAGAAAAATAAAGGTGTTATAACTTGTTTCAAAATATTCCCAATTCAAAAAATGCATGGACAAGATTAAGAACATCCCTCCCCAAAATTTCCTAGAAATCTTGAAAAGGAATGGGGGGAAACCATTTGGTATAGGAGCCTTGAAGGCCCCTAAAGAGAAAAAATCCATTCTAACTTTCTTTTTATTAATAGACATGGATGAATGAAGGTTATCATCTAGTGTTAGGATTGAAGGGATACTATCCAACATTTTATCAACAAGAATAGAAGGAAATTAAGGTTGTCTGGACTCAAAACTTGGAAAAAAGTAGAAGCCTTCTAACCCAAATCCTCATCATTACTAATCTCCAACCAATTTTCATCCCTAAGATTAGTAATGGTATTCCTCTCTCTACGATAGAGCACTGCTTGATGAAAAATAAAGTACTTGTGTACCCCTTCTTTAGCCATTGGACCCTAGATTTTTGTTTCCAAAAAAATCCTCTTTTTGCATAATATCCTTCCACTCTTCAGAGATAGATTTTTCCTTAAGAAGGGTAGCCTCATGTGTTCTTCCTTTAACCATAAAATTTTGTACCTCCATTAGGTTGTCAACAATTTATTTCTTTTTTCTCAAACATGTTTCCAAAGGATTACTTGTTTTGATCTTTAACCTTATTCTTAATATTAAGAAATTTCTAAGCCACTTTAAACATAGCAGATCCTTGGACCTAAATATTTGGCTAAACTATAGAAATATAATCTCTAAAATTTGGATGGAAATTCCATAGAATTTCACTTCTAAAGGGATGAGGGCCTTTGTCAGATCGACCAACCAAGCTGAGCAATAGGGGGTTATGGTTAGAACCAACTCTATGGAGAGTAAAGAGTTTGAATTTTTCAATAATGTCCCAATTAGAAGAGATGAGATATATCAAATCTAACCTATATTATATGTTCCCCTATGTGCCTATTTATCCAAGTGAAAGGTTTTCCATTGAGATCCACATCCATAAAATTTGCAGCATGTAAAAACTTAGCGAAGTCCACCATACTATTAGAATAGTCCATAATACCCCCATTTTTTCAAGGGGAAAAATAAAGTATTGAAATATCCCACAACCATCCAAGTGGCTTTTTAAAATTTATTGATTAAAGGGGCATTAACCTCCCATACCTCCTTTTTTAATCTAAAGTTAAGTGCATAAATGTTTGAAAGGATCCATTTCATACTAGAAGTAAATATCACCTCAAAACTATGTCTTGAAAAGTTGATACATTTTTCACTCAAGCTTCTTTGATTTCACATAGTGACAATACCTGACAATACCACCTAAGGCACCATTGGCCTCACTAATACAAAACTTGACATTAGGTGAAATTTTCAAGCAATATTTTTGAAACTTGTTTTAGACATTTTAACTTCTTAAAGCAATAAAATAACAATTATCTTATCAATAATATATATTTTTATCAAAAAACTACTTATGACTCGAACTATCAAGTTCTTTTATATTCCAAGATAAGATTCTTATTAATGAGTTTTCTTAAAGAAAACCTCTTAAGATTTTCTACCTCCCATTAACAATCTCCTTGACTATCTCTCTATTCCTAGCTTCTTTGTATTAGGGTCTTTTGATTTTACCCTCAACACCCACATCTATTGATTTCCTACATAGGGATTTATTAGATGCTTTTCCTTTTTAACCCAGGGTTACCCAATCTCGTTGCTCAATAGCAATATTGATATGGCTAACACTCCCTTCAAAAAACTTAGGAGCCTCTTGAGACCCATTATCTGGCCCTTAAAAAGTCTTTATTTTCACAAGGTTAATGGATCTTTCCACATTAGTAACATCTTTAATACCTTTTTCATCAGGTTTTCAGTCCTTCTACGCTAACTTGCATTATAAATTTCTGTTTTAATTACAGTACAATAAGCCTTCACTAGGAATGACATCTGAGAATGTGATTCCAAAAGTATTAACGATGCAGATTATACATCTGAGATGCTTTGCCGGCCACCTCTCTTTTGAAAGGTCATTTGGCTCAATTAATAAGAATCATCAGATGAGATTAATGGGTAATATCTTCTCACTTTCCACACCAGTTATTCTCGTAAAAGAGAGTGATCATCCAACCCTGACGATACGAATATATCCTTGATTATGTCATAAAGTACAATTAAATCAACATTAAGTTAAGATGGCTCCCAATTCAATGTACATTTGTTCATCACTATAATTCACAGTGAATATAATCCAGTTGTTTGCATCAACAACCACACAAAAGTTGGTGAGAAATGTAATAGTTACTTCTTTCTCTCTTTTAGCAGTGAGCATATCCCTTCTGTGGAAATAACCACGAAAGTTTTGTACACCCAAATGCCAACCTTCTAAAAGAAGATAATTCATTCACAAAACCTTCACTATATATATTTGTGTTGGCTTCGTGATTGGTCAAGGTAAGCTGAAAATGATGAGGACAGTGAGTCCAGGCAATAGCAAGGTGGTGGTGAAAGCTGCCCCACAGGGAGGCGAGATAAAGAAGATAGCGAAGGTGGCAAAACTCCCCCCACCGCGTGGGCAGATAAAGAAGAAGATACTGAAGAGTGTGGGGAAGTCTGTATTCAAGAGGACTGGGCATTCTGTGGTGTTTATGATACGCCTCAAAAATTCAATGGTGAGGACCAAATCTTGTATCTCTGCCAGATCACTCCAGTCTTTAGCAAGGCGTATCAGCTTTAGTCACAGTTCCTCTGCACCCTCTCCTGATCATTAAGGAATATTATCAGCGTAATAACAACGCTTTTGAATTAGAGATATATTTAACCTTTTAGTTCTTGTGTGGTTTTTCATTTTCTTGGGGAATTTGTTACAGCATGTCAAATCTTAGCATGTTTGAAGGGAGAGCAGACTACCTTTGGAACAAAATTTGTTCTCAGCTGAGTTCAGAATAATATAAATAATTGGGTTCATGCCATTATTGACTGATCTTATATCTTAGAGATTCTTTCAGTTATTCTGTCTTATATAATTGGGTTCATGTCATTATTGACTGATCTTATAGCTTAGAGATTCTTTCATTTATTGTGTCTTATTCAGTGATAGTTTATCTTTGTAGTTTTGCAGTTTTCTGTAAATTATAAATTTTCAACACTAATTTCATGGATTAGTTTATCAGTCGAAGTATCTTATTTGTGTGATTTTATTTTGATGGAGGTTGGTTCCCCTGTGTGGAGGTAATAAGTGATTCTGGCACATAAATTTTGAGACATTTTATTTTTCTGAAAATTTGGATTTTTGTTTAATTTCAGTTAGGTTTAATTTATTATTTTAACAAAATTTTATAAAAATGCATGTGATATGTATAAATATTTTAATACTAGTATAGATTCTTAGTATCAGTTGGAAGCTATATTTTATCTGATTAAAAGCTATTTTATTTTAGTTTGGAATTTAATACTAGTATAGATTCTTAATATCAATTGGAAGCTATTTTATTTGATTAAAAGTTCTTGTGAATCACTACTCGTGAAACATAGGTCAATGATTTTGACTCATAAAACTATACAGTTGAATCTTGATAGCAATACCGCAATTTGACACACTGTGGAAAATACCTCCTACTTATCAATTGATGAGCTAAAGGGCCTCTATAATGAATGGTTCCTAAGGCACAACACTTGCTGAAGGTTTTGCAAATGGGGTTGCAAGCTAAGTGGGCTTAACCTTGGGGAAAACTTTGTGGTTAAGCGTGCTTGAGCTAGAGTAGTACTAGGATGGGTGACCTCCTAGGAAGGCTTAGTGCTTCACCTCTATGAGAATCACCTAGATGCAATGAGTGGTATGTGGACCATTCATTTGTCAAAATTTCAAATACAATGAAATGCACATAGATTGTTGCTTTGTTTCCCAGTCAAACTGGAAATACCCAAAATGCGGAATGACAAAAATAGGTTGAATGGAGACACACAGAATTGGGCATGCAATATTTACTTCTTCTATTAACCAGAAAACAACATTTACAAAATGATTTCTTAAAGTTGAAACTAAAAACTGGGTATGTGCAGGATCATCATGGAAAACACAGGCCCTTAAGTGGCAAAAAATTCAGAAAAATCAGAGTTAGGCAACTTGACATAAAAATTTGAATAAGTCATCTATATTATTTCAAAAATATGTAACAATAGAATCTGTAGCAAATTGAATGTAGTTTCTAAACTACTAAGTTTGTTTTAAAAAAAATAATCTATTTGGTGAAAATTTGAAATTTCAATGCAATGGTACTTAAATTTCAAGGAAAAAATAAGAAGTAGGTGTTTGTCTGACCACCCTAACCACAATAAAACGATAATACATTTTTATAATATTTTAGATATAAGTAGAGGACTCATGACCCGATGTGATGCATATTTTTTTGTAATTTTTTTCCAAGTAAATAATTAATTATGAATTTTTTATTACAACTTTTTTAAAAATATAAAAACTCGTATGTCTGATCACCTTAACTTGGTCAAAACTTCATGAAATTCAATTTTTATTTTTTTAATCCTATAGTATGCGAAGCATAGAATGTGACACATATTTTGGATTCAAAAAATATGATACCATTTGAAAGCTATAGATGTTTTTCAATCAGGACTTTAGTTGTAATTTAAATAGAAAATGAATAATAATTACTTATTAAATTCAAAGTAAAGAATAATTTATATTAGTGGAAAGCTGAGAATATCTTTTAAAAACCCTTTTCGTTTCATCAATTTTGGGTAAAGAAATAGTCGTCGGCCACATACCCATCATATTGCCACTTTTTGGCCCATCATGAGCTTGCACATACCCAACTATAGATTAAAAAATAGATTTGCAGCAATCTGGAGATGCATCCAAAACATACAAAACTATTAGGAGCTTCTAAGAGCTCTCCTTCCTTCTATTCGACTAGAGCTATCTGCTGCTCCTGGCAAACACTGAGTAGTCAGGAGCTTTCAATTGCTCAATGTGCACACGTACAAAACAAAATACAACTGCTGCTATTTAGGAGCTTCTCTAAATCACACAGAGAACCCACACAAAAACATTCCTTTTCTCAAACTATTGTTGCTTAGGAAAAAAAGACTGCTATCTATATTCATTCCTTCAAATCTCTTCACAAAATTCTCACTCAAAATTTGAATTCACCTACCACAGTTAATTCTAGAAATTCAAAATTTCCTACCACATTAAATTCTAGAGTTGTTAGGAGAAAAACAGGGATGGAAATCTCAAAAAGAAAACTGCTATTGAAAAGGCTCCTAACAGGTAGGTGAGCTGGAGGCTGACGTAAAGAGGCTCAAGAATTAATATTTCCAACACTCCACCTTTGACTGAGCCGTCAAACAACTTTAATATTCATTCAAATCAACAATTCCCAAACTGTTCCTTAGGTGCTTGAAGTTGTCTTTGCTCAAAGGCTTGGTGAATATGTCTACTAGCTACTGCTTAGACCTGCAAAATTCCATTCTAATTTCAAGATTTTCAACCAATTCTCTAATAAAGTGATGCCTAATTTCAATGTGCTTGCTTATTCCAGGAAACACAATATTTTTCATCAAAGTTATTGATGAAACATTGTCACAAAAGATTTTTGTTTCATCCTCTTGTTCTTCTCTCAAATCTGCCAAGATTCTTCTCAACCAAATAGCTTTACATGCTACTGCATTTGTTGCTATATACTCAATCTCGACTGTTGATAAGGAAACTATGGGTTGTTTCTTGGAATCCCATGAGATATCTCCCAAAACCAAATGAAACACATATCCAGATGTGCTCTCCTATCATCCACACTCCCTTCCCAATCACTGTTTGTGTAACCAACTAGCCCAAAAGCATTTGTTGCACTATACAAAATGCCATATCCTTTGTTTCCATTCACATACCTCACGATTATTTTACCTGCTTGCCAATGTGACTCTTTTGGAGTCTCCATAAATCTAGAAATCAGACTTATAGTATGCATTATATCAGACCTAGTTGTTGTTAAATATATCAAGCTTCCAACCAAACTCTTGTACATGGTCGGATTCACATTGCTGCTACAATCTTCCTTGCTCAACTTCATATCTATGGTTGTTGGTGTTGGGGTAGGTTTTCTTTCAAGCATCCTAAATCTTTTCAAAATCTCTATTGCATACTTTGCTTGAGAGATAAAAATACAATCATGCATTTTTTTTACTTTTATGCCTAGAAAATACCTCAAGAGACCTAAGTCTGTCATTTCAAACTCTCTTTTCATGGCCTCTTTAAAATCACCAATGAGGAAATCATCATCCCTAGTGTAAACTAAATCATCAACATACAAGACAATAATTAAAACCTTACCATCAGCTACCTTGATGTAAAGAATGGGCTCACCATCGCTTTTTCTAAAGCCATTGCTCAACAAATATGAGTCAATCCTATTGTACCATTCTTGTGGAGCTTGCTTCAACCCGTAAAAATATTTCTTCAACCTTTAGGCTTTAGAATCTTCATTGTAGCCCATGAAAATACACTTTTCACCCTTGTCATCCAACTTTTTTCTTTTCTCTTTTGGCACAAGTTCATATACCACACAACTGAACACCCTCAAGTGCTCAATCATCCACTTGTACTTTGACCATGTCTCTTTTGGAATCTTATCAAAAATTGTCTTTGTAGGACTTCTATTAATCAAGTAAACAACTGTTGTTATAGCCTCTCCCCAAAATTTATTTGGGAGTCCCTTTTCTTTCAGCATGCTTCTTTCCATCTCCACGATGGTCCTATTCTTTCTCTCAACCACTACATTTTGTTGCGGAGTATAACTAACTGTTAGCTCTTTCTTGATGCTATTTTTCTTGCAAAAATTCATAAATTGATTGGAGGTATACTCTCCCCCTCTATGTGACCTTAGGACCTTGATGAAATGTCCACTCTCCTTTTTAGCTTGGGCTTTAAATAGTACAAACTTGTCAAAAGCTTCAGATTTATGCTGTAAAAAATAAACCCATGTCTTACAGCTATAATCATCTATGAAGGTCATAAAATATTGGCTCTTACCAATAGAAATTACTTGCATAGGTCCACACAAATCGGTGTGCACCAGCTCCAATGGTTCCTTTTCCCTTTTAGAATTACCCGATTGAAAGGGTTGCCTATGTTGCTTGTCTAAAATGTAGGCTTCACATCTACCACTAGGCTCTACAATGGCTAGTAAACCTCCAACCATACCCTTCTTTAACAAAATACTCAAACCAGCATAGCCTAAGTGTCCATATCTAAGATACCATAGCTTGGAAGGGTCTTGAATGATTGCCTTGAAGGCTACTTGCTATTGTACTGATGTATATTTTCTTGCAGTTGTGGACTGAGTTGAGAAACACTTTTCCGGCCTAAATGGAAACATCCTATTCTTCATCATTTGCATTGCCGCAATTACATTCTTTCTTCCATCCTTCTCATAAATGATACATTCACCCTTCTCCATAAAAAAATTGTATCATTTTTGGAGCAGTTGTCCAATACTCATCAGATTGTGCTTTATACCAGGGGAAAAATAAGCATCATCAATCTCCTTCTTCTCACCATGCTTGGTTCAAAAAATAATAGACCCCTTTCCCACAATTGGAACTATTTCATTGTTCCCCATTTTTATTTTAAATTTTACATTTTTATCAATGAAAGAAAATAAACTTTCATTACCACTCATGTGGTTGCTACAACCACTGTCCAAAAACCATACCTCATCACTGCCTTGCTCAACAATGTTGCACATGATGAAGGTCTTTTGTTGATTACCTTCAAAGACCTTTTCATCAGCCATATTTGCACTTTGCTTGGACTGATCATGTTGCTTTTTCCAGTTCTCACTTGCATAATGGCCAAACTTATGGAAATAATAACATTCAATATTTCTCTTGTCACCCTTCCAACTTGATTTGTTGTTCTTCTTGGCTTGTCCAGAGCTAGATTGAGAGTTGTTTTCTCCCTCTTGGTTGTGTGCTCATCCTGAGCTATCTTCTCTAGTATTTCCACATCTAGATTTGGCTCTACCACGTTCGAAGTTGTTTCTACCTCTCCCCCTGCCTCTTGAATTGGCTTGAGATTTGAAAGCTTGCTCTTGGGAAGAACTTGCAGACCTATTTAGGCGTTGCTCATGGGTTTGCAGAGAACCTATCAACTCATCAATGAACAATGTTGAGAGGTCTTTTCCCTCTTCAATGGCAATCATAACTACATAAAACTTTGTTGGTAAACTTTTGAGGATTTTCTTCACAATCCACTGGTCGTTCATGATTTCCACATTCACCCTCAACTGGTTTATCAAACCTAAGAGTCTTGTGTGAAACTCTAAGATGGAATCATTGTCCTTCATTTCAATAGTCTCAAAATTTCTTCGATGCATCTAGAGCTTCACCAATATGGCTTTATTAGTCCCTTTGTAACTAGTATGGAGGATTTCCCAAGCTTCCTTTGCATAATTAGCTACTACTATTCTGGGAAAAATGGCCTCTATCAAGGCTACTTCAATCAAACTCAATGCTTTTGCATTTTTCCTCCTTGCCTCCTTCAACTGGGTCTTTTGGTTGTTTGAGAGGGCAACATATGTTGTTGGATTAGTCACATCATTGAACCCACTAATCACAAAATCCCACAAATCATTTGCAACCATTATGGTATTCATCTTCTTTTCCCAAGCATCATAGTTTTGTCCATTAAAGGATGGTGGCTACTGCCACCTCTTCCCCTCATCTCCAGCCATGTCCATCCATGTCTCCAATAAGAAAACTTTAAACACCTAGAAAAAAATTCCCAATTTACTCAAGACTTAGGGCCTTCTGGCTCTGATACCATGTCAAAATTTCAAATAAAATGAAATGCATAGAGATTGTTTCTATGTTTCTTAGTCAAACTGGAAATATCCAAAATGTGGAATGACAAAAATAGGTTGCATGGAGACACACAGAAATGGGCATGCAATATTTACTTCTTCTATTAACCAGAAAATAACACTTACAAAATGCTTTCTTAAAGTTGAAACTACAAACTACAGATTACAAAATAGACTTGCGGTAATTTGGAGCTGCACCCAAAACATATAGAACTATCAAGGGATTCTAAGAGCTCTCCTTCCTTATATTCGACTGGAGCTATCTGCTACTATTGGAAAATACTGAGTGGTTAGGAGCTTTCAGTTGCTCGCTACACACACACACAAAACAAAATACAGCTATTTTTGTTGAGGAGCTTCTTTGAATCACATAGAGAACCCACACAAAAACATTCCTTTTCTCAGACTGCTACTACTCAAGAAAAAACTAACTACTATCTGCATTCATTCCTTTTGTCTTCACAAAATTCCCACTCAAAATTTGAATTAACCTACCACAAAAAAATTCTGAAAATTTAAAATTTCCTACCACATTAAATTTTAGAGTTGTCAAGAGCAAAATAGGGATGGAGATCCCAAAAAGAAAATTGTTGTTGAAAAGGCTCCTGACAGGTAGGCGAGTTGGGGGCTAACATAAAGAGGCTCAACAATTAATATTTCTAATTATCATGAGAGATGGGTTTTTGTGAACCACTACTCATGAAACATGGATCAATGAGTTTGATTCGTAAAATTGCATCGTTGAATCTTGATAGCAATATCATGCCTTTTTTTTGGTTAAAAGTTATTTTATTTTACTTTGGAACTATTTAATTTACTACACACATGGAGACACCCAAATTTTATGTGATGAATATATTATATTTATTATTAGATATTAATATTTTGAAATGTAAATGATTGTCAAATTTGAGGCAAAAGATAAGTTTTTGATAACACACTTAAACCATTAGATTTCACCCTTGATGTCATTGTAGAATATCTTTTGGTTAATAAATGTATTAAATGAAAGAAAATGATATTGGATCTCTAAAATTAAAAAAATGGTGGGGGAAGTAGGTGCATGGCCAATTGAGGAGATGGGGAGTGGCACAACTCAAACATCACAAGGAGATCAGTCACAAGAGTGGTCAAGAGCGAATGGGGAATGGCGATACAAAGATCAAGGTAGTGTTGGCCACTAGAATCAAAGCTGTAGTATTTTTTTGTTTTGTAAGATATATCTATGACAATAATGGCTAGAGGTAATGAGATAATCTGAATCCGTTGGTGGATAGTAGAAACGATCCCAAAGCATCCAACAGGGGAAATAAAGTAGTCGGAGAGAACAAAGAATAGAAATATTTGGCCAAGATCCCAAAGATATAAAGATGAAAGGAATGGGCAATAGGTTTTCATGACAAACAACCAAATGAACAAATGGTGGAAAGAAGGGAAACATTAGGAGATAGGAGGAAGAAGGAGGTTTTCAGGTTGTCAATTATGCACAAACTGTATAGGAGCGAATTTACACCCCTAGTGTAACTTCCCTTTTTGCATCCCTTCACCTTAGAAAATAAAACCCGAAGGAAAAATTCCACATCACTCACCTACCTTCCTTCCACTTAGCGCTTGTCCTATGTATCAGTGGGGGAATATTTGTTAGGGACATGAGCACAGTGCATGGACATCTGCATGGCACGCTTCCATCCATGACAGATTCCTTCCTCTGGTGGTCGGAGGGACTTTGCACTCTCCATTGGGCACGAAGTGTAATGCCTCTATGTCGATTAGCCAATCCAAAAAATGTCTCCTTCCCTCCCATTTTGATCTTGAAATTCCTATCTTCCTCATTCATTCCTTCTTCTACAATCTCTTTAGTATCTCTTGAGAATTTTGCTTGATCTTCACAATTCTAGCAATTTTCACAACTCCATTGAGCATTGCATCAGCTTGTTACTCCATCAACTTCATCTCTATATGTGTTGTGCTACCATAGAAGCTACGAGTTTGGAGTCTTACAAGACCCTCTTTCGTCACTGTTGTGACCGTGTTGACTTTTCCATGCTCATTGCCTTGCATTCTCCCTTCATTGGACTTGAGATCCTTTGGGTGGAGGTGGTATCACTTCATTCTCCTTTTCCTATTATGGTTTGATAGAGTAGCATTATATCTTTTGTAGTGTTCAATACACTCCTTTCTATTTCCTTTATCACATTTTCTACTTCATGGATTTTCTAGCTATTTGTGGAGGTGGAAACACGAAAGCGAGGGTTTGAATGAGGAAAATCCCTATACAACCCAACATTTTTCCCTATCTTGGCTATGTGTAGGTGAACATGTGCATGGAGCTCACTAGAAAACTAGAGCTTTAGTGAGTTGATATTCATCACCCTTATCTTCATCTACTTTCTTTATCATTTACATAGCTATTTTTCATATTTTTTATTCTATTTATTTCATTGAAATTAGTCAGCTAGACAATTAGTAGGTTTTCTTGCTTTCCATACTATATTTCACATTTTTTGGTAGATGGATGCCAGCGCACTAGAGAGATTCCAACACATCATGTTGTCATCCCAGACCCAAGCTACCATCCTCAAAAAGAGAGCTATCTAAGGTGTAGTTTGGACTCCAGAAATTGGCTCATCTAGCCTTATTTAGAATTTCATATTTGTAGAGTGACAAAAGTACTTAAGAGTGCTCTTCATTCTTGATTCTTGTCCTAAACACCTAGTAGCTTGAGGTAAGATAAGGTAGACCTTCGCTCTGAGCTCTCCATGACCTAGAACCTTGGTGTGGTTGGTCCCCCTACCTTACATTTTTGGTGAACCCAACGTGAACCATTTTGGTTCCATTTAGTGATGTTGAAGGGTCCTTTCCTTGTATTCTAGGAGTGTTGTAGATGTGATTGTTGTGAGGCATTCACCTTACAACCCAACCTATAACCCCTAGTGGTGTAGTTCGAAGGTTCCATAAGTGTCATAAAATGAAACCTTAATTGGGTCACTATCCAATTGAAAAACCTTTGGGGGATCTGTGAAAGTTTTGTTTAGTGTATGCGATGGCCTCCCTTTTGCATCTACCTATCCATTCTACATAGCCTGTGAGTAGTTCTCCTAGTATAAATTTCACCTTGCAAGACCTTTCGATGGGTTATAACAAGGAGCCATATCCTCTTTACAACCCTACGTGAATCAACGAAAGCACTATAACAGGTGTTCTATTGACTTACGTGTCAGGTGAATGTGATTACTGAGGAGATTATGTTGATCAATTTTTTGCACAAACATGGGGGGTAAGTGCACAAAGTTGAGTCCATGAAACGTGGAAGTTTTTCCCTTAACCAAAATATTAAAATCGGCTTTGATAAAATGGGATCCTGTTTAGCTTTGGGATCCCGAGCCTGAACGTGAAACGAGATCCCGCTTTTTAAAAATCGGGATCCTAAACTGATGGAGAAGGAATGAGATCCTGATTACTATGAAATGGGATCCTGATTTGTAGAAATCGGGAACCCGTTTTGTAGAAATTGGCATCCTATTTTGTAGAAATTAGGATCCCATTTTATATTGCTATTTATTTTTTAAAAAACAAAGTTCATTACACAGCAAATGGGATCCTGAGTACAAGTGACAACGACCCCCACAAACAGCTACAAGTACCCACCCATGCCCTATTTTTTTGCATTTTTCTATTTTTTATTGAAATTGTGAAGAAAATAAGTGAATTTGGCATGTTTTTTTTTATTTATTTCATGTTTTGAGCATTTTTTTCCTGTTATAGTAGAAATGAGTAATTGTAAAAATAGACGAAAAAATGCAATGAAACCTGAATATTTTTTAATAGAAATGAAAAAATGAACCTTGAATTGTGTTTTACAAACAAAATTTAACTTTTGAAACCTAAATTGTTTGATTAAACCAAAAAAAATTGAATTTGAAAACCCTAATTGAAACAAAACAAAAAATTTGCATTTCAAATCCCTAGAAATCAAAAAGAAATATAAACATTGCATTTACAAATCCAAATCAAGCTTTTTGAAACCCTAAATTCAAATCAAAGCGAAAAAATTGAATTTGAAAACCCTAGTTTGAATTGAAATGAAAAATTGCATTAAAACCCTAATTGCTTAGAAATTGAAACCCTAAATTGAATTGGAACAAAAAAATTGGTTAAAAACCCTAAATTGAAATTGAACAAATCATTTTGATTTTGAAAACTAGGTAATTTCGAGCTCAAAAAAATCATCTGCATTTCTTAAATGTTTTAAATTTTATTTACATTGTATGGAAAAAATGATATGGTAAAATTTAGTTTCAATGTTAAATTATAATTAGATTAGAAAACAATATGTTAAAAAATAGTTAAAATTCATAAAGTTTATCTTGATGTTTGTTTGCAAATTTAGTTAGCAAATTCGTAAATCTAAGCATGTACAATCAATTCCAACTGGCACTAACTTGCAAGTCTAAATTATTCCAAGGGCCACCCAAACTTCACCCTAAGTTTGCTAAACCCTAGACCCTGAACTATAAAATCTAAACCCTCAACACTAAAACATTTGAATTTTGTCTTAGGACCTTAAAATGAAATTTAGTTGCCTTAAAAACCCTCTATTGTCATCATTCAGTAGAGCTTTTTGTAATGTTTTCACTTATTTGAACACATAATATAAAACCTTTTGGTTTCTACAAGTTTATGAAGAGTGGATGATCACTCTCTATGACACTTAGACATGATCATTAGGGATCTAAATCATTGGAAGAAAATTTTATTCTATTATATCCACAAGATAGGAGAGCGTGAGTGAGAGTGCTATGGGTAAAGTTTCTTTCATTGGACATACCTAAAATTATGTAGGTTCAATGTCAAGAATGGGTATATTTGGTAGATTTATGAAAACTATTATGAATATCTAGAATACCATAAAAGTATCATTATAGCAATTCCAATTGGAAACACTTGGGTATATATCATATGAAATTTAAATCTAGTAAGGTGTCTATTATATAGGAGAGTTGATAATACATGGAAAGAGGTTTTTATGGGAATATATGTATTAAGAAACACATACCATGACCTCTATAGGATTTTTAAGATGTGATCCTAGATAATAATCCACCCATCCTCAATCATAATGGATTCTTTAGCAATTAAGAGATTCAATAACCATAAAATTACCTATATTTTGATACTATATAGATTTAAGTGGAAGGATGTAAATGCATCAATAAGGAGATCAAGATGGAACCATTTAACACCTAGAAGGTACACCTATTACATGGGAAAGGGATGAGGTACATGATGATAGGTTGGAGGAACTATGCTATTATTACAATTTAGAGATAGGAGGAGGATTCATATTATGCTCCTATAAATAAGAGGTTAATTTAGAAGATTAAAAGAACTAGATAATAACAAAGGAAATAATTCTATAGAGGGAGTGAGTGGGATTGTTGGAAATATACAAGGAGAGAGGTGAAGGTCCCAACACCTACATAGAGTCCTACATGAAATACACCAATCTAGGCACTTCCTAGAAGGATCAAGATCCATGTGAGTAGCCTCTTTTTCTTTTTGTATCTTCTACATATGTATATTTTTTCCTTTATTATGTGATTAAAATTATGTATGATATAACTTATTAATAAGTGATTACAAGTATAATTATTAAAATATTTCATATTTATTTTGATATCCTCTAATGTAGGAGGAAATTTTTACTTGTTTTGATAGATGTACATGTTATTTTTGTGATATGTGTAGATTGATTCATTTTTAACATGATACTTTTTTTTATTAGAGGGGTAAACACTTTTGACCCAGATCTAGATGGAACCATTGAGGCTATAGTATGACTAAATTTGGACCTCACTAGACATCTAGATCCCCTTAAGCCATCCTATCACCCTAAATCGTAAATCAATTTCTTAAGGCATCCCAATATGACATTTCTTAAGGGGATCAAAGAGGTTCTTAAAATTTGGTGAAGTTTCCCAAGGCAACCAAATTTAACAATAATAATATCATGCAAGATTATAATATGAATGGGATTTCATGATCTAGGTTGGTCAGTTGAAACAAGAGTAGATCTCAATCAACTATTCCACAAGAAAATGTTCTTCACTAACTTGCAAGTTCATTATATTCCAAGGGGCATCAAAACTTCACCCTAAGTTTTGTAAACCCTAAACCCTGAACTCTAAAATCTAAACCCTAAACACTAAACCATTCATTTTTTCCTACCTGACCTTAAAGTGAAATTTGGTTGTCTTAGGAAAATCTACCAAATTTCATTCCCTTATGCCATGTAATTTTTTCATAGGATCTTACTAAATATATCCCCTTAAGTTATCCTATTACCCTAAACCCTAAAATCTAAACTCTAAACCCTAAACCCTAAAGCCATCATTTTTTCTTAGGCTCTTAATGAAATTTGGTTGCCTTAGGCAACTCCACCAAATTTCATTCCCTTATGCCATGTAATTTTGTCCTAGGATCTTACTACATATATCCCCTTAAGTTATCCTATTACCCTAAACCCTAAACTCTAAACTCTAAGCCCTAAACCCTAAATCCACCATTTTTTCTTAGGCTCATAATGAAATTTGGTTGCCTTAGGAAACTCCACCAAATTTCATTCCCTTATGCCATGTAATTTTTTCCTAGGATCTTACTCCATGTAGATCCCCTTAAGTTATCCTATTACCCTAAACCCTAAACTCTAAAGTCTAAACCCTAAACCCTAAAGCCATCATTTTTTCTTTAAAGGCTCTTAATGAAATTTGGTTGCCTTGGGAAACTTCACCAAATTTTATTCACTTGAGCCATGCCATTTTCTCCTAGGACCTCACTAGATGTAGATCCCCTTAAGCCATCCTATCACCCTAAATTGTAATTTGATTTCTTAAGGGGTCCCAATATGAAATTTCTTAAGGGGATCAAAGAAGTTCTTAAAATTTGGTGATCAAAGTTACCCAAGGCAACCAAATTTAACAATAATAAGATCGTGCAAGATTATAATATGAATGAGATTTCATGATCTAGGTTGGTCAGTTGAAACAAGAGTAGATCTCAATCAACTATTCCACAAGAAAATATTCTTCACTAACTTGCAAGTTCATTATATTTTAAAGGGGCACCAAAACTTCACCCCTAAGTTCCTGTAAACCCTAAACCCTGAACTCTAAAATCTAAACCCTAAACAGTAAACCATTCATTTTGTCCTACCTAACCTTAAAGTGAAATTTGGTTGTCTTAGGAAAATCCACCAAATTTCATTCCCTTATGCCATGTAATTTTGTCCTAGGATCTTACTACATATATCCCCTTAAGTTATCCCATTACCCTAAACCCTAAACTCTAAACTCTAAACCTAAACCCTAAAGCCATCATTTTTTCTTAGGCTCTTTAATGAAATTTGGTTGCCTTAGGCAACTCCATCAAATTTCATTCCATTATGCCATGTAATTTTGTCTAGGATCTTACTACATAGATCCCTCTTAAGCTATCCTACCCCTAAACCCTAAACCCTAAAGCCATCATTTTTTCTTTAAAGGTCTTAATGAAATTTGGTTGCCTTGGGCAACTTCACCAAATTTTATTCACTTGAGCCATGTCATTTTCTCCTAGGACCTCACTAGACATAGATCCCCTTAAGCCATCCCTGTCACCCTAAATCGTAATTCGATTTCTTAAGGGGTCCTAATATGACATTTCTTAAGGGATCAAAGAAGTTCTTAAAATTTAGGATCAAAGTTGCCCAAGGCAACAAATTTAACAATAATAAGATCCTGCAAGATTATACAATATCAATAGTTAATTGTATTTTCATTCAAGTAACATGTTCCTTAGACATATAAATGAGGCTTACATATAATTTTATCATTTGTATTCAATTATTTAAGGCCATTTATATTGAATGGTTTAAAGGTATTTCCTAAACATGTATCTTACATCTTGAAATTACAAATCTAATGTAGGTTCACTCATATCTTAAAGATCACATGGATCCATTCAATAATATTCACAATCCACCTCCACGCATCCATCTCCACCACCTTCACCTCCACCTCCACCCACTCAACCTCGTAACCCCCCACCTCCACCACCTGAAATCAATGAACATGCTCATTTGCAAGCACAAATCAATGCCAATGTTAGAACCATCCAAGATCAAATCAATATTTTTAGTGACATGAATTTATGATTTTGGTTCTAGATGGATATTTTTAGTGACATGTATTTATAAATTTGGTGGAATTTATGAACTTATAATGAATAATATATAATAGTATATATTTTATGACTATATACTAGATCATGATTTCTCCTACTGAAAAATTGTAATATATATGTGTGTGTGTTAGACATAAAATGAGATTTTGTGAATGTTTCAAGTTTATTGTTTAGTATGTATGTGCATGTATTAAAAATTTTCTTATATAGTTCTTAAATTTTGAAATTTGTATTTATGTACATAGTTTAGTTTAATGATATGTACGCATGCAAATTATGCATCATATTTTTTATTTTAAACGTACATGTACATGCTAAATTTTGAATTTTGTATGGACATGCTCTTGAGTTGAACAATCAATGTATATATATGTGCATTTCAATTAAATATATGATCTTAATATATATGTTGCTCATCCTATTTCAATTAAATATATGATCTTAATATATGTATGCACATCCTATTTTGTATGATTTAATGCAGGTACACATTTATATCGAGCATATCATGGATGATTTTTACATTGATGATATCATCAATCCACCACCTCAGTCACAACCACATCCACCTCTGCCTCCCCCTCCACCTCCACCTCCCCCTCCCCATCCCCCTCCGCCTCCCCATCCACCTCCACCTCCCCCTCCACCTAATATGCCACATCCAACACTATCGCATCTAACGAGGCTCGCTTGAGAGCATGTATAAATGATCAAGTTGCATCCTTACAAAATAAAATCAATGCTATGTAGAGTCAAGCATTGATTCCTCCACATGTGAGACATTTTGCATCTGTGATGCAAAACGTTGTTGATTCCATTAGGATGATTGATTCTGATCTTGATAGGCATCAATGAGAGAGAGAAAAAATGAGACAATTTTATTCTGATGGTCTCTCTTACAAACAAATATTAGAACTTAAAATAACGAAAGCCCATCTAGCCCCCTACTTTCTTGACCCCGTTACTTGACAACCCATTCCACCCAACAAATCTAGAATATCCATGAGGTGGTGCATACATCCGTATATGAGTGCACATTTTTGGGATCAATGGTATATGGTTTTTGATAGTCCCCCACATGCTAATTGGGAGTGCCCATTGTATTTTTTGAGAAAATTGTATGTAGAGTTTGTTTTGGGGAAAAAGACCAATTATTTTCATTTTAGATCATTTCAGGGTGTTGGTGGCGGCATGCCACAATAGAGATTAGGGGAAAGGGTTGATCCTCAATGCCCCATGCATGCACAACCCCTTATTGTTGCTCCTAGTCCTCCCATTCCTGCACCTGTACATCATCGAGCTTTGGTCTCAACATTAGGTTCCCTTAGTACACTCGCAGGAGACCTTGATCAACATGCTTCTGTGATAGCGGGTGGGGAGCATAGAGATGATGATGATGGAGGATTTTTTTATAGAGCTGGTCTGAGTACCACTCCAGGAGTGTCGAGGCCTGTCCCCCATATATGTACTAGTTGTCATCAAGTATGCTATGGACTTGATCAGGCCACACCTAGTTCAGGTGGATGGGGAGATTCTAGTGGTTCAGCTAGTCGCATTAGTTCATTTGTAGAGTTTCTCACAGTAGACCATCACCCTGAGGACACTGCGACATAGGTATAAGTATGCATCTAGATGTACGTTCATTTTATAAGAATTTTGATGGTTGTATATATCAAAGAAAATTTTGCAATACATTTTAACAATCAAATTGTTTGGTGTACAAATGACACTAACGATGGGGCAATCATCTATTCCATGAGTACATACATCGACACCAGTCGTACTCAGCAACCCTTATGGGGTATTTTGATTTCAATTTTTAAAATTATATATGAAATCATAAATTATTTAACTTGAGTTTTAAATTTATAATTGAATCACATATATGTTTGAAATATTTATGTTGGTTTAGGTGAGTCAATCAACATCCACGTTGATTCCTCCTGAGGGATTGTCCAAGCACTCCTCCACTATCGAGCGTCATAGATCAGGGGCAAGTACATTCATATTGTAAATTTGTTTAAAGTTTACATTAGTATAGTTACAATTTTATGAGTTTTGAATTCACTAGATATATGAAATGCATGCATGTACACTTGTAAATATTATAAGTGTTAAATGTCTATGTACATGTATGTCTAGGTTGATACCACAATAAGAATGTGCATTGGGAAAAATTTTGACGTTGCAGCTACTCGTGAGGCCACTGATTTCCAAGTTGTTTACAAAACTTTCTACACAAAATGTGAAAACTTGAATATATATGTATATATATATATATATAAAAACCTAATTCAATTGTACATGCTTTAATTTTGATCTTGTAGGACTTTGTTAGTGCAACTTTCAGCCTTGAACCAAACATAGTTACACCACCAGGAGGACATGTAGAGTAGGTTCCAAATCAAATGGTAATTTAATTTTTTTATTATATTTAAAGTCAATTATAAATTTTAAATTGAATATATACATAATATGAGATGTTTACATATTCTTTTTCTTTTATAGCATGAGACACATCTTGTAGTTGAGCATGTACAGATAGGTTCTCGAGAAGAGCCTAGTGCACAACCTCGGAATACGGTACAATTAAAATATGATAAATTATAAATTAAATTGAATTAAAAAAATAATAATTATACAGTTGTACATCTAATTTCTAATTTCTTTGTCTTGTTTATGTAGATTGATTTAGAGAATTTAGAGGTTGCTTCAGGTGCACCAGAGCACCCAGACGTAGATATGACGGTAATCTAATTTTATGATGGATTATAAATTAAATTGTCATTAAATCTTTTTTCATTGTCTTACATCTGATTCCATCTTTCTCTTGTAAAGAGTGTTTCAGGTCATCCACATAGTTCGCATGGTGTGAAGAGGTCTCTTGATTATAGAGATAGTACATGACCTAGAAACATGTGATTTTATGTGTTATATTTTTTTTATTTCATGGACTATATTTCTTGTTTCTCATGTACTCTATTGGACTTTATTTCATGTGCTTAATATATTGGTTTCATGCACTTAATATGTTACATAAATTATGGACTTTATTATTGTTTGAAATTTTAATTTACACATGTACATTTATGCATTTTATATTCATAGTCAAGACATTAATATAGGACATTAATGTGAAATTTAGTGATCTCATACATGATATTAATATAGGACATTTTAATATTTATACTTTTCAAATTTAGTGATTTCATACATGATATACATGATATGTACATTCAATAAATAGCAATAATTAATCAATGAACTTATTCAATTCACATCAATCAATAATCAGTCAATAAATCATAATTTACAAACAAAAGCAATCTATTTATATACCAAAAAGGATAAAATTTTAAGAACTAAACAATACCATAGAAGATTAGAGAATAAAAGCATTAATAAATTCTATAAATAATAACATCTAACACTAATTTATAAGATGTCAAAACAAATAATGACGTCTTAAGGGGATGTCTAAAGGGGTCGTAATAGAACTTCTTAAGGGGATGTCTTAAGGGGATGACTTAAGGGGTCTTAAGGGGATGTCTAAAGGGGTCATAGTAGAACGTCTTAAGGGGATGTTTTAAGGGGTCTTTAGGGGATGTCTAAAGGGGTCATAATAGAACGTCTTAATTAAGGGGATGTCTAAAGGGGTCATAATAGAATGTCTTAAGGGGATGTTTTAAGGGGTCTTAAGGGGATGTCTTAAGGGGTCATAATAGAACGTCTTAAGGGGTCTTAAGGGGATGTCTAAAAGGGTCATAATAGAATGTCTTAAGGGGATGTCTTAAGGGGTCTTAAGGGGATGTCTAAAGGGGTCATAATAGAATTTCTTAAGGGGATGCATTAAGGGGTTATAATACATCTTAAGGATATAATTGATTTAACAATATTGTATGCATGATATCTAGTGATTATACAATTAGACATAAAGTTTCAAAGTAGGAAAACATGCACATTTAACAAACAAAATATATGGAATACTGATTTGATACATAGAAGTACATAGAGTATGTTTAATTCTATAAGTATGTATGTACATATATGTCATCTCAAAACAATGTTTACAAAATTTGGATATGCCATCTCAAAAACATCTCAAACTCATGGCTAGAATGTAGTAGGTCTTCACACCACCTGATATCAAAAAGGTACAAGCAATATCAATGAAATCATCAAAACATACATATTTTAATTTATATAAAACTATCTATATGTACATAACTCAAGTACCTACATTTAAAAGTATTCCACACATGTTTGTAGGTTGAATCCAGGCATCCTCTCCTTTTTGTTTCAAAGTATTAGATCAATGCAATGATGGCTTAAGGATACAAAAAATGACAATAAATCAATTTTAACTATTAATGTCCAAGCAATCAATATGTAATCAAAACATGTATTTAAATATAATTTAACTAATAATTACCTGTTTTTACCAAGTATTCCATGTTGTCTAGGTTGAATCTGCATGGACTAGATCCTTTTTGTGATTATGCCTTAAGGATGTATAAAAGGACAATTTAAATCAATTTCAACTAATAACACACTTGACCAATGTTGAAACATGTATTTAATGTATTTAAAAGGAAAAAATAAAACTAAAACTATATTTACCTGTATTTACTTATTCCATTGTACCATCTGCATCCTCTCTTTTTTGCAATGCATCTATGATTGCCTCATGATCTTCCATAGAAATTGACCATAGCACTTTTTTTGAAGGTCTTCCATGATACCGCTCTAGTTTTATATTTGTTACCACCACCAAATGTGAATAATGTATAATTTTTTTATGTGTTTCATAGTCTTCGAATGCAGGTAGACCATTCTTTCTTCTCAAGTATTTTCATAGTCAAGTTCCAACAACCACCACTGATCCTATTGGAAAACATGTTCAAAAACCATCATCAAATAAGTTCTCAAAATTTTCTTAAGGAGATCAAAGACTTGTTCTAAAAAATTGCTTAAGGGGATTTAAAACTTGTTATCAAAATTTGCTTAAGGGGGTGTCTTAAGGGGATCACCGTACCTGTTGGATAATGAAAGCCATCATCATCTTCTCGAGGTGTTATTAACTTATTTTTAGTTTCCACACAACGAGCCAACCAATATTATGTTTGCTCTTCATTCCCCTCAGGTGCAATAACAACATACACATGTCCTGCCAACAAAATTCAATTTAATAACTTGTGCATATTCATATAAATAATTTAGTATTACAAAATAACTTAATAAAGTGAAATAAAATGAAATAAATTGAATAAAATTACCTTCTTGTACAAGGTCTGAAACATGGTCATAATCTTCAGATGCAAACAGTTGATCATTTTCTTCAATAGTTCTTTCATATTGATTATGTGCTTCTATAGGTGTCAACGATCTTTGCTCCCACTGTTCAACCCATTCTATATTTTCACATGCTTCCCAATCTCCTGAGATACAAAACTGAAAAAAACATGCAAGCTCCCTTGTCCAAATATTCCATGTGCTTGTTGCCACACTCCTAAATGAGTGCCATTTAGTAGATCCATTGATTGTCTCACAATAAACTCTAGGTACAATGTTCTCTTCTTCCACCAACCAAAAGAATCGATGAACTGTAGAGTAATCACTCAAACTAGGTGCAGATAATCTTCTATTACACCAATCCACAATCTCACGTGCATCTTTAAATTTTATTGAATCCTCAAATTTTAATTGTTCTCTAGCAAGAATTCTTTTGACACATGCACCAGCTCCATCGTGTTCTCCTTTACCATGCCCAGCTTAAAAAAAACTCCATATATGTTGAACATTAAGTTCATTGTGAACCCTACTTAACCAATAGAACATTCAAGCATTCTTGAATTGCCCCGTACAATTATCTAACCATATGAGGTGTTCTTTCATCTAGATTCCTCTTTCTCTTAAATTTCTATAAAATATACTAAAATAGTATTGAACAAACTCTGATGAGTGTAACCAATTGTCACTCAAATAAAAATGATACTCCCTCAAAAAAATTTTATCATCCTCAGCGCTATCATCTGCATGTCTATAAATAATATGGACAAACATAGCTACTTGCACTAAATTATAATATTGAGATTGAATTTCCTCTTGCGAAGCGAGAGTATAATTATCCGAAAAATCTACCACTAAAAGTATAGTACCAATTGGAAATGTGTTTCTACATGTGCGAAATTGGCCATCGAGCCATCAAGCATGTTCATAGTGCATGACATATTTTGGTACAATTTTATTCTTAAATTCACTCATAAATGCATGCATGTCTAACTTTTTCTGTAACTAAATCATAACGCTTTCCTTATTTTCCATCTTTTAAAGAATAGTGAACATTCCTAAATCTTTTGAAATCTACTAATTGTTGACCAAAATCATGATCAACACTTTCATGCAAACAAATTCTTAAAAATGAAAGATTTCCACAATTAATGCATTGTCCAGAAATACAAGAACTTAAATAAAATAATTTATCATTAGATTTTTCACAAAACAAACTTGAAATAAACTCTCTTATTGCTTCAGGTGGCATATCAATACCACAATCCTATATAATCATGTTAGTATGCAAGGTACAATGTATATATTGAAAAACATCATAAAAATAACGAAATTGAACATGTATTTTACAACAAGATATTCATTGCTTATTAATTTTTACATACCATAGTTTACATTTTTCAAAAGACCTTTGACTTATTTTAATATTACCAGGTAATACTGAATTGCTACAAAATTTTCTATAAAATTCAGTTTGTGTTGTATCTAATAGGTGTTTTGGGTGAGGATCGCGAACTTTGGACCCCACCCTTAATTTTAAAACATCTCTAGCATTAGATAAAACCCTAGTATTATCATGCCAATATTTTTCGATCAAAGATTTAATTTCAACATTCAATTTTATATCAAACCTCGGTAGTTGTCCACTGAAACTCCAACATTGATTGATAGGATCATTTTCTATACTTTCCCTTCTTTTTTCCACTCTTAGTAATGTTTTAGGATGTATTTTTAAAACTTCACTAATATTGCTTACCATTCTTTTATTGAAAGTTGCTTTATTAACTATAGCAATTGTTATAGCTCTTCTTGCTATGTTTTTATCTTTAGTTCAACTATTTTTCCCAATAGATTGAATAGAAATAGCAATAGTAGACATAACATGTTTTAATGATTGATCTTTTCTTTTTGGTTTAACATAAAAGCCTAACCTTTTCATTACTTTCCTCGTTTTTTTATTCTCATCAATTGCATCATTAATTGACATTGAAATGCAAATTTTTTATGATAAAAGAATTTGGTGTAAATTCTATTTGCATGTGCTCTTATTTGCCTCCAAGAAATTTGACCAGGAAGATTATCGAAAACACCACTTTCAATTTAAAAAAAAAGAATTTTCATTAAATTCAACATCACATTCTAGATTTTCATCTTCATTTCATCTTCATTTTCATTTACATTTTCATCTTCATTTTCATCAACAAAACGGTTTTCATTTTCATTTTCATTTTCATTTTCATCAAAAATACAGGTTTTGTTTTCATTTTCAAGAAAATGATCATTTTGATTTTCATTTGCAACAAAATATTTTTCTTTTTTGTTTTCAACAAATTCTATAAAATTTTCATCTTTCTAAATATTGTCAATGTCAACATCATTAAGTCTAGCATCTTGTAAAACTTCTACATATAAATTTACCATTTCACAAACATGTGGATTTGAAGATGTACCTAGATTTGTGCATATTGAAACATTCTCCATAGAATTCAAAGAGGGATTTGAAACATAGTAGGACTTGTTTGTATAATCATATTCTTCTCCAAATTGACTCCTTGCAAATTAGCTTCATCTACAACCATGGTATCCTCAATGTTTTCATCTTCAATAGTTGTGGAATTGGTTGCTCCACCATCATTCATTGATTTCATTCTCATTCTTCTTTGTCTTTGTCTTTGTCTCTCCTTCTCTCTATTTGCTTCAACTTCTTGAGGAGTCAATGTCTTCCTTATTACGAGCTTTATCTCCCATAATTATAAAATTATCAAGCACAAATGAATGTTAATAGTGAAATACTTCAAAATATTCAATCCAAATTGGAATTTGAATACCTATTAGGACAAAATTATTCCTCTTGTGTTCCTCAAAATAATTAGAAAACTAGCACAATTCCACTTTAAATTTTTTTTTCTTCATGCCTCCTTTAAAAAATTCAATCCATATTGCAAATTGAAAATATTTTGTTCCTCCAAACAAGCACAAAAATAACACAATTCCACTTCAAAAATGGTGTAGATGATGCCCTGTTTGATAAAATCAACTAAAAATCAAGTTCACCACCTATAAATACAATAGCTCATGAAAAATAGTTTACTTTTACTACTCTCGGCTGTACAGATTTCACAGTAATTTTTTGCAGTATATTTAAATAAAAGAAATAGGATCCCATTTATAAAAACCAGGATCTCGTTCTATAATCGGGATCCCATTCTCTGACATTGAATGTGGGGACCGTTGGAAGGGAAATGGGATCCCGTTTATAAAACAGGATCACGTTTCCTTCCCAACGGTCTGAATATTATAGAATAAGGAACGGGATCCCAATTATAAAATGCAATCTCATTTATTAATAAACGAGATCCCATTTTATAATTGGGATCCCGTTTTTTAAAATTTAAATTTTTATTTGCTTTGTGGTCGGGTTTTTTCCTAGGATTTTGGTTCAAGAAAAGTATTGGAAATCCGAACCTAGGCCTTCAACCTAGTTTGACTTGCAAGTTGAAGGTCCTAACAATGTCAAAGAAAAATACCAACTTTGGACATATGGCTGACGACTTTTTTTTGATTATTTTTTCTATTTTTCATTTAATTTCTAATAAAATTGGTCCATAAACTTTAAATATCAAGGTTTTTTACTATTTTAATAACTTTTGATCAACATAACATTTTGACAAACGGATTGCACGAGAACAAACTTCAAAAATTATTTTCATTTTTTTTTTAAATGATAAGTTTAGGTCATCTTATGCATGTCGTACACGTCGATTTTTCAAAACGACAAATCTGCCTAATAAAAATTTAACAAAAAAAATATATTCAATAAAAAATCACAAAAAAATATCAAGAACAAGCTTCAGTGAGTCACAAATCTTTTCCAAAAAGGATTTAGAAAAATACGATAATTTAAATCAAAATATGGATGTCGTACACGTGCATGGTATGGTAAAAAAAAAGTGACTTTTAAATAGTGGTTTTTAGAAATGCCTATTGAAACTCAATTTATACAATATGGGTATTGAAATAAATTATATATTTGGAAACTAGACTCTGAGCACTACATTTTATGACTGGTGACTTTTTTAAATATTTCATCTCTAAGTGCTTCAAATTTTAAGGTCAAATGTGTCAAATTCTGAAAATCAGGAAAAACACTTCCACTTTTTGGCCAAAAAGTGGACTCAACTTCTTGCACACACCCATGGGTACGATGCACCTGAAAGTACCATTCATACACATAATTGATTTTTTTACCTCCCCTTTGCAACATCACCTTGTTAGTCTTCATTGGACCTAAGTAAGTAAACTTGCTCTTTGACATAATCTTGGGGTCTAAACTCTTCAAAGTGAAAATGGTTATCCCCTGGTTAGTCGCTATGAATGTAGTTCCCTCGGTGGTGCATAAATGTCTAAAATTCATCCATGAGGGTTCAATGCACGTAATCCATGACATTATCTATAAATTGTCAGTTGCACATGACCTAGCTATTCTTTGGATCACTTTTGGCCTACACCCATTGGTCCACTTCCACCAAGGATGGACCTCTTGTACCGAACCTATGAGAAGTACAAGAAGGGGCGCTTAAGCCTAAAGTGAGATACCCTCCATCTCCTCATGTTGTTTCACATAAGGTATGTTTGAAAGCTGACAATGATGCCACCCTAGCTTGAATAAGAGAAGGGAAGAGATCTTGAGGGTCTTCTTCTTCCTCTCACCCTATTGTGGCGTCATAAAATTTTGGTCCTAGGTAATCTTATGGTGTCTACTTGGTGAAAGCCCAAGCGTCTGACGTTCAAACTTTTCATTCTACCTATGGTGCCTAGGCCTATTCAGTATGGTAATGGGAAGGGTTCCCATGGGAAATCCTCTATGTCTTGTCCTCCTACCACTCCTGCTTCTAAGGAAGTGAATGGGAAGAGGCCCGTCATTGAGGTGTTAGAGCCGACTCCCCTCATTGTCATTCCAACCTCCTCTTAGTCTCTCCCTCCACTAGAAACGGCTGTGATGGACACTTTGATGGCCGAGCAAGAGCCTCCTATCCCATCTCAACTCTAGCCTCTAGCTCTTGGAGTCACAAAAATCGCATTGCGTGTGAGTGCAAGCGTCAACAAAAAGATTTGGTGGATAAGTAGGCCACTTTGTAGAGGAAGGAAGGGGAGTCGACCACCCCTATTTTAGGACTTGTTGTTTTGTCCTCTTCTCCCATCCCCTTTGCTTTAGTTCATTCAACCTCAATGCTGCTTTTGGCTCTTGGTCCAAGTGTAAACACCACTAACCCTAAAAAGGTGTAGGTGTTTATTCCTCCTTTGGTTGAGTGCCCTCTCTTGATGTTCGTTCCAGACATCCCTACATTCTCTAAGCCCATGGACATGCCGAATACCTCGGTGGTGTCTGTCGCAATTATTTTCTCCTCCTCCTGTGCACCTTCTACCTCGTTCATGGGAGTCTTGCAACCTATGATGAAGTGAAAGGTGGAGGATGGCCCTGCTAGTAATGGAGGTGAAAAGAGGATTCCACCCTCTTCAAAGGGTGGTTCTACATTAGCATGTGTTGTCCTTGTGATGGAAGAAGCTCTAGTGTCCCCTGAGTTTGCCATTGCTCCTGAGTCACTCAGTGAGCCTAGTAGTGAATCTCAGGTGTTACCTCCCTTGTTTGTTGAGGTAGCACATGGCACTCCTATGAAGTCCATGTTTAACTCTTTGGATGAGGTCCTGGTCCTATTGACGATCTTCACAAAATTGCTGACCTTTGCTCCACAAGAATTGAGTGGAGGAGACCTTGAAGAGTATCCTTCCTTGGCTCTTGTTGTAAGAGGGTCAGAGGGTTCCCCCCTTGACATTTCACCCTTGCAGGCTTGTCTTCCTTCCCTATATAATGATCTATATTGGGAGGCTTATGACCTCTTGGTTTATGAGTGTTAGGGTGGCACCTCTTCTTTACCTTTAGATTAGATGTGTGTGTGTTGTGTTGTGTTCCCCCATGCTTTTGTTATGTGTTCCTAGATGACCCTTTCCACCCTCATAGGTGCTTGGATATAGGAGTGATTATGTGTTGTAAAACTTCCTCTATTTGTGCCATCATTCTTCCTCTGTTATGTGTATTGATTTTCGACAAATTAGGGATGATGCAAAGTGTTGGGGGCATTTAGACTGCCCTTCCATGCTGACCGAATTATTTTTTCTTCTCATGCATTCTTCATATGGTTTGATATAGTAGGGGGTTGATGATAGTTCATTAAATATACTATTATAATACTTATACATATTTATGAGCAGCTTTGACCTTGAAATATCAAATCATCCCTATGTCCCTTGTTCATGATGTTATTGTTTCTTTTTATAGTGTTGTTATATTTCTCTCTTCTTTTCTTGATTTGTGTTGTTGTGGTGCTCATGTGTTGTCCCTCGTGTGCACGACAACATTACCATGGTGACAACTCACTATGTCCCACAGGCCACAACATCACTTTTTCATTCTTTCTTTTCTCTCCTTAGGATGCCACATGCCTCTGCATTCAACATGAGCCATCCTAAGGGGGATATCAAATCAACTTTGATTTTCAAAAAATGCATTTGACTGCCAATGAATCCTTTCTAAAAAATCCTTTGCAAACATTTTCAAAAATCGTATTTTCAACAAGGACCCCTAGCGGAACGTGTTTCCTTTGTCATGGGTTCACAAAGAAAGAACTTGAAAAAAATTCCTCCAAGGGGGAGCAACTTTTCCTATGGAAGAAGCCTGAACCTCCCCCTTGCAAGGGGTAATTTTATTCCTTTTGAATTCCTTGATGAAGTGAACATCTTTTGAAAGGATTCCTTGATGTTGAATTGATTTGCGAAAAAAATCCTTGCACTTTCAAACAGTGCGTCCCTTGAGTGGACCCCTCTTCTTTTGAAGGGTTCCCAAGGGACCCCTTTGAAAGCCCTTCTTTCAACTTTTTGACTGTCTGCTTGGTTTCCTAAAAGTCTGGTTTTCATTTTCTAACATGTTGCTTTGCAGGTGTGCCTGTGAAGCTTCTTGAATCCAATCCAACTCTATGGAGTCCCCTTACACTGGGATTTCTTCAGGAGAGAGTACCTGGGGGGAGCCTTATTTGTAGGTCTAAGGGTGTGTGAAGTGCTTGCATCCTCCAGGATTTGTTTATCATTGGTCTGCGGGCCTTCAATGTACTTTGTTTAACTTTGTAGTTTTTTAGAGCTACGAAGTCCTTTTGTTTAAACCTCTTCAAGAGAGAGTACATGTGGAGTCATTTTCTTTCCCTACACTTTCAAGCTTTCTAGATTGCAGTTTTCTTCCTCGATGATTTAGGTATACGTTTCTAACTCTTTGATATACTTTACCAAACACTCATTGATACGGGTGCTCACTAAAGTGGGGGAAAAATGTATAGGAATGAATTTTCACCACTTGTGTAAATTCCCCTTTGACATCCATTCACCTTATAAAATCAAACCTGAAGGAAAAATTTCACATCAGCTACCTTCCTTCCATCCACTTGGTGTTTGTCTTGTGTGTCGGTGGGGCAATATTTGTTGGGAATGTGAGCACAGTGCATGGACATCTGTGTAGTGTGTTGCCATCCCTAATAGATTCCTACCTCTAGTGTCTATAGGGATGTTATTCTCTCCATTTGGCACAAATCATAATGCCTCTATATCAACCAGCCAACCTAAAAATGACCCCTTCCCTCCCATTTTAATCTTGAAATGCTTATATTCTTCATTCATTCCTTCTTCTAAAATCTCTTTAGCATCTCTTGAACATTCTTCTTGATCTTCCTCACAATTCTAGAAATTTTTACAACTCCATTGAGCATTGCAACCACTTTTTACTCCATCAACTTCATCTTTGTATGTGTTTTGGTACCATAGAAGTTGCGAGTTTGGAGTCTTGTGAGACATCCATTCATCATTGTTGCGACCGTGTTGACTTTTCCAAGCTCGTTGCCTTGCATTCTCCCTTCATTGGCCTTGAGAGCCTTTGGGTGGAGGTGGTATTGCTTCACTCTCCATTTCCTATTTTTCTTTGATAGAGTAGCATTGTATCTTTTGTATAAGTGTTCAATACTCTCCTTTCTATTTCCTTTATCGTATTTTCTACTATGTGGATTTTCTAGCTATTCATGGAGGTGGAAACACCAAAGCGAGGGTTTGAATGAAGAAAACCACTATGCAACCCAACATTTTTCTATAGATTTTCATTGTGTGTAGGTGAACATGTGCGTGGAGGTCACTAGCGAACTGGAGCTTTAGTGAGTTGATATTCATCACCCTTATCTTCATCTACCTTCTTTATCATTTATGTAGCTATTTTTCATATTTCATTATTCTGTTTATTTTGTTGAAATTAGTCAACTAGATAGTATATTTTCTTGCTTTCCATAATATATTTCACATTTTCTAGCTATACGGATGCTATGTCGCACTGTTGTCCCAAACACACACTGTTGTCCTCAAACAAAGAGTTGTCTAAGATGCAGTTTGGACTCTAGAAACTGGCTCGTCTAGCCTCATTTATACTTTTGGATCTATAGAGTGACAGAAGCACTTGAGAGTTCTCTTCATTCTCGATTCTTGTCCTAAACACCTAGTAGCTTGAGGTAAGATAGGGTAGCTCTCCGCTCTCAGCTCTCCGTGACCTAAAGCCTTGGTGTGGTTGGTCCCCCTACCTTACACAAACAACAATTGGTGAAGCTATAATCTTGGACTAAATAATAGGTACTCTACTTTGAGTGGTGAAAAGAAGATCTATTAGGGCATGGAGGCCAAATGGAAATAGGTGCAAATAAGGTCCCTATTAGCCCTAATTATTGGGAATTTTTTTTTTTGAAGAATTCTAGCCTAGGAAAAATAATAGATAGAATGAACTAAGTAGCATTTTTTATTAAATGGGGAGGAGAGTGGCCAACAATGAGTAAATTAAGTTGATGGTGTGACTTGAAGTGGGGTAAGGATGTATCTTTAAAATCACTTCTAAACAATTTCTTCCTAGCAAAATGTTTGATCGAGATAATAAAACGTAAAAATTTGAATGAGGGGTTGTATACAATAGATGGAACTAGATTTTATATTGGAGATTGGAAACCAAAATTTGACCCTTTAAATCAATCGATTAAGGATATCCCAGTGTGGGTAAGGATCTGTAAATTTCCCTTCATATATTGGGATCCTAAAACCCTAAAATGCATAGGTGAAAGAATGGGGACAGTTGTGAGAGAAAATGAAAACATGGAAGATAGAGATTATGGCATGTATGCGATGATTTGTGTAAATATCAAACCACACCCCTTACTAGATGAGATATAAATTAGATCAAAGGGCATAATATGGAGATAAAATGTAGAAAGATAAGATCGAATGATAATTTGCAACAAGTGCCAAACAAAAGGGAAATCGAGTATAGAATGTTTAAGAGAAGATACATTGGCAAAAGAAATGGATGAAGAAATAGTTAGAAAAGGAGAGGAAATGATGGTAGAGCAAGGAGGGGAAATATATGGCTCAAAATGTTTAAAATAAATTGATGAAGGGAAAATATTCGATAGGTGAGAAGCATTTAGAAATGGAGAGTAGGCTTTAGGGGTTGAACTAGATTCAAGGAAGAGAATTGAAAGAAAGAGAATTCAAAACCAAGATCAAGAAGTTGAAAGCACACTAAAGGAAACTAGTTACATAGGAGCAACAAGTAGAAAGGGACTGCAAACTAGAAGATCTAATCAATAAATGTTTTAGACTAATGATGGAAGGGAATGTAGACCCACAAGGGGTAGAATTGTAAGTAGAAGAAAATGTGGGAAGAGTAGAGGCAGAACTAGATCAAGATCAGGATAGTGGATTTAAATAAGGGGAGGTGGACATACTAGAAGAGTGAACCATTAAATAATATCAATAAAAAATAAGCAAGTCAAGATTCGGTGAGAAAGGACAAAGGAGTAGAAAGACAAATAAAGAAAGGCTAGGGATGGTTGGAAATGCTAAATGACAAATGAAATTGAGATTGGGGAAGGGTGTTACCCTTCCCGAGTCATTATGAATTTCATAAGTGGAATGTTATGGGAATCAATTCCCCTAACAAAAGGTATATGATCAAGTGCCAAATTGATCAAGAAGCTATAGACATAATATTATTACAAGAAAAAAAAACTAACATATCAAGAAGCTACTATTTTAATGGCTAAATGGAGATAGTGAGAGGGTATATTTGAACTTTCCCAAGGTGGATTAGGTGGGTTGGGCATAATATGAAACCCAAGGAAAAATAGAAGTGGAACCAGTAATGTTGAGCTCCCATTGATATTTGGCCAAGGTAAAAAATCAATGGCTAGTTGAAGAATTTTTTTTATCAATATCTATGGACCAACACAAATGAAAGAGAAAAGAGATTTGTGAGATCAATTAACAAATATAAAACACACACTTTTGGAGAAGAAATTTATTGTATGTGGAGACTTTAATAAGACGTTGAATAAATCCAAGAAAAGGGTGGTTTAACAAAGCTATCCTAGGTGAAAATGGACTTCCAAATATTTGTAAATGGCAGTGGTCAAAAAGATGTTATACCAAAAAATAGAGTGTTCACTTGGAAAAATAGGAGAAAAGGGTTTCCCTTCATAGCAAAAAGAATCAAGATAGGTTCTTGCTAGATGGGTGTTGGGAAATTATTCCTGGAACATTTGAGTTGGCAATCCTCTCTTTGTCTAGGTCACGTCACTTTTTGATAGCTCTAATTTTTCACTTGGACAACACCCCATTGAGATGCCCCTTCAAATTTGAGAATGTGTAGTTGAGAGACAAAGAATTAGCAACAAAGATTTCCAAATGGTGGGTGTACAATATGGGAAATGGTGATTCCAAGTGTAAGAGAGGGGGACCAAACACATCAAGACTCCAAGTCATGGAGAGCCAAGAGCAAAGGGCTTGCCTAATTTATCTCACTCTAAAGGGATGTTTTGGGGTGAGGATCGAGAATGAAGAGCACTATGTAGTACTTATGTCACTATATAGACCCAAAAATCTACTTAGGGATAAACGAGCCAGTTTTTGCAGTCCAAACTGTACCTCAAACAATTCTTTTTCTAAGGATGATAGTGTAGGTTTGGGACGAAAACGCTGTGCACTAGCATCTCTCTGGCATGTTAGAATCCATACAGCCAAAAAACGTAAAGTACAATAAGAAAACTACCAGAATCCTATTGACATCCTAGCTAGTTGGTCTTAACGAAGTAAAGAATAATAAAGTACAAGAAATAAAAATGGAGATGATAATGCAAGTAAATAAAAGCTAGGGTGACGAATATTATCTCACAAAAGTGTCTGTTCACTCGCTAGCTCCACGCACACATTCACCTAAACAAAAACAAGAAGGGGAAAAATTTTGGGCCTATATAGGGGCTTGCCTTAGTTAGACCCCCATTTTGGTGTTTCCACATCCACGGACAGTCAAAAAGCAATGAAGTAGAAAAATATGATAAAGAAGATAAGAAGTGCAATGAACACTATAAAAGACAAATGCTACTCTATCAAATCACAAAGGAGAGGAATGAAGTGTTACCACCTCCAACCAAAGGCTCTCAAGGCCAATGAAGGGAGAATGGAAGCAATGAGCTTGGAAAAGTCATCACTACCGCAACTATGGTGAAGAGAGGTCTCACAAGACTCCAAGCTTACAACTTCTATGGTGGTCTCACACATGCAATGTGGAGTTGATGGAGTTTCAATGTTGTTGCAATGCTCACAATGGAGTGCTAGAATGTTGAAGTGAATGAGAATGTGCTTGAGAATGTAACTGAAAATGTTAAGAGAGAGTGATTGAATGTGTGGAGGATCAAATGGATGTGATAATGGATACTTTTGAAGGTGGGATGAGAAGGAATAAGTCATTTTTGGGTCAGCTGGTCAAAGAGGGACATTACAATTTGATCCCAATCGGGTGTGTAACACTTCTACCAACTTTAGATGTGAGAATACGTCAAGGACAATAGTACACCACGTAGATGTCTGCACATCGCTCTTGTATCCCCAAAAAATATTCTCTCACCAACACATAGGACAAACACAAAGTGGGTGGAAGGAAAGTGGGTGATGTGGAATTTCACCTTTGGATTTTATTTTCTAAGGTGAGGGTACATGTGAAAGGGGAACTTACACAAGGGTTGCAAATTCACTCCTATACATGAAGATGTACAACTTCTCAAGGAAGCTTATGTTTTTCAAAATGCAAGTTAAAGAGTGGAACCAAAACCACTTCAAAAATATCTTCAAGGAGAAAATATGATTAGAGAAAGAAATCCATGAAATGAATGAGCGAGTGATCGTGAATGCTAGAATGAATCTTACTAGATCATATGTTTGACCAAAATTGATTTTTAGTTAGAAATACTTAAATTCAGTTGTGTTGATAAGTTGGCTTAAAGTGTGACACAACTTTGTGCTTTTACCCAAGGTAGGGGGACCAACCAAACCAAGGCTCTAGGTCACAAAGAGCTGACAGTGGAAGGATGCCCTAACTTATCTCAAGCTAGGTAAGTGTTTTAGGTCAAGGATAGAGAAGGAAGAGCACTCTCAAGTGCTTATGTCACTCTACTGATCTGAATGTTTAGATGGGTCTAAATGAGCCAGTTTCTGGAATCTAAATTGTACCTCAGACAACTCTCTACTTGAGGATATTTGTGCAGTTCAGGGATGATAGAAAAACACATTAGCATCTCTCAGGGACACTTGGCATTTGTACGACCAAAAAGTGTAAAATTATGGAATACCAAAAGCTTACTTATGGTCTAGCTAATGAAGTTTAACGAATTAAGAAAAATAATGAAGTACAAGAAATTATTATAGAGATGATAAAAGAGATAATGAAAACAAAGGTGATGAAGACTAACTCATTGAGAGTTCAGTTCACTAGCAAGCTCCACATGTGCACATACCTACACACAACCAAGAGAGGAAAAATGTTTGAGAAATTTAGGGGTTTTCCTCAATCAAACCCCTTCTTTCGTGTTTCCACCTCCATGAACAACCAGGAAAGCCACAAGATAGAAAATGTGATAAAGGAAATAGTAGGAAAGAGAGTATCAAACACTACAAAAAACACAATGCTATTCTATTAAACCACAACAAAAGAAGGATAGTGAAGCAATACCACCTCCACCCAAAGGCACTCAATGCCAATGAAGGGAGAATGCAAGTCTACAAATTTGGAAATATCAACATGACCACAATGATGATGAAGGAGGTCTTGCAAAACACCAAAATAACAGCTCTTGTGGTAGCAAAACACATTCTCAATGAATTTCATGGAGCAACAAGTTGCTAAAAATGTTCAAGAGATTGTAGAAGACTGTATGAATTTCCAAGAAGATGAAGTGATAGTGAAAACAAGTCATTTGAAGATGGAAAGGGAGGGAAAGAGTTATTTTTGAGGTGGCTGGTTGAAACAGAGGCGTTACACTTCATCCCCAATGGGGAATGTAACATCCCTATGAACTCTAAAGGTGGGAATCTGTTAGGGACGACAACGTGATGTGTAGACATCTATGCACCGTATGCACATCCCTGATAGAAATGCTCCCACTAACACAAAGGATAGGTGCTAAGTGGATGCATTGCAAATAGGTGATGTGGAATTTCTTAGTCGAGTTTGATTTTTCTAAAGTAGGGGGTGTAAAATGAGAATTTTTTGAGAGGGGGAAAATTTGCTCCTATATAAAAAGAAAATTGACTCTTTGAATAATTGATATGTTACCTAGAAGTAGTATCATAGCCATCCAATAAATGTTTCTATAGTTTATATTCTAATAGAGGTCATACCAAAAATGATAGCTTCATCCAACGATTATTATTTTTTAAAAGGAGGAAAGGATGAAAGAAATTTTATACCCTTAAGCATCCTAGATCTCATCGTACTCATGATATTTCTACCAATCACTTATGCAAAAAGGATGAAAAGATATAGGGGTAAAGGCTTACCCATATAAGGCCTCTACCACTATTCATAAATCCTCTTGAGATAACATTGACCAATATCGAAAATATTGGAGTAGTTTAACACATTCTTTAATTATACCCACAATTTTCTCTTGGAACCCAAATTTGTTAAGCACTTTGAAGAGAAAACCCCAAGAAACCTTGTTCTATGCTTCAAAGATGTCAAGTTTCAATACCATGCCTCGGTTATGACTCTATTCCATGGAGTGTATGAATTCATGAGTAGTGATAGCTACACCCAATATTTTTCTTCTTGGCACAAATGCTTTTGAGATTTAGATATCACCTTGTCTAGTAGAGGTTGAATTCTAGATACTAGTATAAATTAGAATAAACTTTATATATTGTATTATAAAGGTTGAAGGCTCTAAAATGAGATATAGATTACAACTTCATTGTTTTGGTAATAAGACAAATAAAGGTGTTATTAACTTGTTTCAAAATATTCCCAATTCAAAAAATGCATGGACAAGAGTAAGAACATTCCTCCCCAAAATTTCCTAGAAATATTGAAAAGAAATGGGGGGAAACCATTTGGTATAGGAGCCTTGAAGACTCCTAAAGAGAAAAAATCCATTCTAACTTTCTTTTTATTAATAGACATGGATGGATGAAGGTTATCGTCTGATGTTAGGATTGTGGGGATACTATCCAACATTTTATCATCAAGAATAGAAGGAAATTTAGATTGTCCACTCAAAACATTTAGAAAAAAGTAGAAGCCTTCTAACCCAAATCCTCATCATTACTAATCTCCACCCCATTTTCATCCCTAAGATTAGTAATGGTCTTCCTCTCTCTATGATAGAGCATTGTTTGATGAAATATAAAGTACTTGTGTACCCCTTCTTTAGCCATTGGCCCCTAGATTTTTGTTTCCAAGAAAATCCTTTGTTTGCATAATATCCTTCCACTCTTTAGAGATAGATTTTTCCTTTAGAAGGGTAGCCTCATATGTTCTTCCTTTAACCATAAAATTTTGAACCTCCATTAGGTTTTCAACAATTTATTTCTTTTTTCCCAAACATATTTCCAAAGGATTAGTTGTTCTGATCTTTAACCTTATTCTTATTATTAAGAAATTTCTAAGACACTTTAAACATAGTAGATCCTCAGACCTAAATATTTCACCAATTAGAAATATAATCTTTGAAATTTGGATGGAAATTCCATAGAATTTCATATCTAAAGGGATGAGGTCCTTTGTAGGATTGATAAACCAAGCTGAGCAATAGGGGGTTACATGGTTAGAACCAACTATATGGAGATTAAAGAGTTTGACCTTTTTAATAATTTCCAAATTAGAAGAGATGACATATATCAAATATAACCTATATTATATGTTCCCTTGTGTGCCTATTTATCCAAGTGAAAGGTTTTCCATTGAGATCCACAACCATCAAATTTGTAGCATGTAAAGACTTAGAAAATTCCACCATACTATTAGAATTCCATAATACCCCCAATTTTTCAAGGGGAGAAGGAGAGTATTGAAATCTCCCACAACCATTCAAGTCCATTTTTAAAAAAAATTATTGATTAAAGAGGCATTAACCTCCCATACCTCCTTTTTTTATCTAGATTTAAGTGCATAAATGTTTGAAAGGATCCATTTCATACTAGGAGAAGTAAATATCACCTCAAAAATATGTCTTGAATAGTTGATACATTTATCACTCAAGCTTCTTTGATCCAAAGTGACAATACCCCCAAGGCACCATTGGCCTCATTAATACAAAAATCAACATTAGGTCAAATTTTCAAGCAATATTTTTGAAACTTGTTTTAAACATTTTGACTTCTTAAAGAAATAAAATATCAATTATGTTTTTGGTAACAAAAGTAGGGGAAAGGGCCCTTGAACCCAACTAGGGAGTGGCATGGGGCCTAAAGGCCACCAAAAAAAACACAACAAAATAGAAAAGGCATTAAACCACCCAACACCTTGGAGCAGGACCGACACCTAACAACCCAAAATAGAAAAAACAACTAACCAACAAAGAAAAATAGCCCTAAAGACAACCAAAACTAAAATTTTGAAGGGCACACAGGCCTAGTAAAAGCATAGATAAAAAAACAAAAAAACATATACCAACAATCCCAATTACTCCTTCGGATAGTAGATAAGGTTCCATTCATGTTTGAGTTGTTCCATGGCCTCGTTGTACTATTCCATAGATCCTGTCACTCCTTCATCTAGTTGCTCCTCCTTGGACAAAGAGGCTTGCTTATTCAGATGGCCTTTCCTAGCCTTAGTCACCCCACTCACCATGCCAAAGATAGCCTTTCACATTATACCTAAAGTGATAACCGTTAACTTGTTAAAAGCCTTGTCCATCTTATCCACTTTATGTTTTTCCCAGATTTGAGAATCATAGAGATCCAAGGGCCTAACATTATCCTGCATCTCCCCAATCTGTTCCTTCATTGGCTGATCATCCATCCCCTTTGTGACTTTCCTAACCACTTGCTCAACTTTACTTTCAATATTTTGAAGCCATTCCTCTTCCTCATCCTCTAGGTATTCAACCATCGATTGGTCATCACCAACCATTTCTTCATCCTATTCACTACTAGTAGAGTCTTCTAAGAGATCTTCTCCCAAAACTACCAAAAAATCCTTTTTACTCAAATTAATGGAAGACGAAGATTCATCTTCAGGGTCATTCCCAAGCTCTTCAAAAAAAAGTTTCTTTCCTTTGGCAGACTGGCCCAGAATCCTAGCCGACCTCCTCTCACCCCTCCCACTACTAAAATCATCCAATTTACCTTGTTCCTCCTTGTCTCTAATCTCAATGGTGACTTTTTTGGAAATTTTAGGTTCAAGACTATCAAAGCCTTTCTTTTAGTGCCAGAGAGGTTACTTAGGGGTTAAAAGAAGTCTATTTTCCTTTTCGGTTTAGAGTAGAAGTGTTTCGCTTAGTAAGAAGGCCCTTAATTGAATATTTTTTTAAACTGAAAGGAACAACATGGGGTTTTTTGGAAGGAGGTACCCTAACAAGTGGAAATAGCCAAAGAGGGGCCAGGGAGGGGGTCTGCATGAGAAACAAGGGAAATATTACTAGTAGGGATACCACTAGATGGTCCTAGCATGGGGTAATTAGAGAAGCATAGTTATAAAGACGCTGGATCAAACGCTAGTGGAGAGGGGGCAAGGCACCCTTAGCTTTACATTGTATTAGAGATGAAAATAAAAAAAAGGTTTGTTAATTTTCTCATTCCTATGTATATGACATAGAAAGGGAAAATAGTACCCATGTACTATGTTGTAATGCCTTTCTAGGGTGAAATACTTCATGATATGAAAACTTACAACCCCATAAGGAGTTGGGAGGTTCTCTCTATCATAGCCATTCTCGAATCTCTCCAGCTTCTTGACACCTTAAAGAAAGCTATCCATAAACCTCTAGTAATTTCCATTGCATATTTTGGACACCCAAGTTAGGCCATTGTACTGAAGACCAATTGTAGCTGCAATAAACCTGGGGGACACTTTAAACCCTACACTGCTAATTTAAACTCTATCCTCTCTCCATGAGTTGTAAAACTTTGTAGTTATGTCGTCACTATACCTACTCATCGCCATAAAGAATGGAGTCATACTAGCCTCCTCAAAGAGCTTCTAGAGCTCAATATTCTACTAAAAAGGCACACAAGATAATGACTCCAATCCTTTCCTAGGACCCCCCATGGAGTTATAGTAGTAGTAGCAGAAGAAAGAAATTTTACCCTTCTCAACAGTCACATTAGTGGGTAAAAAGTTAATAAGAGAAACAATAAAATAATTCTTGCCACAATTTGGCAGAAAATAGTAGACAAGGCCTCCACTAGCACGGTGCAATCATCACACAACATCTAGAAGGATCTAGTAGAAATAATGTTATAAGTTGGAGGGTGGATAAATTTCCACCAAATTTTACTAGCCCATTTAAAAACCCATAATCCATGTGAGAGTAGACAAAGCAATCAATAATTATGAAAATTCAGATCCAATTGTATCCCAAACTCCAATTGAAAGGATGTCTAAAAGATTGTGGCTTATGAAATACACGAGGGAACAATGAAGAGGAAACATAGGGTTTATCTGTCATTATGAAAATAAGCCTCAAATCCCTAGCTTTAGGGGAGATATGGTCTTTAGTCACACAATCTAGACTTCCCTCGAAAAGAACATCATTGATAAAATAATCCACCTTAAGGAAGAAAGAAATGAGTGTGTAAGTCCATAAAGGACTTACCAAATCATAATAAATAGCAATATCCCAAGGCACGCGATACTTTCCTATTAAGTCCCCCATCAGTTTCAAATCATGATAATGACATCACCAAGTCACAAAAGTGCATGAGGTAATGAAACAAGCCAAAGCTGACATCATCCATCTCATGTAGAATTCAACCTCCCCACCACAATTATTACACCTCACACCCTAAGATGGACCCAGATAAGCATGTGAGGTATTAAAACAGGCTTCCACCACCCAAACCATGTGATTCCCCACCTCACCGCCACATTTTGTACACTTCACTCTCTAAGAAAAGTCATGTCTTTTGCGACACGTCATCCTAAGAACATTGAGATTCAAATTCAAATTTAAAATTAGGTGGCTCTATCTTTTATGAAACATCATCCAATAGTTGTTACAATTCATATTTAAATTTAAATGGAATGGGAGACCCATCAACCTAGCCATAGTAGCTAAATATCCCTCTTAAAGCAAGGCAAGCAACAACATTATTGAAGATTAAAAGGAGCCCCAACCATCTGGTCCTTAGCTAACCAGTCCTTACTATGAGTCAGGATATTCTTAAATCTCCAGAATTGCCATTGGGGAAAGGAGAGCCCCATGTTGGAGATTGCATCAACAAAATTGTTTCCTTCTCTATAGATATGAGATACAGACACCTGCCATAGAAGAGAGCACCTGTTTAGAGACCTAAAAAGGATACTAATATTCCAATGTGGCTCAATCAAGCCATTAAAGCAATCCATGTAATCAGTTTAGAATCTCCCTTGATCATGAATCGGTCAAAACCCAAACCTTTTAGAAAAATATGAATTATGTTATCAATTTAGTATATATTAAATTACCAAAAAACTACTTACGAATCAAACTATCAAGTTCTCTTATATTCCAAGATAAGATCTTCTCATTTGTGAGTTTTCTTAAAAGAAGCCTCTAAATTTTTCTACCTCCCATTGGCAATCTCTTTAACTATCTCTCTTCTCCTAGTTTATTTGTATTAGGGTCTTTTGATTTTACCATCAACACCCACATCTATTGATTTCCTACATAAGGATTTATTAGATCCTTTTCCTTTTTAACCAAGGGTTACCCAATCTTGTTGCTCAATAGTAAGATTTCTATGGCTAAAACTTCCCTTAAAAACTTAGGAGCCTCTTGAGACCCCTTAGCTAGCCCTTTAAAAGTCATTATTTTCACAAGGTTAATGGATCTTTCCACATTAGTAACATCTTTACTACCTTCTTCATTCAAGCTACTCTATTTATTCTCTTGATTTAAAAGTTCGAAGCCATCTTCACCTTGATGAATTAATACATCCTCAACTGGGTTTATTTATTTCTTGCCATCTTGAATTGAATAGGATTTCTTCTTTTTGTCATCATTTTTACTATCAACTACCTCCTCCTTAGTAGTATATACTTCCTCAATGACCACAATGTTCATCCATTGTTTATCCAATTTAGGGAAATGATTGCCCAATGATTTCTGCCCCTTAGCAACTTTCCTAGTTGAGCCCAAGATTTTTTCATTAGGGGATTCTACAGATAATTCCTTCATCTTTTCATGAGGGGGGAACATAAACTTAAGGAGGTCTTCTTCAAATGGATACCCCTCAGAGTTAGTAGGAGACATGTTCCTTCTTATTTATTTAGAAGATTATGTTATTTTACTTTAAAATTTGTATTTACTTTATTTTTATTTGAAGAACTATTTTTATTTACTTACCAAATTATTTAATTTATTAAACTCATTCCATACATACATACATACATACATACATACATACATACATACATACATACATACATACATACATACATACATACATAGCTAGCTAGCTAGCTTAAGCTTTAGGAATGGCATCTGAAAAAGTGACTCCAAAACTATTACGATGCAGATTATATCAACATTAAGTTATTCTCGTAAAAGAGAGTGATCATCCAACCCTGACGATACTAATATATCCTTGATTATGTCATAAAGTACAATTAAATTAACATTAAGTTAAGATGGCTCCCAATTCAATGTACTTTTGTTCATCACTATAATTCACAGTGAATATAATCCAGTTGTTTCCATCAACAACCACAAAAAAAAAAGTTGATGAGAAATGTAATGCTTACTTCTGTCTCTCTTTTAGCAGTGAGCATATCCCTTCTGTGGAAATAACCACGAAAGTTTTGTACACCCAAATGCCAATAATTTATTCACAAAACCTTCACTATATATATTTGTGCTGGCTTCCTGATTGCTTAAGGTAAAGCAGCTGAAAATGAGTCCAAGCAATAACAAGAAGGGGGTGAGATTGCCACCAAAGCGTGGTGAGATAAAGAAGCATATTTTCAAGAGTGTGGCAATCTCACCACCTTCTGTATTTAAGAAGACTGTGCATTCTGTGGTTTTCATGATACGCCTCAAAAATTCAATGGCGAGGACCAAATCTTGTATCTCTGCCAGATCACTCCAGTCTTTAGCAAGGCGTATCAGCTTTAGTCACAGTTCTTCTGCACCCTCTCCTGATCTTTCTCCTCGTCCTTAAATAAATATATTGTATGTTAAGGAATGTTATCAGTGTAATAACAACGCTGTTTGAATTATAAATGTATTTAACTTTTTAGTTCTTGTTTGGTTTTTCATTTTCTTGGCTTGTTTGAATGGGAGACCAGCCGACCTTTGGAACAGAATTTATTCTCAATTGAGTTCAGAATAATATAAATAATTGAATTCATTTTCATATGTATCAGCTTTAGTCACAGTTCTTCTGCACCCTCTCCTGATCTTTCTCCTCGTCCTTAAATAAATATATTGTATGTTAAGGAATGTTATCAGCGTAATAACAACGCTGTTTGAATTATAAATGTATTTAACTTCTTAGTTCTTGTTTGGTTTTTCATTTTCTTGGCTTGTTTGAATGGGAGACCAGCCGACCTTTGGAACAGAATTTATTCTCAATTGAGTTCAGAATAATATAAATAATTGAATTCATGCCCATATTACGTTTGTTAGATCTTGTTCTCCCCTTCTGCCGTGGATCTTAGGGGGTGATTTCAATTCTATCTTGTGCCTGGAAGAGAAAAGAGGTGGATTGCCGAGATTGGGTCCTGCTTCAGATTTGTTTCGGGCCAGTGTGGCCTCTCTTGCTCTTGTTGATGTCAAACCTTCTAATGGCTTATTTACTTGGAATAATAGGCGGAGTGGATCGGAGGCAATTTTCGAGCGGTTGGACAGGTTTCTTGTTTCTAGTTTTTGGGTTGGGGGCAGTGTGGTTATTGGCTCTGAGATTCTTGATTGGTGTGGCTCTGATCATTGGCCAATTAAGTTTTCTGCTTCTCCTTTCCCTAATCCTAAGCGTCCTCCTTTCAAAGATGTCTTGGAAGAGCTTTTGTTGATATTGGAAGTATGCTCGGCGCTGTGGTTCCCTGCTAGGGCTGCGATGCCCTAGCTGCGTTTGATCTTTCCTTGGCTGCGTTTCTTTTTGTTTTGTGGCGGGTGGCTCCTTTGTCAGGTGCGTGGGGCTGCTGTGTGTGGAGTGCGGTGTTGGGATTGCTGTGAGGGTTATTTTTTCTGTGTGTAAAGTTTGTTGTGTGAAGTGTGTGGTGTGGAGTGTGAGGGAGGGTCTATTGTGGAGTTTTCGTGGTGTGGAGTCTTTTGGTGGGGTGTGGTGGTTTGTGGGTCTGGCTTGGGGTGCCGGGTGTGGTTGATGATGGCTGAAGCCTCCGAGAGCTTGGCAATTTTGGGTGTGTCACATCCTCAGGGCTTAGCTAAGGACATGCATGCTTCGATGATGAATAACTCTTTTGTGGGTGAGAGCTCCAAGCTAAAGAAAGTGAATGGTTGCTTGCCGCGGAGTCACGCTCGTCACGTTTTGGTTATCTCTCCTGATTCGGTGCATGATGACTTTGCTTATTGGACTCAACACGTTTTGATCTGTAAATTTTTAGGTATTCGGGCCCCCCTCTCGGCTTTGGAGTCCTGGATGCGCCGTACCTGGCAGGTTGAAGGTGACTTTGATATTTTGGCAGCGGGGAATGGGTTCTTCTTGGTTGACTTTTCTTGCATCTCAGATCGTAATCGGGTTTTTGAGGGGGGGCCGTATTTTTACAATCATGTGGGTTTATTTATGAAACCCTGGCATGGGGGTTTTAATGCGGCTGAGGATCTGCCTTCTCGAGTTCCTGTATGGGTTCGTCTGCCATGGCTTCCTTTGGAGTTCTGGAGAGAAGATATTCTACAACGGATAGCGGCATTGTTGGGGACGCCGGCTGCCATTGCTCAGAATACTTTAGACAAAAAGGTATTTTCTTTCACTCGCATTTGTGTTGAAATTGATTTAAATAATCCACTGCCAGATTCTTTGGAGATTTGTATTGGCTCTGCCTCATGGATTCAACAGTTAGATTACGAGTCCCTTCCTTTCCGGTGCCGATTTTGTCACGAGTATGGTCACCTTCTACGTCAGTTTCCTCGGACTTCCAGAACGGCTGGGGTTCCTTCTTCTTCTCCCTCAGGGCCTTCAGTGGTGAAGGCAGATAAAAGCAAGGGGTCTATGGCTGAAGGGGGGAAGGCTGAGCGAGGGCCTGATAAGGATGGCTTCACTCCTGCTAAACCTAAAGCTAAGGGGAGAGGTCTGAAGCGACCCTTTAAAGATAAGCAGAGTGATCAGGGTTTCAATCATTTTGAGGTTTTGGACAATCAGGCCTTGGAGGAAGGGATTCCTGCTGAGATCTTGTCTGGGGATACTGGTATGGATACAGGGCTGGAACAGGCAATTGTAGTTAGGGACTCTTCTCTTCCTTTGGAAAAGGGAGGGTGTGGGTCTTTGGACAATCCGGCTGCTTTAAATGATGATATTATTTTAGCAGACTTAGCTAAGGAAGCGTCCTCAGGAAAGGGTCGAGGTTCAGCTTCTTATCTAGGAGTGCTCCAGCGCCCTCTTAAGAAAGGAAATTTTGATAAGTCTCTTAAGGTTGGTCGCAAGAAGGATGTGGACAAGATTAAATCTACCGGGGAGTTTTTGGTGGAATCGGGCTCTGTTAAGACCTTGGATGCCCACTTTGCCCAGCCTTCCCCATGATTGTTCTTTCTTGGAATGCAAGGGGGCTGAATAGCGCCTCCCGTAAAAAAGCTATTCAGGATTTGATTAGGGTTCATTCTCCTGATATTTTATGTGTTCAGGAGACTAAGCTTCAGGTGGATTGTATGCTTCAGTATGCTCCTCGTATTTGGTCTTCTGGGCAATGTCAGTGTATTGGCTCTAGAGGAAATTCTGGAGGTTTGGCACTATTTTGGGATCCTCGTAAGGTTGTTCCTTCCTGGTGGATTTCTTGCCAATCCTCTATCTCTATGGTGGCCTCTGTTGTGGACTCTGGTGAGACTATTTTGGTTAGAAATGTGTATGCTCCGGTTGACATCCGTGGTAAGAGCCAGCTGTGGGCCCATATTACATTTTTTAGATCTTGTGCTCCCCTTCTGCCATGGATCTTAGGGGGTGATTTCAATTCTATCTTGTGCCTGGAAGAGAAAAGAGGTGGATTGCCGAGATTGGGTCCTGCTTCAAATTTGTTTCAGGCCAGTGTGGCCTCTCTTGCTCTTGTTGATGTCAAACCTTCTAATGGCTTATTTACTTGGAATAATAGGTGGAGTGGATCGGAGGCAATTTCTGAGCGGTTGGACAGGTTTCTTGTTTCTAGTTTTTGGGTTGGGGGCAGTGTGGTTATTGGCTCTGAGATTCTTGATTGGTGTGGCTCTGATCATTGGCCAATTAAGTTTTCTGCTTCTCCTTTCCCTAATCCTAAGCGTCCTCCTTTCAAATTTCAGCTTATGTGGTTGTGTGACTCTTCTTTGTATAATCTTGTTGCTCAGTGGTGGCAGGATGGAGCCCCTGCGTATGGTACTGCTATGTACTCTTTTGTTAAGAAGTTGCAATGTGTTAAGTTTCATCTTAAGAGATGGAATAGACTTTGTTTTGGCAATTTCCGTGCTAAGAAAAGGGAAGCGCAGGAGCGTCTTGCTGTCATTACTCGCCAGATTAGGGATCTTGGTTTTTCAGAAGCTCTTGGGCATGCTGAATCCCAGGCTCTTAAAGTTGTGGAAGAGTGGGAGCTTCGTGAGGAGATTTTCTGGAAACAGAAGGCTCGGATTGACTGGCTTCAAGAGGGTGACAGGAATACTGCCTTCTTTCATCACTCCGTGCAGGCTCGTCGGAATAAGTGTTATATCTCTTCTCTAGTTAACTCTGAAGGAATAGCTTTATCCTCACAACAGGCTCTATCCAGAGAAGCTCGCCTGTTTTTCTCTACTTTGTTTACTGAGGACTCTCCTCCTGCTGAGGTTGAGGAAAATAGGATTCTTGCTTGTATTCCTCCTTTGATCTCTGATGAGTTGAATGCTTCTCTCATGCGCCCGATTACTCTACCTGAAGTGGAAGAGGTGGTGTTTGGGATGAATAAGGGGAAGGCTCCTGGCCCTGATGGGTTCCCAGTTGAATTCTTCCAGGAGTTTTGGGAAATTGTGAAGATGGATCTGTTGGAGGTAGTCTGTGAATCTTTTCATAACAAGCAGATGCTTAGGGCCATGAATGCTACCTTTTTAGTCCTAATTCCTAAGAAGGAGGGTGCTGATAGGTTTGAGTTTTTTTGTCCTATTGCACTCTGCAATGTGGTGTATAAGATTATTACTAAGTTGATTGCTGAGCGGCTCAAATCTTGCCTGCCTGTTGTTATTTCTGAGGAGCAAGGAGGTTTTGTGGCTGGGCGTCAAATTTTGGATGGGGTGGTGATTGCCTCGGAGGCTATTCATTCCATGGCGATCTCCAAGGAGAAGTCTATGGTCATTAAGCTGGATATGGCAAAAGCGTATGATAGAGTTAAATGGAGTTTCCTTCAGAAGATTTTGTTGGCCTTTGGGTTTTCTTTTGAGTGGGTGAGTTGGATTATGAGCTGTGTGACTTCCTCCTCATTTTCTGTCATTATGAATGGGGAACCTTCAGAGCTGTTTGGTGCCACTAGGGGCCTTCGCCAGGGAGACCCTCTCTCTCCCTATCTGTTTATTATTATGGCTGAGGGGCTGGGTCGCTTTCTTAAATCCCAGATCTCTCTTGGTCTGATCCGTGGGTGGCAGTGGGGGTTGGGGCTGCCTACTTTGTCTCACCTCCAGTTTGTGGATGACACTTCTCTTATGGGGCTGGCGAGTCTTCATGAAGCAGAGTCTATTAGGCATGCTTTGGACATCTACCTAGCTGCTTCGGGTCAGAAAGTTAATGAGCAGAAGTCTTCTATTTTTTTCTTCAATACTCCTTTGGCCATCCAAAGAAGGATTGCTGCTATTTTGAGGTTTCAAATTGGATCTCTCCCCTTTGTTTATCTGGGGATTCCTCTTGCCGTTGGTCGTCAACCCAGATCCTCTTGGCAGATGTTGCTTGATAAGTTGAGGAAGAAGGTAACTCACTGGACTCATCGGTGGTTGTCTACTGCTGCTAGAGTTACCCTCCTTCAGTCTGTTATCCAGGCCCTTCCCATCTACAGATGTTTTGTTCAATCGGCCCCTATGTATTTCCTCCGTGAATTTGATGCTCTCTCTCGGCAATTCCTTTGGAGTGGCAATTTGATGACTTCAAAGTGGAGCCTTGTTAAATGGGATTCTGTGTGTAGACCTAAGCAGGAGGGTGGTCTTGGTTTACGCTCTTCTATTCTGAATGGGCAAGCTCTCGCGGCGAAGCTTTACTGGCGCTGGTGTACTAATCAACATCAGCTGTGGGCCCGTGTTCTTAGCTTTAAGTATCTTCGTGGTGCTGCTCCACATGAGGTTCCACGCTATCCTCTGGAGGGAAGTGGTTCTATGATTTGGTCTACTTTGAAAGTGGGAGCCCAGTTGATTAAGCGTGCTCTTTTTTGGATCTGTCATTCGGGATCTCAGGCTCTTTTTTGGTGGGATTCTTGGGATGGTCACCCACCTATTCTTTCTGCTTTTCCTCATCTTCAACCCCTCTGTGATGTGTTTACTGCTGCTGGTTGGGAGACCGTTGAGCATTACAAAATTGCTGAGCATTGCGGCGCTGGTGTTTCTTTCCGCTGGAAGCACATTTCTGAGTGGCCTCCTGGGGGCTCTGAGGAGGACAGACAGGAGCTTGCTCTTCTTTTGGCTTCTCGGGCTTGTAATTCGCTGAGGGGACCTGATATTTTAGCTTGGGATAGCTCCGACATGTCTGGGAAATACTCTGTGTCTACTGGCTATAAGCAATTGGGTAGACAGTTGTTTGGGGATATTCAGGTCCCCTGGTGGAAGTATGTGTGGCATAAGCTGTCTTGGCCCAAGTGCAATTTCCTCATGTGGCTGGTGGCTCAAAATCGATGTCTTACTTGGGACAATTTATGCAAGCGGGGTTTCCAGGGTCCCTCTTGGTGTGTGTTGTGTCGTGAGGCTGAGGAGTGTGTTTCTCATCTCTTCTTCCAATGTTCCTATGCTCGGGAGATATGGCATTTCTGGTGGCGAGTGTGGAATATGCCCTGTCGGCATGTTTCTTCTTTGGCTGAGTTTGTGGATCGGGAAAGTAGGGCCCCTGTTTCTACTTCCTTTCTTCAAGCTGCTTGGGCGATTGGTCCTTCCTTCATCATTTGGAACCTTTGGTTGGAGAGGAATCGTCGGATTTTTCAGGATATGATGATGGGGGCCCCGCGCTTGTGGTGGAAAATTTTGCATTCTTTGGGTGAAACGATCGCGGCTAAGTGTGATCTGTCTGAGTCGATTGCTCCTTCTGATGTTGGCTGTTTCAGTCGCCTTCATCTGCCTCCTCAGCATCAGCAGCTTATGCGCAACAGGTGTAGGCATCCTACTCCGAAGGTGAATAGGGAGGGAAGATGGTCTCCTCCTCCTCAAGGCATCCTTAAAATTAACACGGATGGCTCTTCTCGTGGAAACCCTGGTCATGCTGGAATTGGTGGTGTTGGTCGGGATAGTTCGGGAGATGTTCAATTTATTTTCTCTATTTATAAGGGTCTTCATACTAATAATCTTATGGAGGCTCAGGCAATTTTACTGGCTGTTGAGCAGGGCAGTAAGTTGGGGTGGCGCAAGATTATATGCGAATCTGATTCCCAGGTGGTGGTGAACTTGCTGAACAGGCAAAGGCTTGAGGATGTTGGTTGGCACTTGGCTTTGATTATTGAACAAATTCTCAATCTTTGTGTTTCTCTTGAGTTTGTTACTTTCACTCATATTCCTAGGGAGTGGAATGGTGTTGCTGATTGTTTGGCTAAATGGGCTTCTAACCATATTCATGATTGGAACTTGGTTGACCGGGGGCAATTACCCCCTGATTTGTCTCAGCAGTTGGACCACTTGGTTGAGCTTGATAAGGCTCTGTAATGATTTGGCTCTGTATTTTCTCTTGTGATTAATAAATTTTTACCCCTCTTTATGTATAATGATAATAATTTTTTATAATTTATAATCTGTTTTTGGATTTGACTATGTTAAAGTTTTTTTCATCAATATATCGGATCACACTCTGTGATTCATCAAAATGATGAAAAAAAATAAAGAAAAATTGAATTCATGACATTCTTAACTGATCTTATATGATCTTAGAGATTCTTTCATTTATTCTGCCTTATTCAGTGATAGTTTATTTATGTAGTTCTGCAGTTTTCTGTAAATTAAAAAATTTCAACCCTAATTTCATGAATTAGTTTATCAGTTGAAGTGTCTTATGTGTGTGATTTTATTTTGGTGGAGGTGGCTTCTCCAGTGTGGAGGTGAATAAGTGATTCTGAAAATTTATGTGGGGAGGTGAATAAGTGATGGCACATAAATTTGATTCATTTATGTTTTTTTTTTAAGAAAATTTGGAAATATTTTTAAAAAATTTAGTTAGATTAAATGTTTCTCACTTTTAATAAATAAAGACAATTGATATCAAGAATTATTTTTAATATAAATGAAGATAGTTTCATATTAAATAGAAAGATCAATTAGAAAATTATATAATTAAATTTCAATAAATTAATATATTATTAAAATATTAGTTGTTTGAAGTGTAAATAATTTATATATTATTAAGTTAATAAGTAAATAAACACAATTAAGTATAAATCAATTTAAGAATTAAATAAGAGGTGTTGGTTAGAGAAAGTTGAATTAGATGAGGAAATATAGAATAAGAATTAAAGTTGTATTATAAAAAGTAATAAATCAAGGCAAAGATTAATTGGCTTTGTAACCAACGAATAATTGTCATTTGTTAAAGATAAAAAGATCTCCATGCCTTGGTTTAGAATTAGAATATTTATTTTTATGCTATGCTTTAAAGTCCATAGACTTATATGCCCCTTTTCTCACCTAAAGAGAATTTTATTTCAAATAAATAGGATTAATTTATTTACATAAATTCAAATATAATAGAGGCTAATATTCTATTTGAAAAAATCAATAAAAATACCTATTCTTAAAAAATTGAGTTTATTATTATTTATTCGTATGTATTCAGTATAATATGGATTTGAGTAGTGCTTTTAAAATTTTATTTATATTGAATTGTTGGAATTATAAAAAACAGGCACAAGATGTAGGATCAAAAAGAAAATGAGAACACCTTCCACACACAAGAGTTGCAAAAAAAGATTTTTTATTTCTTCAACAAGAAAAACTTACAAGAGATTTCACTAAACTTATGAAGAGACTCAATACAATGGAGAGTGCTTATAAAAGAAACCCTAAATAAGAAAGGGATTACATCATGGCAAATGTCATGGAGTATATCACCTTGGATGGTCATTTCACCAGGGCCTATGGCTATCACTTTTCCCTACTCAACCATTTTCGTTATAAGGTCAAGGTTTCTCTCCCCTACTATCTTTTTTGTTCTTTAAGAAAGAGTTTGGAAGACCACAAGAAAAACCCAAAAAGATATCCCATTTTGCATACTGGTCTTATTAGGTTAATTGTTGAACATTTTCAAAATTTTCCTGCCCCTGCTATTGTGGATGTCCCCCTGAGTCTGAGGAGGATGATACTGAACCAAGTTGTTCAGGGAATGAGCCCAACTTGAGCCCGGTGAGAGAGGTTATGAGTCCGCCCTCTATCCAAACTAGTAAGAAAAGCCAAAACCTACAATCTGCTAAAGCTTGCACAACGTCTAAACCTGGGAGTTCTACTCTCATTCCCAAAGGTGCTGAAAAGAATCTACCGATTAAAAACCTTGTTTTGTATTTTGAAGACTCCTAATTCTGAGGATTCTGGTGCCAATACTAATTCTCCTTTTGTTGTCCCATCGTCAGACAAAGATGTTAGATTGGGATCCCCTGGAGCCCCTGACCCAGCTAAAAGTTGCTTTAATCTTGATAGGGAACCCTCTGTTGATTTCGTGGGTACAATTAGGAAAAATGCGGTGGACCAATTTAGAATCTCGAAATGGGTTTTTTTATGAAATCAATGAGCTGAAAGTAAAAAACTAGGCCCTTCAAAGTAAACTGGAAGAAATGGGAGCTAAGGTCACTGCATTATGCAAGGAGGCAGAGCATAAAGATTACAGTGCCAATAAAGAAATCCAAGACAATGCGGGCAAGGACGAAAGAATTGAAATTGATTTAGAAAAAATGAAAAACATTGTAAATATAATAGTTGATCAGAATAATAGGATGGCAAGACATAATGCCATCATTATCAATGCTATGACTGAGAAATTGGACAAAGCGCAATAGTGGTCCTTGGTGGTTGATTTGGAAGAGGTTAAAGATAAAAACCAGGAAGAGGATATTGGAATTTCAAATAGAACCAGGGCGAATCTGAAAAGGAAGGCTCCTCCCACGCCGCAAATGATCCAGACTTTTAAGAAGGGTGTTCAGGACATGCAAGACTTGGAGGCTGAGACGGAGTCTGTTCTGAAGACTTTGAGTTAGTTCCAGCTGGTCTTTTGCTTGTGCTTCGGTTGGTTTTTTGATTGACCTTCCTGGTCTTTTGTGGTTGGCTGCTATTTTTTTGGTTTTTTCCTTCTGTGCGGCCTGTTTTCTCTACTGGACTTTTTTGTCCTCTCTCTTTTGTTGTAAACTTGGTGGTTTCGGGTCCCTGTAAAACCCGTTTTTCCCTTTATCAAAAACAAAATGATCTAATAATAGCTCAATCTAATAAAAAAACACTCCTAAGTTTAGCTTAAGAGCATAAACATGAAATTAGCCTAATAATTAATTAAAGACTAATTAATTATTAGCTAATGAATGATTACTCTAATACCTTCCCTTAAGTGAAACTTAGGGAGTAGCTAAAAAATCTAAAAGAAAATGTATAAAAAGTAAATATGGGTCCCGACAACTAGGTCTGATGAGGTACCCATATACAAACAATCTAGTCTCTCACAACTAGAAAAAAAGGAGAAAACTTCATGGGAAACTCCTCTCCAAAAGAGAAAAAGGTGAAAGAAATACTAAGAAGCCTCCAAAACAATGTCCCAAAAAAAAGAACATGAAAACATCACTGAAGCACAAAGCTACAGACTACTATCAAATGATGAGTGTTATAGTGTTGAAATGAAGAACCTCCTCTAAAACAAGTGATGATCAAGATCAAGAAGATTAAAATCTATATGAGTGCCCCAAATGATACAACTCAAATGAGATGTAAAATAAAGGAAAAAATCTATTAGTCAAAGATATAGATGGCACATGAATCTACATGAGTGACCTCAATGACACTACTCAACCATACAAGATGTAATTAAAAAATATAGTACTAATATTCTGAAGATCACTAATCAAGTGAAAATAGGTCACCTCCAAAAAATAGTAATGCAAGAATATCCATATGATAAGTGCATCGTCTCATCGAAATGCATGTTTAACCAACAAATGGATCCACCTAGTACATATGAACACATATTGAATATGTAGCTCGCTCCAAAATGAAATCAAGGAAGTGTTAGAACTAGCTTGATAGAAAATGCTAATAATGTTGAAAAGGGAGAGCCATGACATATCCACTAAAAATGTGTCACCAATAAGTGCATGAAGGAAAAAAAAGAACATATGAACATGCACATGAAAGTACCTACAACTAATAAAGGGTGTACAAACCAAGGCACACATGCATGAGGAAAGAATCAATAGGATTCAATGTTGCCATGGAAGGGACACTCATTTGATGAGAGTGTGATGGAAAAAAAAAGACACTACACAACCCCCCATGACACTTTATAATATAGTGCAAGTACAAAAGACATAATAGTATGTGCAAAATCCCACAAAAAGCATGTAAAATAGTGGCACTTTATCTCAATGTGATTACAAAAGAGGAAATTATTATAAAACATGTTTATAATGCCCAAATAGGATAAATTTCTATAAATACATTAGAACAACCAAAAACAAGTCATCCCATGCAAACATAAATTTTCCAAGAGCTAAAATATCCAAGTAATTCACTAGAATGTGAAAACATAAAAAAATTGAACAAAATGTACCTAGATAAAATATAGAAAAAGTGCATAGATAGTTGTGAAGAGCTCTGAAAGACTATTCCAATGCCACAAGAATTGTGAACAAGGAGGAACTGGTAAAAAATTATGAGTTCAAGAGTGAAAACAACATATTTGATTTTGACAGGCTATATAATTCACTAACATTAAAATATAAGAAAAATACCTACACCACTAGATAGTGCTTGGAAATAATTTATGACAATATCTCATTTTCTTGATTTTGATACTTGAGCAAAAGGTTGTTTTTTTCACAAATCTACTAGGTTGCCACAAAAGGAAAAAAAATAGCCCCCCAAGAGATGGGCATTGGTTTCCCATATAAGCCCGGGGGCTAGCCGAGCTTTAAAAAATGTCACACCAACCTACTACTAGTAGAGTGGTGAGTAGGTGGCAGGGGTGGGATTTAGTAGCACTGAAGCCACTACTAGCCAACGAATTAGCTACTACTGATATTAGGAAAATGGTGTCTCAACCTTGCAATTACATGAGGTTACTATTTATTGTAAGTTTATGTTTAAGAAAAGATTGATGCATATAATTTTCCCCAAAGTTTTGGATTGGCTAAATAAGCATGCTCATAAAGTTTCATCGCAAGATCATGTTTGGATTTGAAGATATCAAAGTTTTCATTTTTCAAAGTTTCAAAGTCCAATTTGAAGGCCTTAGAGGCATTTTTGGGTCTAAATATGGTTATAAATAGTGCAACAAGTTATAGCTTGATAGAGCACTTCATGAGCTTTTTGGCAATTCAAATGGTTCATCAATTAGACACTCAGATCAAAAATTATGGCCTTCAAAAGTTTGGTCTCCTAAAATGGGAGATGTAAAAACATGTTGGATGTACATAAATGAGTTGTGAAGGGGAGTTAAATGTAGTGGTTTTTGTTTTGACACATCATAGGCATATATTGTTTGAGATAAGGATAGGAGCTAATTTTTAGGTGGTTTTAGCTCATGGTTTTGTAATACCATTTCACATTTTCATGTATTGCATCTCCTATATATTAGGTGCATGAGATGGAGGTTGTAAGATTCTTATACCTATTGAGTTTCTTCTAGATCTCTGGTTGGTGATACTCTTGTGAGAAAGCTTGCTCTACAAGTATATTCTGATCTTTTTAAATTTTGAATAATATATTGGGCAGCTTTTGGAGTGTGGGGTTTTTCTCCCTAAAGGGATTTCCCCACATAAATCACTATGTTGTGGTATGCATATTATTTATGTAAAAACTTATTTCTTTTTTAAGTTTCTATAAATGTTCAAATCTATAAAAAAATTGCATAACCCACCTCTTAATATTAGTGTAGGAATTTATGTTGCTACTTTATCTTCCTTAAAAGTGGTATCAAAGATTGATCACCTTTGGTTTTAGTTGTGTTGTTGGGTTTTTGAACTAATCTAGATTTGAGTAGGATCTTGTGTAGAATATACTTTGTGATCTTGTTGCAAGAATTTCAAATGGCATCACATCAAGAAGAATAGAGGTAGAGAAGTTTTCTAGAAATAGTTTTGAGATGTGGAAGCTGAAGATCAAGGATATGTTAATAGATCGAGATTTATGGGATGTTATTGATGATGATGTTATGAGGCTTGCAGATCCTACTTTGGTTTCTCAATATCATGTTATGGACCATAAATCCAAGGGTTTAATTAAATTGTGCTTGTCAAACTCTATTTTGATCAATGTCCATGAGGAAATTTCTTCATAGAAACTATGAAAGAAACTTGTTGAGATGTATCAATCCAAATCTTTAGACAATACAATTTTATTGAGGAAAAAATTATATTCCTTGAGGATTGAAGAGGGTGGACGAATTATAGACTACTTGAAAGAATTAAATATAACGTTGGCTAAATTGGTATTTGTTGGTGTCAAAATGGATGAGGAGGAGAAATATTAGATCTTGCTTTATTTTTTGCCTGATTCGTGGGATTCTCTTGTTATGGCTATTGGGAGTACTTTTATTATCTTGAAAAATGAATATGTGGTGGGTTCTTTTCTCTTTGAAGAGATGAGGACGAAGGTATCCATCAATTCCAAGGAAACCCTAAATGGAAGACCCAAGGATAAAGGCAAGAAGAATGAGAAGTGTGATAAATCCAAATCCAAGGGGAGATCCAATTCTCCTACAAAGTTTAAAGCTATTTTTTGGAACTACAATAAGCCTAGACAATTCCATAAGGAGTGCAAATATGAAGAGAAGAAGAAGAGATTTGATACTAATTATAAATTCGAGAAGGAATATAGTGATGCATTCATTGTAGCTTTGGCCTCTCATGCAGGTAATGATGCACGGTTAATTGACTCAAGTGCATCTTTTCATTTGACCTCTAATAGATATTGGTTTTTTGAATATGAACAATTTGATGGAGGCAAGGTGTACTTGGGTGATGATTCTTGTTTAAATATTGTTGGCCATGGTAATGTTAGAATCAAGTTTATTGATGGTAGAATACAAAGGATTAATGGTGTTTTTTATATCCCTAGATTAGCACAAAATTTGTTATATGTGAGAAAACTAATAGATGTGGGTGTGCGGGTAGTCTTTTCTAATGCAAGATGTAATATGGTTAGAGGTGTTATGGTGATTCCTAGAGGTGTTAGATATGGCACATTGTATAAACTTGATGCATGCATTAGTTGAGTGAAATAGTAATTTTATGAAAAGCACTTGACTATGGCTACTTTGTTGGAAGATGTGAGGGTTTCATCTTCAATGGATAGTCATGGCTTATGGCTACCCAAGGGTTCTCTTTATTCTAAATTAAAGTTACTCGTAAAGAAGACTATCTTATGGAACCAAAGACTTGGGAACATTAGATAAAAGGGTTTAAGGACCTTGAAAAGTAAAAACCTTGTTGAAGGGTTGTTTGATTGTAATCTTGATTTTGATTTTTGTGAGCAATTCATTTATGAAAAATAAGATTACATTCAATTTTACTTGAGTTCATAAATCTTGTGGTGTATTGGATCTTATTCACTCTATTGTGTTTGGTCCTATAGATGTTCCTTCAATTGGAAAATCCACATATTATGTTTTATTTATGGATGATTATAGTAGAATTGTATGGGTATATTTTCTAAAGAGTAAATATAAATTTTTAGTCAATTTAAAGAATTTCAAAGCAATGGTTGAGTTGTAAATTGGAAAGAAAATAAAAATTTTGAGGACTGATAATGGTTGTGAATTTTTCTCTAGTGATTTTGATAGATTTTGTAAAGATTGTGGCATTTTGAGACAAAAGATAACTACATATTCTCCACAATAGAATGGAGTTATAGAAAGAATGAGCAAGACACTGATGGAGATGGCTAGGAGTATGCTTAGTGGTGTTGGTCTAGAACAAAGGTTTTGGGTTGAAGCTATTGCCACTACTTGTTACCTGATTAATAGGTTCCCTACATTAGTTGTAGTGTCCCTCCTATTTGCATCTTGTTAATATGAGATTGGTCTTTCAGCTTCATCATTTCCTTGTGTTTTCCATGGTGATTATCTAATGGATTTAAATAGTGTGTATGAACCACCACATATTCAATATGAGGTTCCTCAACATGTCGGCTATTGGAATTTAATATATTTATATGCTTGGATATATCAATTTGCTTCAATTTAGTGATATGCATTATTTATGTTGTGATTAAACATTATCTTTATTATTGGTGTTTGGAAGAAATGATGTATATGACAAATGTATAAATGTTATTTTCTACTTTATTCTATTGAACCTCATTGGTTTATTTTGTTGTTCTTTGATTATATATTGAGCAAGTACCATTAACGTACACTGTTAAATGGTTACAGCTACATGGTTATTTTTCCACTTGGATACACAGTTATGAGTTATTCCCTACTGGTCTAGTTAATTTGGAGATGTCACACTGAGCCTCCCTACCCATTCCTCGATCATACTCGAATCAAGTATAGTACATGGAATATTTGACCTAATATTCAAACCTAGATCTAATTTAGGAGTTATTCCAGAATCCCTATGTATTGTGAATGAATAGTTAATGTGTGATTTATTTAATGGTTTAAATTTTATATTTTTATCATAAATGAAATATTAGGAATTTAAATGATCTTGATATTTATTATTAAAATATTCTATGTGTTTCAAGAAAGGGGAAAATAGAATGAAAGTAGAAATGAAAATAAGCTATTTTTTAATTTTATTGTGAAATTTTAGTGGGTTGGGAATTATAGGTTATGTTTGATTTAAATATCTTATTCGAATTCTAGATTTTGTAAATTTAAATGAAAATATGCTTACATGGATTTAAATCGTAAAATTGAAATGATATATGTTATTTAGAAATTGAGTAATGTGCCTAATTGGATTTTGAAGAAATTGGGAATTAAGGAAATTGAAAATGAATTTTATATTATTTTATTTAAATTTGGAAAAGGGTAAATAGAAAAGGGGTTTTATATTTTTATTATGTAATTTTATTTTGGGAGACATTTAAATGAGAGAAACCCTCTTTTGAGTGAAAAAATGATTTATTGATTGGAAGTGCATTTGGTGGAAAAATTTGATGAGGTCAAATTCGTTGGGTTAGGAATCAGTAGATGATTGTGCTTGCTAATCCTTGTGAGCTCTCGTTTGGTGTGCATAATGTGTTGTTTGAGGTATTTTTCATTTTATAATTAATTTAGCTAATTTATTTCAAATTTGAATATTGGAATAGGATTGGGGGAGTGTAGAAACCTCCCAACGCATTTCATTTCGTGAAATTGCATGCTCAATTTTATTTTTTTATCATCTTTTTAGAAATTTCAATTGTATGGGGTTATAATGCCCAAAATTTTGGCAAATGCATGCAAAGTGAATTTATGTGAAATTGTGTTGTTGGGCATATTTATAGAAAAAGACTATCTTTAGATTTTTGAATTTTGAAAAATAATTTTTGAAGAAATTTTTTAGTTGAGGATTTGGGAATTTGTTGGTTTTTGGCTTGTGAAATTACAAAGAAAATTTACAATTTTTTCATGAAAAATGATGAATTTTAATTTTTTAATGAAATTTTCCTTTGTGATTTATTGTAATAATGCTTGTGAAAAAATATTAGAAAAATTTGATGAAGTTGAATTTTGTGCATCATTTTTGTGTCATACTCATTAGTGAGTGTGGAGAGCCTAGGAATATGGTACTAGAGAGGGTTATGAGAGTGGATTCCAAGGTTTCCTTGGCCAAAAATGGCAAGTAGGTTGATCATGGGTGGGGATTCATCTAATCAAGTGATAATTAATGAAACACCGGTAATCAATTAACTAAGATAATGGATGCATCTCTCATGCCTTGAGTGCTAGTATAGAAAAAGAATTTTTGGTAATACATGTCAACTCAGGGAGCTTGGGTCTTGTAATATCAAGTATCCTCATTTGCATGAAAGGAGTACTAGGTTCTGTAGTTGTCATACCTTTGATCATTGTGATGGTACTCCCTAACAAGATCTCTAGCACCTTACCCTAGTGTCTTGTGCGTGTGATCCAACATTGGTGATTTGGTCCAATGATGATCCTTGTGACCCTAGTAGTGGGTTAATCTATGAGTTATTCCCTTAGTAATTTTTCCCAAGGATTATTTCTTGTATGGCATTGGTGAGTTGGCCCAATGCAGATTGTGATGTGGCATTGGCGAGTTTTCCCAATGAGGTCTTGTTTTGATCCTAATTGTCTTTGATCCATCTTGTGTCTGGATGAGTGTTACATGATGTGTATGTGGAGTGTTCTCATCATGTATGGTGTGTGTGTAATCCCTCTACCCATTTGTTTGCATAAGCGTTGTGCTTGTGCCACATTTGACTATCTACTAGCATGATGGGAGTGAATCATTTGATTCCACGAGGTCGAGTGGCATGGTGACCACTATTAGGGACCAAAAGTTTGAGGATCAAGCTTGTGTTCAATATCATTTTGTAAAAGCTTTAATTTATTCTATTAATTACTTCATTCAAATGTTAAAATTGTATATATAAAGGACATTTGAGTCCTATTGATGTAATTTATAACATTTGATAATGGAATTTAAATGTATTGGTTTAATTGCATGCCTTGATGTTGGTACTAAGCATGATGTCTTGATTCCCTTCTTTATTTTACTATTTAAATGATAAAATTAACTTAGGAACATTTAAATTGGTGTTTAAAATGAATTTAGATGCTTTCTTTTACAGTTGGGTGGCCTGGTATTGTACCTAGGTAGTCTTGTTGCACCTAGAATTGAGTTGGAGTGCCCAAAAACTCTTTGTCTACTTGACCGGTTTGGTTCTTAGTGGGATGACCTGTAGCACAGTGGGGTGGCTTGGTCATCAGTGGAGTGACTTGGTCATCAATGAGGTGGCCTAGTTTGTAGGGTAAAAAGTTCAAAATTTTGTCTAACACTGTTGGAGTGTCCTGGTCCCCCATACAAAAATAGAATGCTAACCCTCTTAACTATGGTTAGCTAGTGTTTTTCTAAGTCTAATTCCACTAAAAATAACTTTTATTCCTTGTATTTTCCTATTTCATTTGTTTTGTTTGTCAAAACCCTTCAAAAACCTAGTCAATTTTCTTTGTTTTAGGATGATCTTTCTCCTTTATTTCAAGGCCTCGTATGGGAAAACCATGTAAATAGAAGTTTTTCGTTATGGACACAGGGGTATAGTATTGTTGTGTATATTTTCTTATGTTTTTTCATTGATGACTTGTGGCATCTCTTGCCTCATTTTACGTTCCTTCTTCTGAAGTTGTATAGTTGTCAAACCTATGTTGGGGAGATTGTCCACCTAGTATTGTGAAGGCATGATGAGGTTGTAATTGTTCTTGGTTGTAATTTTTGGTGTCCTCAATAAGCCTCATATTTCATAGGGTGTTGTGGATTATTTCTTTCTCTTATGTGATGTCATGTTGCAATGAGACATCTTGGGAAGTGTGTGGTGGTATAGAAGTGACTCATTGTCATTCATGTTTGTGGTGAGTTGTACCTCTTGGTTAGGAAACAATGAGTGAAGGATTTCCCTTATGTTTAGGGTTGTGAAGTGTGTCACGATGTGGATTGGAGGTTGATTTTTCCCTCATCCTTTTCTAGTGTGGTGTTGCAAGAGAACGTGATCGTGGTTTAGTGACTGATCATCGTGTAGGTGTTGTCCTCTCTCTCTTTTGTTGTTCATCATGGTGGATTTATCCCACAATAGGTTAGTCTTCTATTGTTACCACCTTTTTTATACAATGATGATTTTTTCTTGTTTTTCTTGTTGTTGTGTCCTTACGACACTTGTATGCACATTGTTGTGCAAGTGTGACATGTCATTGTTGCATTATCAATTTTGTTATCCTTGTTTTAGAAAAAAATGTTCTATCAGGTTTTGTTCTAAACATGTTGTCTTGGGTCATTACATCACCTCTTGTTGATAAGATGCCTATAGATGCATGGTCAAGTCACAAGCCTTTATTGGGACATCTTCAAGTTTTTTGCTACAAGGAATATGCACTCGTGCCAATGGAGAAGTGAACAAAGTTAGAGAATAAGGTTGTGAAATGTATCTTCAATAGATATAGCTATGGTGTGAAAGGATACAAGCTTTGGGGTCTTGTAGCATAGAAGTTAATATATACTAAAAGTGTTATTTTTAGAGAAATTAAGTCTTCTTATGTTACATTGCAACTAAAAAAAGTAAACATGAAGATGTGATTCAACTTCCTTCTACACCTAAGAAAGTTGAATCGAGGCCCTTGGATAGAAAAGAAGTTGAGGAGAGCTCATCTAGCTCTGAATCTTCAAAAGAGGAGGAAGAACCTCCAAATCAGCTTTTCAAAGGTCTACAAGGCATAGACAACCACCTGAAAGCCATTCACCTAATGATTGGAGACGTATTTTTCTTTGAATTCTAATATTGATGAACCCAGACTTGTAGAAGAGTCCAATTAGGTATGAATGATGTAGAATCTTAGAACATTACTATGGATGAAGAAATGGAAGCTTTGAAAAATAATGATACATAATATCTTGTACTATTTGTTGAAGGAAAAAAACTTGTTGGTTGCAAAGGGGTGTTTAATAAAAAGATGAGTCCAGATGGAGGTATTGAGAAGTGCAAAGCATGATTGGTTGTAAAGGGTTACTCTCAAGTTGAGGGTGATGATTATGGTGAGATATTTTCTCCTATTGTAAAAATGGCATCCATTAGATTCTTGTTGTCAATTGCTACTACTTATGACCTAGAGGTTGAACAAATGGATGTGAAAATAGCATTCCTTCATGGTGATTTGGAGGAGTATATTTACATGACATGGCCAAATCATTAGTGATGAAAGGTAAAATTAATTTGGTTTGTAAATTGAAGAAATATTTGTATGGCCTAAAATAGAGTCCTAGGATGTGGTACCATAAATTTGATACATATGTGTTGAGTTTGGGATTTGAGCATTCTAAATTAGATCATTGTGTTTATTATAAATCTGATGATGATCATTTCCTATTTATTGAATTATATGTTGATGATATGTTATTTATTGGTAAAGGGGAAGGAATGATTTCAAAGCTAAAGTCTCATCTTGTAAAAAAATTTGAAATGAAAGATATTAGTGTACCAAAAATTTATGGCTTGGCTAGAGTAAGTATGTCGATTTAGTTTTACAGAGGTTTAACATGTAAGACTGCAGACCATCATGTGTTCCTTTTACATTTGGAATGAAGTTATCTTCTTTAAATTGTCCAACATCCCTATTGGAGATGGAAGTGTAAGAGCTCAGGGGACCAACCACATTCAAGGCCCCAGGTCACGAAGAGCCAAGAGCGGAAGGTTTCCCTAACTTACCTCACTCTAAAGGGGTGTTTTGAAATGAGGGATGAGAATGGTGAGGACTATAAGGTCCTTCAATCACTCTATAGACCCAAAATCCAGAGTGAGGCTAGGCAAACCATTTTTTAGGTTCAACACTATACCTTAGGTAGCTCTTTGTCTGAGGATGAAAGAATGGTTCTTGGATGACAACGTGGCACGCTAGGGTCTTTTAGGTGCGCTGGCATCCATATGACTAGAGAACCGAAAATATAGTAAGAACCGCTAGAAAATGAGCCAATGGCCTAGCTAGTGAGTTTTAAGAGGACAAAACAGAACTATGAACTAAGAGAAATACAAATGAATGTGATAAAGTAGATATATTAAAGCTAAGGTGACAAATATGATCTCACAAAGGAGCTTGTTCTCCAGCTAGCTCCAAATGCATGTCCACCTACACACAAGAGGAAAATTGTTGGGGGGTTATATAGGGGCCTACCTCAGTCAGACCTTTGCTTTGGTGTTTCCACCTCCACGAACAACCAAGATAGAAACAATAGAGAAAAGTATGATAAAGGAGGAAAAAAAGTAGAGAACGTAATAAATACTACAAAATAGTAATGTGCTACTCAACGAAATTGTAGAGGAGAGGAGTGAAAATGCTTACCACCTCCACCAAGAGCTCACTAGCTAATTGATGAGAAAAAGAGGACTCAAGCCCTTGCTGCAATGGTTTGTTCCACACTTTCTCTACGGAGTTGATGGAGTGTTGTTGTTGCTACTATGGAGTGCCAAAGTGTTGTTTGAGAGTGATGGATGCTAAGAGAATACTTGAGAATGCTACAAGAGAGTGTGTAGAATATTGCTAGAGGATGAAATTAATGAAGAATAGACCATTTTGAAGGAAGAATGATCAAGAATAAGGCATTTTTGAGTTGGTTGGTCGAAGAGGGACGTTACAAACTAACCCCAATGGGAAGTGTAATGGCTCTACCAACTTCAGATGCAGGAATCTGTCATGGATGTCTACACACTACACAGACGTTTTCATGTTGTGCGTGCATCCCTAATAGTTATTCTTCTACCCACACAAAAAGACAAATGCCAAGTGGAACGAAGGTAGCGGGCTAATGTGGATTTTTTCCTTTGGATTTCATTTTCTAAGGTGAGGAAGTATAAAAGGGGAATTTGTGTAAGGGGTGAAAATTCATGCCTATACATTTTTCCCCCACTTTAGCAAGCACAAATACTAATGAGTGCTTTGATAAAGCAAATCAAAAAAGTAGTAAGATTAGAAATGTATACCTGAACCGTCGAGGAGGCAGACTGTGATCTAGTGAGCTCGAGAGAACAAGAGAGGTAAAGGACTTCATAGCCCTACAAAACTATGAAGCTACAGAATGAAAGTATCTTACAGGCCTACAAACCTACAAGGAGGCAACCCCCAAGATCTCTCACATGAAGGAAGCCTAAAGAAGAATCACCTCACAGGCCTACAAACTTGGAAGGAAGGTATTCTCCAAGATCTCTCACATGAAGGAAACCTAGAAAAGCACCTTATAGACCTGCAGATCTACAAGGAGGTATCCTCCAAGATCTCTCACATGGAGGAAACCAGAAAAGTGCCTTACAGACCCGCAGACCTGCAAGGAGGCATCCCCCAAGATCTCTCACATGGAGGAAGTCAAGAAAGCACCCTACAAACCCACATATTTGCAAGGAGGTATCCCCCAAGATCTCTCACATGGAGGAAACCAAAAGAAAGTACCCTACAGACCTGGAAACTTGTAGGGGAGTGATCCCCAAGATCTCTTGCATGGAGAAAGCTCAAAAGAAGCGCCCTACAAACCCACAAACCTGCAGGGAGGTATCCCCCAAGATCTCTCACATGGAGGAAACCCAAGGAAAGGGGACTTCACAGAGTCAGAAAGTGGCTTCACAAGCACACCTATAAAGCAACATGTTTACCCATAGATAGAACATGTCAGAAAGAAGCCACGCAAGAAAGTAAGCGGACGGTCTTGTAGACCATCAACAAGTTGGAAAACTTTCAAAGGGGTCCCTCAAGAACCCAGCTTAAAGAAGAGGTCTACTCAAGGAATGCGCTGCTCGAAAGTATGAAAGAGATGTTTCTTTCTTGAATCGATTCATCATCAAGGAATCCTTTTGAAAGATGTTCACTTCATCAAGGATTCGAAAGGAAGAAAATTCCCCCACACAAGGGGAAGGTTGAAGTTGCTCCCACCCTGAAGGAAGGTTCTCAAGTTCTTTCTTTACGAACCCATGATGAAGGAAGCACATTTTGTCAGGGTTTCAAGTCAAGAATATGATTCTTTGAAAAGAGGTTCATGAAGATTCTCGAGAAAAGATTTGTTGGCAACAAATGCATTTTTTGAAAATCAAAATGTTATAGAAGTGTTTTTGTCACACATGAAAGGGACAACTCAAGCAAAGAAGAGAGAAAGACAAGAAAAAATAAAAAGAGAAAAGAACATAAACACAGGGCATAGGGGTAGCCTGATATTTTGGGGTCAGACCTATTCATAAATATATATAAGTATAATAATAGTATATAAAATGAACTGTCATCAATCCCCTACTATATCAAACCATGTGAATAATGCACAAGAAGAAAAAGTAAAAATAAAAAATTGGGTCAACATGCAAGGGAAGCCTAAATTCCCCCAACGCTTTGCATTGTCCCTAATTTTGTCAAAAATCAATCACAAACATGGAAGAATGATGAAACAGATAGAAGATGGTTTATAACACAAAAACCATGCATGTATCCAAGCACCAAGAAGGGTGACAAGGGTCATCTAGGAAAACACAACATGATCACAAGGGAACACATCACAACACACACATCTATTCTAAAGATAAATAAGGGGCCTCCCCCTAACACTGATCGACTAAGAGGTCATCTGCTTCCCACTCTAGATCATTGTAGGGGGGAGGAGGATGAGCCTGTAGTGGTGGAATGTTAAGAGGAGCATCTAACCCTCTCGTAACAAGGGCTAAGGAAGAAGGCCCCGCAAGGTCCTATCCACCAAGCTCTTGTAGAGATAAGGTCAGTGATTTTCTGAAGATTGTTGACAAGGCTGGAACCTTGTCTAGAGAGTTAAACATGCACTTTATAGGAGTTCCATGTTTTACCTCAACGGATGGAGAAGGATGTGCCTGAGATTGATTGCTAGTCTTGCTGAACAATTTAGGAGCAGTGACGAACTCAGGGGAAGTCGGGACTAGTTTTGTCACTAAGATAGAACAAGTCAATGCAGGACCACCTTTTAGAGAAGGTGGGATCCTCTTGCATCCTCCATTGTTGAAAAGGACAACTCTCCACCTTCTACTCCATTGGGGGATGTGAATTCCCCATCGATGAGGTGAGAGGTTCAGAGGAAGAGGAGGAAGAGAAAACCGCAGTAGATACCACCAAAGTTTTTGTCATATCTATGGATTTTGGGAAAGGTGGGACATCTAGAAGGGACATCAAAAAAGGAAGCTCCACCGAAGGAGTGATGAACACCTACACCTTTTTTAGGGTCAAGTGCATTCATACTCATAGCAAAATCCATAAGTGATACGGAGCTAGATTGAACAGAAGAAAAGGGGAGGAGCAAGGAGGATGTGGCAGGAGGCCCTGATACAGGGGCGGTCATCTCCTCTTCCTTCCTCTGTAAGGCAGCCTACTCAGCCATGAGAGCCTTTCATCGGCGCTTGCACTCATGCACTAGGTAGTTTTTGCGACTCTTCAAACCGAAGGCAGGAGGCTGTGAAGGAATAGAAGGCTCATACTCGGCCATGGGAGTGTCCACTACAGCCATTTCCAATGGAGGAACAAACTCCTGAACAGGAGCAAGAGGAACAGGTTGGGGAGCAATGGGGGGAGTCGACTCAAGTGCCTTGGCAGCAGGTCTCTTCCTGTTTACTGCTTTTGGAGCAGGAGCGGTAGGAGGCTGCGGAGGCCAAGACATAAAGGATTCCCCACGTGGACTTTTCTTCCTACTATATTGAAAGGGCCTAGGCTCTGTGGGCAAAACAAGAAGTTCAAACGCTTTCGCCAAGCAGGCACCATAGGATTCTCTCGCAAATGTGGAAAAAAAATTTATGGAGCCACAACATGGCAAGAGGAAGCGTTAGGTTGAACAATGGAAGAGGAAGAAGGAGGATCTTGGGACTGCTTCTCTTCTTCCTTTCTACATGCCTTGGTGGCATCAATATCAGCTTTTAAGCAAGCCCTATGTGAAACAACATAAGGCAACGGAGGGTATGTCACTTTCATCCTTAGACGTCCTTTCTTATAGTTTTGATAATTTTGATATAAAAGGTCCTTCCTAGGTGAAAGAGGACCAATAGGAGAAGGCCAAGAGTAATCCAAGGAGTAGCTATTGTGAGCAATCGGTGTCGTGAATCACATGCATGACCGAGGGGACCGCATTCATAGCTACTAACCAAGTGTATCATAGAAAAAAGGAAACTTGCTTGACATGGGAATAATTCATGATAAATTGGACTTAATGAAGCCTTGATTTAGTGTTGTGAGGCATTTTATGCATCCACACTAGGTCTTGGACCCTTGCAAATGCATTTATTGATGTCTTGTAAAGGTGTTGTAAAGTGTTGTAAAATACTTTCACGCTTCTCTAGACTAAATGAACCCATTTCTCCCTAATTCAACATTATAAAATGTATTTAATTGCATCTTCACATCAATCTAGAATGTTTGTAAACTAAATTTAAATTTTACCTAGTGTTGTAATGTGTTTTACACATTCACATTAGTTCTTGTGCCTTTCTAGGTTGAGTGGACCTCATTTTAGTGTTGTAAAGTGTATTTAATCACACTTTCACATTGAATTATGTGTCCCAAGCCCTAATTGACCTTTGCATCATCATTAATAGGCCCCTATTACCCTATATTGTGCATCTTGAGCCATAATTTGATGAAATAACTACAAAGTTGCTATATAAATTTGATTTTCTTATCTCCCGACAACTTATCTGGCAAATGGGCCCCACTAGGAATAATTCACCACCTGTGGCAAAAGAGTCACTACCAGGTGGGACCGATTTTCCCAAGGTGGCGAATGAGTCCCATTTGGGTCAATTTTGACTTTTGAGTGGGAAATTTTGGAATTTAAGTCTTATTTTTCTTCATGTCGGCCTTGGGGATCTAATTAACAGGAAAATAAGGTGAATTTCCTATAAAATCAAGTCTCTAAACCCTAATTTACATCTCTTAACTCATTCACAAACCATTCTTCATTATTCATCCATCATTCTTCCATCTCAAGTCAAGCAAGTTAGGGTTTCATCATTTCAAGTCATTAAGATAGCAATTTTCAAACATTTAAGGGAAAATTCTTCATGTTTTGCTATAGACATTCAAGATCAAACATCATGGCAAGGTATTGACTCCATTATTGAATGCTTCATTACATTCTTTTCTCATTTTGGTTTAATTACCTTCAAAGGGGTTTGACCAAGGCAAACCCCCATACCCTAACATTCAACATTCCTCTTTCTCTTCTTGTGTGCTTGTAGATTTAGACATCTTGGAGGCTTAGAAATAATTTAATACTGCATTGCAAAGTTTTCCAAGTCATCTCTTCATTGTATAGGGAAAAATATCAACAAAAATTCATTTTCAGTCTCGAATCCAACAATTTCATAACTGAACACCTAGAGAACCAGAAAGTGTAGATTGAAGGCTCCTGTTTCCACCTTTGAATATTCAAAAATTCAAAAGTGGACTAATTCACCATGGGTTGCGAATGAGTCCCACTTCCAAGCCTATTTTTATTTTTTTGCATTTTCAAACACCCATTTGTCCGAAACGGGTTCCAGAACAATTTTCTAGATCTGGGACTAATTCACCCAGAATGGCGAATAAGTCCCACCAGGCCTAAAAATCAGCATCAACAGCATTCCAAAATTCATTTCCAATCTCCATCCATATCTCGGGTGCACACATTCAATTTTATCCATTTATGTTTAGTTTTGTTCACATTTCTAGGTGTTTTTGCATTACACAATGTGTTTTCAAACAAGTTCCATTTCAATAGTTTTACATTCCTAATCAATCAATTTTATCAATTAGCTACATCTAGATCATTTCATTTAGTCATAATTTCATCATACTTACATTAGATTGAGGGAACCACCTAGATTTTGTGGTGTGGGATATATCTCTTTCCTTTAGGTGAAAGACCCTAATTGAGCAAAAGAGACAGCATTCCTAACCATTAAAATCTTTGGTTCACTAGGGGATACCCAGCTTCACTCTAAAGAGTTCAGATCTAGGGATTATTTCAAATAGAAGCTTCACAGATTTAGGTCCAACCAAAATCGACAAGACAATGTTGTACCCAAAGGCGGCACGAAAAGTCTATCATGCATGCGGATGGTGCTTACAGGTGCATCGTACCCATCTTTGTAAAACAAGTTGATTAGCATGATCTCCTTAGTTATAATGTTTACTTGAGATGTCAGATCAATGAGAACACCTACTACGATGTTTCCATTGATTCGCACAGGGATGTAGAGAGGAGATGGTTCCCTATTAAAACCCATCGGCAGGTCTTGCAAAGTGAAGGTTATACCAGTACCATTGCTCACAGGCTGTGCAGAAGGGATAGGTTGATGCATAAAAGAGGCCATAACATGCAATGAATGACACTCTCTCAAGACCCTCCAAAGGTTGCTAGGGAGGATAGTGACCCAATTAAGGTTTCGTTATGCAACACTTTCATAACCTTCCAACTACGCCTACTAGGGGTCACAGGTTGGGTTGTAAGTTGAAGGTCTCACAACACTCACACCAACAACACTCCCAAAATACAAGGAAAGGATCTTTCAATATCGCAAAATGGAACCAAAATGGTTCACATCAGGTTTACCAAAAATGTAAGAGAGGGAGACCAACCATGTTCAAGGCCCCAAGTCACAGAGAGCCAAGAGTAGAAGGCTTCCCTAACTTACCTCACTCTAAAGGGGTGTTTTGAAATAAGGAATGAGAATGATGAGGACTATAAGGTCCTTCAATCACTCTACAAACTCAAAATCCAAAGTGGGGCTAGGCGGGCCATTTTTCAGGTTCAACACTATACCTCAAGTAGCTCTCTACCCGAGGACCAAAGTGTGGTTTCAGGATGACAGCGCATTCTAGGATGACAGTACGGCGTACTAGAATCTTTCAGGTGCACTGTCGTCTGTACAACTAGAGGACCGAAAATATAGTAAGAACCACCAAAAAATGAGCTAACAGCCTAGCTAGTGATTTTTAAGAGGACAAAACAAAAATATGAAATAAGATAAATACAAACAAATGTGATAAAGTAGATATATTAAAGCTAAGGTGACAAAGATGATCTCACAAAGGAGCCTATTTTCCAACTAGCTCCAAATGCACGTCCACCTATACACAAGAAAGAGGAAAATTGTTGGGGGGTTGTATAGGGGCCTGCCTTAGTCAAACCCCCACTTTGGTGTTTCTACCTCCATGAACAGCCAAGATAGCAATGATAGAGAAAAGTACGATAAAGGAAGAAAGAAAGTAGAGAACACAATAAACACTACAAAACATTAATGTGCTACTCAACCAAATTGTAGAGGAGAGGAGTGAAAATGCTTACCACCTCCACCAAAAGCTCACTAGCTAATGGAGGAGAAAAAGAGGACTCAAGCCCCTGTTGCAATGGTTTGTTCCATACTTTCTCTACAAAGTTGATGGAATGTTGTTGTTGTTGCTATGGAGTGCCAAAGTATTGCTTGAGAGTGATGGAAGCTAAGAGAATACTTGAGAATGCTAAAAGAGAGTGTGTAGAAGATTGATAGAGGATGAAATGAATGAAGAATAGACCAATTTGAAGGAAGAATGAGCAAGAATAAGGCATGTTTGGGTTGGTTGGTCAAAGAGGGACATTACAAACTGACCCCAATGGGAAGTCTAATGCCTCTACAAATTTAGATGTAGGAATCCATCAGGGACGTAAGTGTATCGCACAGATGCCCATGCATCGCGCGTGCATCCCCAATAGTTATTCTTCTACCAATGCAAAATACAAATTCCAAGTGGAACGAAGGCAGTGGGCTAATGTGGATTTCCGCCTTCAGATTTGATTTTCTAAGGTGAGTAAATGTAAAAGGGGAATTTGCGTAAGGGGTGCAAATTCATGCCTATATAGGAAGATATGACCAGAGTGACTTACTAGAATGCAATTGGAATTTATATGTTTGCTATGGTCTATACTAGAACAAACATTTCATAGGCAATGGGATTTCTTTCCAAATATATGTATAATCCTAGTAGAAGTCGTTGGGATGGAGTTAAAAGATTCTTTAGATATTTGTGTGGTAATTTTGAGTATTCCTTGTGTTATCATAGTAATATGGTGGGAGATGGGAACTCCCTTAATATTTTTGGTTATCTAGATTCAAACTAGGTAGGTGATGCTGATAGAAGAAGATCCACCAGTCCTTATGTGTTTACTTTATTTAGTAGTGCAATCAATTGGATGAGTAAGTGACAGGTTGTGGTTGTTTTTTCCACTATTAAAGATGAGTATATGGAATCTAATCATGCTTGTAAAGAAGCCTTTTTACTTAATATATTATGTTCAAATATTTTATTTAAACAAGGTATAGTGATATTTTATTGTGATAGTCAAAGTGTGATCTACCTAGCTAAAAACATGACATTTCATTCCAAAACCAAGCACATTGATTTATAGTATCATTTTTTTAGAGATATGGTCAAGGATGGAAGGTTGAAGTTGGTTAAGAGGCTTTGATGAATGTTTCAGATTCTTTAACTAAGTCTATGCGCATAGAGAAGTTCATATGGTGTTTGGATTCTATGGGCCGCATAGCCCCGAGCAATTAAATTATAGTGTTGATACTCCTTTTGCTCTTGCAAGGTGTTTGAAAAGTAGGAGAATGTTAGAAAAATAGTGTATCAACCTTGAAATTAAATGAGGATACTATTTATAATAAGTTTACAATTGAGCATAAATTAATTTGGAATCTCCCCAAAGCTTCATATTGGCTAAATAAGAATTCTCATAAAGTTTCATTGCAAGATTATGTCTAGATTTGAAGATATTAAATTTTTCATTTTTTTAAGTTTCAAACTCTAGTTTGAAGGAATTAGAGATGTTTTTTTTTCCAAAAAGTGGCCATAACTAGTATAGCAGTTATAGCTTGGTAGAGCACTTCATGAGCTTTTTAACAATTTAAATGGTTCATCAATTGTACACTTGAATCAAAAGTTATGGCCTCCAAAGTTGGGTCTCTTTAAATAAGATATGTAAAAATGTGTTGGACACATAGATGAGTTGTAAAGGGGGAGTTACTTGTAGTGGTACATTTTTTGACACATCATAGGCATCTGTTATTGGAGATAAGGATGGGTGCCACCTTTCATATGGTTTTAGCACATGATTTTGTAATACCATTTGACAATTTCATGTATTATATCTCCTATATATTAGGTGCATGAGATGGAGGTTGTGATTAAGATTCCTATATTTGTTGAGTTGTCTTTGGATCTCTAGTTGGTGATACTATTATGACAAAGCTTTCTCTACAAGTATATTTTAATCTTGGTGAATTTTGAATAATATGTTGAGTGGCTTTTGGAGTGGGGTTTTTCTCTCGAAAGGACTTTCCCCATACAAATCACTATGTTGTGGTATGAATGTTATTTATGTTTATTTCTTTTTAAGTTTTTAGAAGTATTCAAATCTGAAAAAAAATTCATAACCCTCCTCTTAATATTAGTAGAGGAAGTTTCTCCGTTATCTTAGCTTCCTTACAAGTGGTATCAAAGCTCGATCACCTTTGGTTTTAGTTGTGGGTTATTGGGTTTTTGAACTAATCCAAATTTGAGTGGGAGCTCGTATAGAAAATACTTTGTGATCTTGTTGCAGGAATTTCATACGGCAAGCACATCAAGGAGAATAGAGGTAGAGAAGTTTTCTAGAAATAATTTTGAGATGTGGAAGCTGAATATTGAGGATATGTTAATAGAACAAGACCTGTGGGATTTTATTGATGATAATGTTATGAGGCTTGCAGATCCTATTGTGGTTTCTCAATATCATCTTATGGACCATAAATCCAAGGGTTTAATCAAATTATGTATGGAAGACTCTATTATGTTCAATGTCCATGAGGAAACCTTTCCACAAAAACTATGGAAGAAACTTGGTGAGATGTATCAAGCCAAATATTTAGTGAATAATATTTTCTTGAGGAATAAATTATATTCCTTGAGAAAGGAAGAGGATGAATGAATTAAAAACCACCTACAAGCATTTAATATGTTGGTGGATCAATTGGCATCAATTAGTGTCAAAATGGATAAGAGAAATATCAGATCTTGTTTTGGTCTTTTCCTGATTCATGGGATTCTATTGTTATGGCTATTGGGAGTACTATCTTGAAGATTGAACATGTGGCAAGTTCTTTTCTCTCTAAAGAGATCATGAGGAAGGTATCCATCAGTGTCAAGGAAGCCATAAATTTTGGTGGAAGACCCAAGGAAAAAATGTAAGAATGAGAATCATGTGATAAATCTAAATCTAGAGGGAGATCCAAATCTCCTAAAAAATACAAAGCTATTTGTTGAAACTGAAGTAAGCTTGGACACGTCCATAAGGAGTGAAAATAAGAAAAGAAGAAGAAGAAGATATTTTTATTTTGATTTAGAATCCAAGAAGGAATATGGTGATGCATTAATTATAGCTTTGGCCCAATGTTCATCCCAAAATATTACCTGGTCTCCTTTTCCAATATTTTGTTTTGAACCCTTGATCAAGGTTTTCTTAGATTTCATAATTTTGTTCCATATTGTAGATCCAATAGCAAGTTGGTTTCTAAAGGAAATAGTCCCCTTCATGATTATTTGAGTATTTAGATTTCATCATGCTAGTTCACTCACTATTTGAATTAATAAATCTCCACCAATATTATCCATTATAACTCTATTCATATCTTTTATTTTATGAATTCTAAGAACACCTTTAAATTTAGGGGTACAAATTTTGTCCTAGGAAACAAGAGATATTATTTTCTTTTCCTCGGTTCCTAACCATAAGTAGCTTGTTTAGATCTATTAAATATTTTTAAAAAAATTATTGTTGTCTCTCAAAGTTGTACCCTTGCTAAGTTGCAGAACTTAGCACTTTGGAGAAACATTGGAACATTCCTAGGCCTGTGGGTTGCCTAAACTTGGAATGAACCTCTAGATAAGGCTGGCTCCTAAATGGTAATCACCTAAACTAAACGAACCTAAAGCTTTTGCAAAGAAAAATGAGAAGGAAAACATGAAAATGAAAACACTATCCTAATGCTTTAAAAGGTGAAACACCAAATTTATTCTTTAATTATTTTCTTTATTCTTCTCCATGTTCTCCTTTGACTTCATGTTGGACATATTATCCATGAATTCCCTATAGGTTATGAATTTCTCCACATCAGGGTCCTTTGGTAGTTTTCATAGTGTGGTTGCATAGAAATCAATTCTCACATTACTAACCTCATAAGGATTATGGGATCCAATATTTCCAAGGTTCTATCACCTTCATCAATTTATATTATATGTTCACTAAGAAGACAATTTCTTTTATATATCAACATATCACATCATTTGATAGTTGTTATCTATCCTACATCCTCTTTTTTAGGGTTTTGAAGAAACCACAACATGTGGTATAGGAAGTTGCCTCCTTGAAATACAAAATATGTTATAGGATTTGTATGGCCACTAGTTTTCTAGTATCCCATATTTTTCCCTCAAATATTGGTAATGCATGTTTATGAAGTAGAAAGCCACACAGATATTTTGTGGTTCCCGACTATAATAGGGTTTTCCTTAGAGAAGGATAGGTGAGATGGAGATAATTAGAGAGGGAAGGAGGGAGGTAGGGAGGAGGAGAGAGATATTAAGTAATATGTGATATAGAGAGAAGTAGAGAGGGAAGGAAGAAGGTTGAGAGATTGAGAGAGATGGAAAGAGAGGGAGATGGAGAGGGGAGATAGGGAGAAATAGAGAGGGAAGGATAGAGTGTGGGAGAGGTAAGGAGGGAGAAATAGATAAGTGAGATAGAAAGGAGTAGAAAGGGAAGGGGAGAGAGAGAGAGAGAGAGAGAGAGAGAGAGAGGGACAAAGAGGTGAGGGATGGGTGAGAGAGGAAAAGTAAAGACAAAAGTAGAGAGGAGAGAGAAGGGACGGAGGGAGGGAGGGTGAGAGGATGGGGTGAGATAAAGTGAAGTAGAGAGGGTGGGATGGAGGGAGGGAAGGAGGCAGGTAGGGAGAGAGAGGGAAGAAGGTGGAAGAGTAGGGAGGAAGGAGATCTAGAGTGAGATAGAAAGGGAGTAGGGGAAGGAAAAATAGAGAAGGAGAGAGAGAGGTGGGAGAGAAGTAGAAAGGGAAGGATAAAGGGAGAGGGGGAGAGAAGTGGTAGGGAAGGAGGAAGAGGTAGAGAGTGGTAGGCGATATAGAGAGAATTAAAGAGTGAAGGAGAGAGAGAGAGAGAGAGAGAGAGATGAGGTAGATAGGGATAGGTGAGATAAAGAGGAGTAAAATGGATGGGTGGGAGGAGGAAAGGAAGAGAATATAGTTGATGAGAGAAGTGAGAGAGACAAAGGAAGGTGGAGAGATTGAGGCATTGAGAGAGAGAGGGAAGGAGGAGGTTGATGTGGGAGATAGATGAATAAAGATAAGTAGAGAGGAGAGGGGAGAGAGAGAGAGAGAGAGAGAGAAGGGTGAGATAAGTAGAAAGGAATGGAGGAAGCGGGAGAGGGAGAGAGAAAAAAAGAGAAGGGGAGATAGAGAGGTATTAGGGAGGGAAGAAGAGATAGAGAGAGGGGGGAGGAGAGAGAAATAGAGAGAGTGGGGGGAGAGAGATAGAGAGAAGTAGAGAGGGGAAGAGAGGGAGAGAGAGAGAGAGGTTAGGATGGATGGAGGGAAGGAGGGAGGTAAGAGAGAGAGAGAGGTGGGAAGGATGGATGGTGGGAGAGGTAGGGAGGGAGAGATAGAAGTGAGATAGAAAGGAGTAGATAGGGAAGGAAAAAGAAGAGAGAGAGGAGGGGTGATATAGAGAGTAGAGAGAGAAAAATAAAGGTGGAGAGATTGAGAGAGAGATAGAGGGAGGGAAGGAGGGAGGGAGGTAGAGATAGAGAGAAGTAGAGAGGGAAGGAGAGAGAGGGAAGGAGGGAGGATGAAGTAAGGAGGGAGAGACAGATATAGAGATGTAGATAGGAAAGGAGAGAGAAGAAGAAGAAGAAGGTAGAGATAAGTAGAAAGGGAGGGAGGGAAAGGGAGAGGAGGGATAGAGAAAACAGAAACAAAGAGAGGGGGAGATAGAGAGAAATTAGGGAGGGAAGGGGGGAGAGAGAGAGAGAGAGAGAGAGAGAGAGAGGGAGGTAGGGAGGTAGAGAGAAGTGAGATAGAAAGAATTAGAGAGGGAAGGAGAGAGGGAGGGGAAGATGGATAGAGGGAGGGAGAGAGATAGAGAGGAGTATGGAGAGGTAGAGAGATAGTTATTGAGCTCAAGAGAGAGAGAAAGATGGTAGGAGTTTGATTATTAGTGAAATTTGACCTATTGATTACTAAATTTTGACTAAGTAAATGAAAAATTATAATATCTTCCAAATTTTATAATTTGTATTGTAATTCATAGAGATTTAAAATCATCCTCAAACATCTTGAAACTATATGCATGAAATATAACTTAAAGTATAAGAAAGTAAATGTCACTTAAACATTTATTTCATGTATATAGTTTTGATGCTTTTGAACACCACATTAGGATTGTAACTTAGAGGGTTAGATATGTCTTAAATTCATTAGGATCTGGGGTATTTAACCTATACTATGATTACAATCACAGAAAGAAACTTTCTAGTTGGGTAAGGATAAAACCCTCGACCTGAATAGTTTCCTGATAAGCTTTTCTTATTCATTTTGGAACATAATTGGGAAAGATATAACACATGTCGTGGAGGAATCTAGGAAGAATAGGACAATTCTAGGGAAATTCAATGACACATTCTTAGCACTAAGTCCAAAGAAGACTAGAACAAAGATGCTAGATGACTTCAAACCCATCACTATGTAACACTACATACAAGATAGTAACAAAGGTAATGGAAAATAGATTGAAGGAAGTGTTAAGGTGTGTTGTCTTATAAGGGAAGAGTGGATTTTCTCCAAGGATATCAATATTGGAAGGGATTATTGTGGCCCATGAAGCTAAATTCACACAATAAGGAAAGTGAAAGCAAGGAAGATGCTAATAAAACCAGACATCAAAAAAACATATGATCAAGTGGATAGATGGTTTCTAGTAGATGTGTTGGAAAGGTTTGGATTTGAGGAGGGATGGATCAATTGGGTATGATGTTCCATCAAAGGTTCAAGGTTCTCTATGTTGGTTAATGGAACCCCGTATGGGTTCTTCCAATCAATAGGAGGGATCAAATAAGGATACCCCTCTCTTTGTTCCTATTCATACTAATGGTAGAAGCATTAGGTAGATCCATCCCAATGAAAAAAATTAATGGGATATGGGAAGGGATCAAAATAGACCAAACATAGAAGCAATAACACATCAGTAATTTACAAATGACACAATGTTGTTTGGATTAGCAAGTAGGAAAGAGGTGAAAACAATAAAGGGAATTCTTGAAATATACTATAGGGCCTTTGGATAGCTTATGAACTAGAAGAAATAAAACATATACTTTTTCAACACAAGTTTGAGGAAATAGAAAGAAATCTCTAAAGTATTGGGCCTCAAAGTTGCGATACTTTCTGAGAAGTTCTTGGGAATGCCTCTCTTCGTAGGTGCAAATAAGGCAAAGCTATGGGACACTATTGTGGGAAAGTGCAACACTATGTCAAAATCCTAGAAAGGGAAATGGCTCACCTCGGTAGGGTGAATATCAGTGCTAAGAGAAGCCTTAGCATCAATACCCATTTATACAATGTCATGCCTCAAGATGCCAAAAAAGATAGAGGAAATGATGGAGAAACTAATGAGAAAGTACTTCTAGAATGGTAGCATAGACCAAAATAAATTCTCATTGATTGCATGGAGAAAAATATGCAATCCCAAGGAGGTTGGGGTGTAGGGATAAGAAACCTGGCAGTGATGAATTTTGATCCTTGGGAAAATCTAGTATGAAGTATGTACACAAAAAGCAAGAAGAAGTCAGCAAGTATTTTGTAATCAAAATATCTAAATTCACCATGCCCCTCAAGGATCCTCATAGTGGGAAATCCCTCAAGCATTTTAGCCATCTGGAGCTTCATTGTGGCATGTAGCAATAAAATCATAAAACATATTACATGGTGTGTAAGAAATGGGGAAAAATCTACATTTTGGTTGGACTCATGGGATGGTCATGAAGTGCTAAGTGAGAATCAAAACTTGGTGGAGATTAGAGTGGCCTTATCAAGTGTGTAGGAGTATAAGATCAAAGACTATGGAATTAGTAAGGGAGGGGGATAAATCAAGTTGGAAATGAAATTATCTTAATAATATTCAATCCCCAACCCACCAGAAAATTCTACTCCAATAAATATTATCCAAACAAAAAAGTATTGATTATACTAGGTGAGCATGAGATCAAGTGGTGTGGATCTAAATCAAGAAACTACATAGTCCAAGTTGGGTATAAACTAAAAGAGGTAGTATTATTAAGAGAATGTTGGCCCACTCAATTAATGTGGAGCAAAAAATGCCTCCCAAAAGTAGGGGCATTTGCATGAGTTCCCAAGCTATGAAAGAGAATACTGGCTAGGGACAAATTAATGAAGATAGGGTTTGTTGGCCCAGATATGTGTGTCATGTGTAAAAGAAAGGAAGAGGAGGTCGACCATTCACTATTGAGATGTGAGGCAATAGAGACTTGCTGGAGAAAACTGATGGAGAAATTGGAATGACAAAGCTCACTACCAAAAAATATAAGATTGATGTTATGGCATAGACAAAATTATATAAAGGATCAATCTTTGCAAGTATTTGGATATTGGCCCCATCCATTCTAATTTGGGAGGTATCGAAGGAGAGGAATCACACAATATTCCATGGGAAATTACTAAACGTGGAAAATCTCTTCAAAAAAATTAAGAACTCAATCACAAAGACATCAATAATGTGGCAAGGTGTCAGAACATATAAAATAGTGTTTTCTCTCTATGGGATGAAAGATTGAAGAGAAAGTGGTAAGGGTTTATGATTCCCCTTGCTTATGGGTCTCAACAGGTTCATTTGACTTATCATCCATGGAAATGTGTTAAGTGGTCCCCTCCAGAAGAAGTATGGCTAAAAATAAAATTTTAAGGGGTCTCACAAGGAAACCCTAGTGATGTAGGAGTAGGCTACGTCATAAGGAATTAGGATGGGAAAATAATTTTGATGGTAGCAAAAAACTAGGGAAAGCAACAAACAATGAGGTGAAGTTTCAAGCAGCACATTTAAGCTTGGAAATGGGTAAGTGACTTAACCTCCAATATGTTCACCTAGAAGGTGAATCACAAAATATTATTAATGCAATTTGAATAAATCACTCTGAATTAGAAATTCACTAGATGGTTGGTGTTGATCGATGAAATGTTAAAAAGATTCAAAGGTTTTAAAATTTCCCATATTTATCGGGAAGGTAATGTGAAGGTGGACAATGTAGCAAACATGGTGATAGACATGGAGGCGAAAAAAATCATGATAGATTCCAAAGTAGAGTGGCATGTGTTTTGTAGTGCCAAGTCTGTAAGAATACAACCTCCCACTATGATTTAAATGAAGAAGGATGATCAGAAATAATGAATCATTAAGGCAAGCAAAAGCGAAGTATGTAAGCTCATAGGGAAATTATTGTGGTTAGGATTAAAAGGATAAGATGGGAGACTATTTGCACAACCTATCATGACAATCCACAAAGAAAGAATTGATACAATAGGGAAATGTCTACCCAACCATCAGATTGCACATTTGACTATATGTATTAATTAATTCAAAATACAAAATGCATTGAGTTCTTATTTTTAATAAATTAAAAAACATGATCAAATGTGCAGTCTGATGGCTGCATAGACAATGGCATACAACAGTGTGTTTGAAGGTGAAGAAGAGGCAAATGGTGTTTCTGGGGGAACTATCTGAGTAGAGGATGATAGTGATTTTCAAGTCCAATTGTGTGGTGGTGTTGTCATGATAAGATTGGTCTTGGATGACACATACACAAATGAGGTGACACATTATCGGATGAATATAGATGTGTCATCAATGTTCATGTTATTTTTTCTAGATGTGAGTGAAGAAGTAAGGGTTGTGGAGAAGATCATGGAAACCCTCATGTGGTTGTGCTAGCACTGGGGCATGAAATACATTCTACACCACGTCTCACCTGGGGTTGGTCTCACACTGGGATATGGCTGCAGATTGTAGAGTAGTCAAATCCATCTTGGGTCCCTTTCATCATATAGGGGTTGGGGATGAACTTCAACCAATAATTCCATCATGCATGATTGGGGATCAACATCCTCAAAACTCTTGTAGGGGAGAACTCAAACAATGTGGTAGATTGGTCCTTTGTACTGGTAAATTTGGTTGTGATGGAGATTGATGAAGGGGATGGTAGCTAGAAAGGGGAGATGGGGAAATTAGGTAGGGGCCTCCATATGTTTCTTGATGTTATTATGGGTAGTATATGTGTAGAAATGTATGGGTAGGTTGTAAGGTAGTATGCCATAATGCTACTAGTTTCATCTAGGGAATTGCAAAGACCATTTTGAGGTGGTGGGTCTCATTTTGCAAATGGTGCTTAGCTAGTAATATAATAGCTACCCACACAAGGGAATATGATATATTGTAATCACCTTTTTAGCTAAAATGAATGAACTGGGTGTGGCCATTTACAACCACTTTTATCAATAAAATTTTTTTTAAAAAAAAATGAAAGCAAAGATTGCTTCACTTTGTAATTAAAGAATGCTAATCATAGTAATAAATGAAGGTAACGATTGTTTGGATTTGTAAATATATAATAAGATAACAAGATCTTCATGTCTTCCAGTCTAGAATTCGAATATTTATTTTTATGCTTTATTTTGAATGATATAGACTTATGCCCCTTTTTTCAACTAAAGAGAATTTCATTCCAAATAAATATTACTAATTTATTTACATAATTTCAAATATAATGGAGACTAACCTTATGTCCCCATGTGCTGCTTAACTCAATTTTTTGCTTAAATTTGAGCAGCGGGAGTGTTTACATGCATAAATTTTATTGTTGGAAAAGAATAATTTGGAATCTTTTCCTATTTTAATGGAGCAACTACTGTTTAGGAATTGAAAATAAGCTATGGAAAAAAGGGAGGCTAAAAATCTATGTGGCTCCACAAATTTGTTTCCCTCTTTCAATATTTGCTTTTATTTTTCCTTTTATAATTTTTAATTGTACAGAAGAAATTTAAATTGGTTGCTTACAAATAAGCAAAAAAATTAAGCATTCATGGGGCCATCAGCTCCACAAATAACTCCTAAATAAGTTGAGCAATGGTTGCTAGCCAAAATAAGCTAAGCAACTGCATGAAGACCTGTCTTGATAGTCCATCTGAAAAAATAAAGATAAAATACCTATTCCTAAAAAATTGGATTTATTATTACTAATTGACACTTATTAGTACCTATAATATGAATCTAGGTAATATTTTTAAATTTTTATTTATATTGAATTTTATAGATAATTTTTTACAAAGAGGTTCTCTTATAATATAAAATTACTATAAATCTAAATTATTATTAAAAATGTGATTGAAAACTAAATTACTATAAATAGTAATTATATATAATTAAATATGTTAGTAGTCAATTTTTTTGCTTTGAATTTCTAGAACCTTGGGTTTTAATATCAATCTTGGCCCACTAAAATTTATATATTCAAAATAATTATCCCTTCCATGTCCAACACATATTTGCACTTTAACCTAATGAATTAAATCAATAACAAGGAAAAAGCACTTTGAGATCAATTGTTCCATAGAAATTAGATGAAAGGAAGATGCAAGTTAGAATGTTTTTCCATCTTAGGAAGGTGACATCACATATATCTTTCCAATATGCATCTCTAATCTATTCTTTATACTATATTACATGCTAATGTTTCACTTTAGGCATCATATGTCCATTATATGTGATTCTACATATTTGGGATTGTATATTACATACTTAAATAGTGATTTCCCCTTCCATTTGTACAAATCTACCAACCTTCATCCAATCCCAATAGTATTGCATGATGTTTTCCTTTTATTGATATACTGTGCCTATTTCCTATGTAGAAGGCTACTATTTCACTCTTTGTTTCTGCTAGGTGGTGCATTATATAACTAGCAAGTCTAACCCCTCAAATTGATTAAATAGTTCCAATTTTTATTTTTGATTGTTCAATAGTTTGAAACATAAACTTTAAAAAAATTAGAAGTCAAATTCAAAGTACTTAGTATAGTTGTGTGTAAACTACTACTATTTTCAAACAATAAAACAAATTGACTAATGAATCAATATTCAAGGGACAATAATTGAGTCAAGGATTGATGCATACATATTCAATGTAGATTTTTTATTTTTGGAACTATTATCATTCGTAGAATTAAAATGTAGAATAAATTTAATTTCTTCCTTATATTTTAATTTGTGTAACATATTTTAAGTATCAATATGGTAATTAGAAAAACCATTCACATTATATTAAAATATTGTTTTTATAAAGAATAATGTTGAAACATGTAGATATCTATATAGTACACATAGATGTAAAATAAATTTCAATAAAATATATATCTTGTTAGGTCCCAAATTTTAGTTCTAAAATCCTAAGAATTTGTCTCACCTTCAAGGCTAGGTGTTTATCTTTGAGAAGGTAAAAGGAGATTCCATCAATATAATTTGGGTGGTTGATGGTCTACAATGAGACTAGGTAATATCTTCTACATTTTGGACTTAGCTTAAAACTAGGAGGGTTTTCCTAGAGGTATGCCTTAGCAAGAATTTTACATCAACTAAAATATAATAATGAATAAAATATAAAATATCCACACCCAACTACACACGTGGTTCTAGTTTTTATCAATAGATTAAGTGTAACTAACTACAAAATACTTTTGTATAGCTAATAACACATTGCACATCCACCTATAGGTATCAACATCTTATGATTCCTTAAAATTATATTTATTTATTATTATATACATAGTGGCAAGGTACACACATCCATGTTAAGATTCTCTAATGACTTCATTGTTTAAGGCTCATATGAGATTAGTTCTATAGTTTATGTTTTTTTAATTATGAATAGCGTTAAACACCTAAACTACTCCTAATCTACTCTTATAGGTAATAGGATGGAGATTATTTAAATGGAAGATTGATTTGTCATTCACAAATATAGATTGATGCTTGGTCCATTGGCTAATAGATTCATAAACAACAAATAGGGAAGAAACGTAGCTAGGCATAGCATAAAAAAATAAAAGAAAAATGAAAATCAGATATTACATCAAATGTAATGGAGATATGCAATAATACATCTCAAAACTATAGAAAACCATACATAATAAAAGAAAGATTAAAAATAAATCATAATACATTAAAAATATTGCACTTTACCTAACCCTATTACATTCACACCAAGAAATATGGTGAAAGAAAGTGTGTGACTATACACTTTTTTTAGATCAATGTAAACCACCATGGATATATATCATGATAAATAGATATCTAGTAGAAAAACCCTTCCTATGATATGTACCACACATACATTCATTTTCCATTTCATACTTTTAAATTTTGATGCTCTATAATACACTCAAAGCACAAAAGACCTACAAATTTCGCTCAATGAACAACCATTACAATGAGTGAAGAAGTCACATATTTAGGTTACATAAATGAATTTGATCTAGGGGAAGATACCTAGACATCTTGTACAAGGATTTTCCATACCATAACTACCATTGTAATAAATTCTTTGCACCAAAATCACCCCTTCAAGATTGATAAATCCACCTAGAAGCATGAGAAAGCATCCATTTCTCTTTTTCCATTCTTTTGAGTATCAAATAGTATAAATTATGCACACATAAATATTTCATAGATGCTCACAAAATCTACTAAATAAGCAAGCTAGAGATGGAATATTAGTCATTGGGCTCTATAATAATAAACTCAACATTCAATGAGGCATCTACCTTTATATTCATTTCCTCTCTTAGATTCAATTAAGATAAGGTTTTATAGGCACCAAAGGCTTAAATCTAGTGGGTGCAGGGCCAAATTGAACCATTAAATGAATTTTGAGTTATTAATGATACAATATGGTAGCCACAAAGAAATGGAAGGGAAATGGGTTTGAACTAGATGAAAGTGCAAAAAATGATTAAATTCTCACAAGCCAAGTGCAATGGGAAGATGGTGAAAAATAGTGCAAAATTTGAGGGGTCATCAAAACTTAAGGAGATTTTGATGGGGAAGATGTATATGCAAGGTGATAGGGAGATGAAATTACGGTAGAAGGAGAGGTCACTTGGTAGATGGTGACATTAGCAATTGTGGGAGTGAGATTTGTAAGTGGGGGTGACATTAGCATGAAAGTGAGCTTGTTGAAAATCCATATAGAAGTGAAGTTGAAGGTGAAATGAAATACAAGTTTACATAGAGATAAAATATATAAAAGGAGGAAGGAAGGTGACATAAGGATGCCATTAATATATGGGTGAGAAAATTTCTAAGAAAGGAAAAATATTATGAGAAATTGATGCAAAAGTGAACCTTAGAACCAAAAGTAAATGAAAAGGTGAAGCTCATTTAGAGGTTGAATTCCTACAAGTGTAGAGGAGATGGGAAATTTTATAAAGGAAAAATGGGTTGCAATAAAGGAAACTTAAGTGAACATGAGTGATAGAAAGTTCAATGCAAATGGAAGTTAAATATTTACAAGAGGAAAATGTGACAAGGTGAGAACATGTGAGGATTCTATGCTAAAGTGAAGTGTAGCTAGAAGTACACTTGGAAGTGAAAATATTGCAAACACCAAAGAATGCCTAAGAATTTTTTTTTTTAAATATTTAAGTGATCTTGGACATTGGACAAGCATGTGGTATGGTTGAAAATTACTTTTACACAAAGCTTTATAAGGAAACACAATCTAAAATATCTCAAACCATTTGTAAATTTGTGGAAAAAATGGCCTAAGTGAATAAATAGATAGGGACTTAATAAAAATTTGAAATTACAAAATTGAGTCCCAATAGGATCTGATTAAGGATGTGTGCCTCTTGCATACACAACATTCAAATGCAACAAATTAAGCCCTCTATCTACATGCATCAATTTATAAAAAAAATCCTAAGAGGTGAATGCCAACTATACCACAAACATTACCACTATATGGTAGCCACAAAAAAAATGTTCTAGACCAATTTTATTATTAATTATGCATGATTATAGGTGTAAGTGGTAAGAAACTTAGATTTAGATAAACAACAAAATAATTGTAACGCGTGGAAGAGAGAAAACTTTCATCATTCATGAGTGCACTTTTGGTGTACCTATTGATCTCCTCATATGGATTTGGGAAAAAAATAAAATACCCCCAATTCACATAACAAAGAAAATTCTTCCTAAATATATTATTGATCTCCATGAAAAAAATCTTCCTCCTACAAATCTGACTAAAAAAAATCAACCTTTCAAACACCTTCAAATTGAGAAACATGTTTATATTCAACTTGGAAATTGTGTTGCTACTTAACATCATCATCATCATTTGTATGTTAGGTCCATATAAAGGACTCAAGTTAAATCATGTCACTATCATCCACAACACTATAATTCACACTATTATCATTAATGAACACTCCATAATCAATATTATCAATTCAAGATAATAGGTAACCAACATACATTAAATTCACATATGCTAATGCACTCTTTAATATCTAAATCATAGGAATTATTTAGGTTTCCAATCATTTTATCAACACAAATATCATTTTTATGAGACACCTTGAGTGAAGAACCAAGTTCTTTAGATTGTCTCTCTATTTTAAATTTATTTGTGCAATCTATTATGTCATGTAAACTATTAAAATCATACACATGACATTCTTATTTTTCTTCCTTAATGATTGCAACAACCATATATTGTGACCTTATTGAAGCACGCTCTAGATGAGGAATACAAAAAATCTTGAGTTGTAGGAAAATTTGTTGCAAGCTTTGATTAGCATGTTGAGTTGTAGGCTTTAATCAACACATTGAACCACCAAAACTTTTAGCACCTTGTTCATATGGTATGGTCACAACCAACCAAAAGGGTCTTAAGTGTTTTCTTCAACCTCTTCAATATTTTATTTCAAATCTGCAAGTGGAGAAAAAAATTGAAGGCATTTTTTAAAATTTAACCCATACATTCTCATAACAGTTTGTTGGGAAATTGTTCCACACATCCAGCTTCTTCTTTGTCAAGCTCCCAAATTTAGGTTTCAACTCAAAGTCATCTTTGGTTAGCTTATTAACCCATTATTTCGCAATCTTCATATGGTCATATTCATCCATTTTGTTTAGATGTATATCCTGGCATCCTTTGTATGCAATACACCATAAGGAATATGTGAAAATGCGCCTTTTGGATCCATCAGGTCATGGATTATTAGGGTGCTTCTTATTTACTTAGGTCTAGGTTGGTCCTTAACTTTAACTACTTGAGGTGTAAACATTTTGAACAACTTCTAAAATAAGGGATAAGCAAGAAACTATAAATACCTTTGAATCTTTGTTGGTTAGGGTTTCATGCAACACTTTGGAAACACTTCACTATGCCTCTGCTCTACTCTTCACTTTTCAAGAATTCGATCACAAATGAACTTTTCATATGTGAAACACCTTTTGGATAACCTAACAATAATCGATTGCATTTATTTGAAGTTAGGTCAAAAAGTTGTCAAACCCTAACTATATAGTCACAATCCCCTTAATTCTCTCTGTAAATCTCTGTAATAGGAATTTTCATACCGAAAATACCATCAATAGATCTTACAGTGTTGATCTACACATGTACTAGTGTGTTGAGAGCATTAGCACCACACCTTTGGTAGGGGCTTAAAGATTTTCTATTAGAAATCCCCTTGAGCCAAATCTCTTCATTTAGTTTCTAGAGGAAGCATTTGCACTAGGGTTGGCACAGACTCATTTTTCATTTCACTCCTTTCTTTTTTTAGGTCTTGTCCATACCGGATCTACCTTCTTTGTCGGATTAGCCTTCTTTTGTGAAACGGAGGGTTTGACATTCTTACTTCTGCAAAACTTAGCTATGCGTTCTGGTTTGTTGCATTTGTAACAAGTGACACCTTTTTGAACAAGCTCACTTCTAGCCATTCTAGATCTACAATCATTAGCCTTATGCCCAAATCCATTGAATGTATAACAGTAACCATTGAAACATCATGCCATTATTGTTACCATTCATCATCTGATTTTTGCATTCACTAGCTCTATGACCAAATCTATTGCATGAATAGTACTAACTGGGAAATTATTGAACATTCTAATTCATTCTACTTCTAAAATCTATAACTCTATGTCCAAACTTATTGCAGGATTAACAATAGCCATTAAAAGATGGGTACCTTTGTGCATTTGGTTATCTAATAGGTGGTCTCTTGAAATTTTTCTTCTAGTGTTGAACATTACTCTTCTTATCTTCAGTCTTTATTTTTTCATGATCCTTCTTTTTAGAATTGTTTGGAGTTTGATTTACCATTGAACTTTCTCCTTTCTCAAACCCTAAACCTTCTTTATCCTTAGAAGCCTTCTGACTAGCAAGTATATCATCAAGCAAGGTGGAGCCTTTCTTGAATTTGTCTTCTTGAATCTTTGCTTTTTTCAGATCTGATCTCAATGTCATAATTTCTTGTTCAAGCTTCGAGCATTCTTCAAATTTGTCTTTCAGTTTAGCATTTAGGCAATCTTCAATTCATTTTCCTTCTTGAACTTGCACTTTTAGATTAGCGATAGTCTCATTTGATTGAGCTTGAGCTTCTCATTTATTTCTTTGACTCTTTCTATAGCTTTCTTTAGTTTCTCTCTCAGCTTCTTGATGCACTCATTTGCATCATTAAGATCTTTTTTAGATCTCTATTCATAGCTTCTACTTTATCCAAATCATCAAGAGAATATTTGAGTTCTCCTTCCATGTCAACCTCACAATCTTCTTCAATAAACCCTTCAGGGATAATCTCTTCTGGAGGAACATGAAGATACCTCATAAGTGCCATGTGTTCAACCTCCAAGATCTACCTCAGCAATCAAGCCAATTGAAGGAATCTTGCTCTAATACCATTTGTTGAACACTCAGATTACTACGAGGGGGGGGTGAATCAGTATTCACTAGAATTCATTAACTTCATCAACTTTAAACATTCATTCAATGCATCATATTAAACTTGCAGTAATTGAAAGAAACATATAAAGCATGTATCACATCAAAGAACACAAGAACACCAGATTTACGTCCAAAACCCAAAAAGGAAAAAACCACGGTAACCTAATTAGCTCACAATATATTATAACTGGTTACAAGATACTATAGAATGGCTAACTGCTAGGTGGACTCACTATCTAGAGGGCTCACTATCCAAAGAATAGAAGAAGTGGCTCATTATCAGAATAGAGAAGAGGGTAGCTCATTGCCAAAATGAACTGCTAACTATGCATCTCACTTATACTGAAGATACAGTTCCATTGAAGCTTAGAAAACTGACTTAACACACTTCATACTTCACCACAATTACACTTCACACTTTTTTGTAATAGATCTTGCACACACCCTTAATTATTCTATATCACACTCCTCATACACACCTTCACACAAGGAATTAACATTGTATATATACCATAACAAACAAAAACATAAGGGGATGACCCCGTAGTGCAATGACAAGTTCCAAGCAACAGCTTCCCTGTTATCTTGAGTTTGAATCCCACAAGTGGAAGGTGATACGAACTATCGTTGGCCAGAGAATGAAGGGAACGTTGGATGATGCATGGATGACAAAGGAAATCCTGTGCAAGGGTGGCAGTGATCGACACACAAAGGAGTGGGTGAGTGGTGGATGGTGTGTGCTACTGTGGGGTCCGAAAGCTGGAGGGATCAATGAAGAGGTGGAGCTGGCAAGGGTGTTCAGAGAGAGGAATGGCACCAGGTCTTGTAGGGAGCTTGGCGGGAATGCAGGCAAGTGAAGCAGACAAGAGGAATGTTGTCGGGTCATGCAGGGAGCTTGGCAGGAATGCAGGCAGGCGCAACAAATGGAGGAATGACGTTGGGTCTTGCAGGGAGCTTGGCGGGAATGCAGGAAGGCATAGGAATATGAATGGCGAGGATGAGGTCCCCCGAATGTGGCCTCACTAGTTCATAGCTCCAGTCAAAAGCGACGGGTTTTGTCCCTTAGCAGCGATTTACCAAGCAAAAAAAAAAAAACAAACAAACAAACAAACAAAAACATAAATTAGGTCAAACTAATTGATGTACCTACTATACAACACCATAACCTATTGGCCCAAAACACCAATACACACAAAGCAAAACATATACACAATTAATGATAGGTTGAAATAACCCATAATTCTACTTCATACTCTATCCAACTCTGCACAACCCTAAAATACTTAGGTCAGCTGCACATAGCCAAAACTAGTGAAGCAAAACTTAATGAACCAACTGTTCATCCATACCTTGACACGTAGACCACCAAAACACTTATCGCTTGGAATGTACACGCCTCTTATAGTTGTAAACACTTCCTCAAATCTGCATAACAAAATTTTCATCCGTGATGGAATGCAAAGCATTCCAATCATGTAATTTGTACCACTAACTCTATTATTTCCAAGCCGATACTCTGTCACTATTATCTTCAACTACGAAAGACATTAAGTCATGAAACTTTGGATTTAGAATCTTCCAACACATAACAATATTACCTCAAAATCAAATAACCAAATTCCTCATAGCTGAGCAATGCGGACCCAAAAACTGGTTCTCTAAACATTGAAAACTGTATTCCAGACTTAGGAAATTCTTCAATGCATTTGATCTACTCCAAACCAACACTTTTGCAATTATACAATAGGACAACACCATACCCAATCATGCTCATCAACTAAACCTAGATAAATGTTGACATCAATGGCAACACCATAATAACATTATTTTCCATACATCCACTAATCTTCTCAATGACAAACAAACAACCTTTCAACAATCTCCCCCAACAAGTAAAGTTTCCAATAGTACCTAACAAATTATACAAATCATTTTTGTGATGTTGGAAAAGTGAAACACTAGAATTTGATTAGGATTAGTCACCTTTCCAAGCATGACACTTGAGGAATTGAAGATGGGAAAAGGCATGAGATTAACTTGCAACCTAAAAGGTGACCTAACCAACCCTTGATCTTCAATTCATTGGTTTTTGTTTTGATTGTGTGTGTGTTTGACAATTGAATTATGATGAAATGCAATGATGCAACTAGCTAACTATAAAAATGCACTACTCTAATATGAATACAAACAATTTGGAAGTTGATAGATAAATTTAACAACCAAAAATAGACAAAGTGCACATGTGTGCACCTGTGATTTAAATTTGAGCATGATTTGACTGGACAAGGGCACTCAGGGCGCCCTAGACTGGAGATCTAAAACTGAAATCTTCTTTCATAGTCCTCAAGTCCCCAATCTATGGCTTATTCCTTATGGATCTTGTCAAATCTTCGTCGGTTACTAAGATAATTGAGTTTTCGTATCTTTTCAAGTCGGCTTGAATACATCAATGAGTAATTAGTCTTCAATATTTTTCCAATATCTTTTAGATCTATAACCTACACATTCAAAGAGAGAGGAAGGGTTGTGCCATATAGGGGCTTGCCTCGGTCAAACCCTATGTTGGTATTTCTACCTCCACAATAAAAAAATGATGATAAAGAGAGCTTATTCTTTTGAGGGATAGAGGATAAATGACAAATGAATGATGAATCAACAACTCACTACAACTCACCACTCAAATCTGATAACCTTGAGGGACTAAAGTCATGTACATCACCTTCAACACTTTCTTGTAATTTGGCTTGATTAAACTTGAAGATCTACAAATATCAATATTCAAAAACAAAATGTATGCATAAACATGAACAAACTCACATAAAACTTGACATGATGCCTTGGTATTAAAATGTTGCAAAAAATTTTCTCTTGACTACTCTTGAAGTATAATAATTTCTCTTCACTATTGTTTGGTCTTGCTTGTTGCTAGTTACCTTTCAAATGATGAAATGACTAAGTATTTATATGCAATTAATCTAATTTCTCACAAATTAAATCTTCATAGCTAACATTTAGAATTTAAAATTCAAATAATAAATTTCCCACCTTGACATATTTAAATTTGGGGCCAATTTAAGGGGTCTAGACCTGGCACTTTTTTGGGATTTGAAGTATCAGGAGCAAAATATTAAATGCCTACTTGGGTTTTTCACATTTTTTTTCTTGACAAATGATAAAATGGGCCATGGAATGCATAATTTAGGAAATTAGGAGCACGATTAGGTCCAAGCTCATAGGAGGGAGAAAAATCTAGTGTGAAATTGTCAAGGGTGATAATTTATGACACTAAATTTAGCGCCCACTTTAGTAATAGTATGAAATTATGCTTGGACTCGCACTAAAGTAAGAATATGTCAAGAGGGGTTCAATTGTCCAAATGTTGAAGAGATAGGATGGCAATGAATCTAGGGGAAGCACGCAAGACCCTAAGATTCAAGATCCCATGGAAAACCAACATAAGGGAAAAGGAACACACATGTTTGAAATACATGACAATACATGAGAAAAACACAACACAAGCACAACATAACACAAACATAATACAACATAATGCAAACATAAGAAAACACATAAAAGACACAAACACAAGGTTAGTACTAAAAGGATTCGAGTCGATAAGGCAAAGAGACCTTAATCTTAATTTTTTCTCAAATACCAACCGTCATATCCCGAATGTATGTTAAAGAGAATGCTCTCATGAGGACCAACAAGTTGTGTTATGCCAAATCACTCACAAGCCACATGGATCTAGTGGCTAATAAACTACGATATGCTAGGACACTCATGAAACATATGGCTCCATTGGAAAGCAAGTTGTGTTATGATAGGTGGCCATGTTAAAAAGGTTCTCAAGTTTATGAATCAACAAGCTGCGTTATGTCAAATGCATGGATTATCTTGCAAATCAAGCTTCAGGGAGTGCATAAAGCTTAATGTCACAAGGGACGGAACAATCACCTCAAGGGGTGCACAAAATTTAACATCATACGGGATGAACAAACATCACCTCTGGGGTACACAACATTTAACATCATAGGGGACAAAAAAAAAATCACCTCAGGGGGTGTACAAAATTTAGATCATAGGGAATGAATGTCAAAAAGCCATGCCTTAGGGGGCATTATAAACAACACCACCACAAGGGGTGCATCACAAATATCAAAGGGGCATTTCTCAACACATGGGAGGTCACACCTTAGGGAATATTACACATGATACAACTGCTAAGAGAGGACAAATCATGGAGTGACGAATCACACTTTAGGGAATGCTAATCATAGTATTACCACCAAAGGAAACATAACATGCCATGGAAAGTCACACTTTTAGGGGATATCAAGTATAATACCACCACAAAGGAGACACTAACATAGATTGAGGAGGCCACACTTTTATGCATTATTATTAATAAGGTCACACTTTCTAGGAGATGTATGATATCATCACTAAAAAGGGACCTGTTGTCACAGAAGTGTGCACCCTTTGCTAAGATGATGAAATCAATCAGCCACCTCATGAAAAATGGCATGATCTTCCTGAGTGTGGGATTAGATTGCGGAGATCAACCTCTAGAGAGGGTCGGTTCCCTTGGTAACTTCACCTAATCTAACTAAACTAATGCTTTGCTAAGAAAAAGAGTAAGAAGGAAACATAAAAATGAATCATAAAACTAAAAGGTGATGCACCAAATGCTTTTATCAGAGCCTACACTACTGTTTGGACTCAAAATGATCAGCAATCTAAACCCAACACATACACAACTCAATATTTTATACATCTTTGCAAAAGTGTTTCATAACAAGGCTTGGTGTGTTAAAGATAGTGTTTATCTAAGGAGCTAGGAGTGTTATCACAACTTAAACTCTATTCCTAACCAGTTAACACAAGTTATGACCTGCAAAAATACATACTTTTTGCTCAAAGGCAAAGAAAATAGGACAGAAATCAAAGGGAAAAGATATCACCACAAGATAACTTATTAACTATCTAGAATATTTGCACAATAAATAACAAAATGAGAATGTAAAATAGCTTATTTTATTGATCAAAAGAGTGTTGCATTTTATTGATTAAAAGTGTGTTGCATACAACTGTACAAGTCTAAAAATGAGTTACAGTTGATGTCCCAACTTGAAAGAACTTGAAAAACCAGTTACAATACATGCCAAGAGAAAAAAGAACTAACTGAAATCTGCTCCTAAAGCTTCCCTTTATGCTGTTTAACAGCTGATACAAATTAGGAACATGTGTGGAGGAGAAAAAAGACATGATTTTGCTTTTGTTGGCTGGGTCAAACTCCTTGGGCGTCCAAAACAGTTTCCCCTACTTTGCAGCCCCTAAAACTGCTCCAAAAAAATGTTTGAGTGCTGAAAAAGTCATGCCTTGATCCTATTTACCATTAAGGCACCTAAAACAGTTCCTAGATGCTCTCAAAAATGTTCAAACTAGTCAAAACTGCCCTATATCCTCTCCATTAGTTGCACAACTCAACAAACTACTCCTAGATGCTTGCAACTGCCCTTAGAAAGCTTAAAGTTCAAATTGTTGTCCTTGTCATCCTTTCATGAGGTTCTAGAACATTTGGTCGTGCAAGGCAAAAAATCCTTCATTTTAGGGCTCAAAACTGCCCCTTTGCTACCTTCTTGTGCCTTCAAACTTCCACCAACTTCAACTATAACCATGTAGGCCTCTTAATAAGCTTCAAACTGATTGTAAAAGCCTTGACCCCTTTAAGCTTGATGTTTTTCCAAATCTTTTCAAATTGCATTAAGACTTTTAAAAGAGGCTTAAAGCATTCTTGGAGTGTACTATTCATTTTCAAGATTTCAAGACTGTCATCCGGTGATTGTCTTTCATCCTTAAAAACTATGGTAGTAGCAAGATCTTTCATTCCCTTTGTATGTTCACTGTCCTTTATGAACATATGCTCAATTGTACCCATGAACCATTTAAAGTTCAACCACCCCCCCCCCCCACTCTATTGTTACAAACTTCAGAATGTTGCCTTCATGATAAAGGTCTTAGATCAAGAGTTGCATTGGTGTTTAGGACCATGTCACTATCCTTAAGGACCTGTCCACTCATGGTTGTCACTATATCACTCCATGAACCTAGAAAATTCACAAAATGCTGTCCTTGTATTCTCTGTGTATTCATTAAGATGTCTGTACTTACTACATTTATTGGTATCAATGATCTCTAAACTGTCTTCATATTGCTTGTGTATAGATCACTACCATGTTTGATCAAACTTCATGACCTCTATTTTTATGTTCACCGTAATGATTGTCCTCCAGGTTGCTAAAGACTGTGACATGTAAAAAGACTGCCCTTTATCATTAAGATAATGACCTTGAAAACCTTTGCTTTACATGGTTGATTATGTTCTCTTATCCTTCCCAAGGACTGTTGTCAAGGCACTGTACATTATGCATTGTATCCTCAACCCTAAATTCTTCAATGGCAAGACTGTGTAGTGTTGTAGGGGTAGCTACACCTTTATGATTTCAAGACTACTACCCTATTGTTCATGACTTCACTTGTACCATGAATCTCACAGTCCTGTTTGATCAAACTTCATGACCTTTGTATCCATGTTCACCGTAATGACTGTCCTCCAGGTTGCTAAAGACTGTGACATGTAAAACGACTTCCCTTTATCATTAAGATAATGACCTTGAAAACCTTTTCTTTACATGGTTGATTATGTTCTCTTATCCTTCCCAAGGACTGCTGTCAAGGCACTGTACATTATGCATTGTATCCTCAGCGCTAAATTCTTCAATGGCAAGACTGTGTACTATTGTAGGGTTAGTTGCACCTTTATGATTTCAAGACTACTACCCTATGGTTCATGACTTCACTTACCATGAATCTCACAGTCCACCAATCTATTTGACCCTACCTGTCAACTCATTCATTTTGCCACTGTGCTTGTTTAACTGTCATCTTCTCTTTGTTTCACAGTCCACCTTTTATTGAGATTCATGTGTTTATATGTGGCTGTCTATCTTCATCAAAATATCACTAGCATTTTTGTATTTGAACCCTTGGTGATGACTGTGACTATGTCATTGTCTTGAATATGACTTTAAAACCCTTATCTGTGCATAAGACAAGGAGTGTCCTCTCTGATCATGAAACTCATCATGTATTATCTGTGATTCTTCTTATTTTCCAATAGCCTAGACGTGACTGTCCGTTAAAACTCCAGTAATCTCTGCTCATTTACTTGGTTGTGACTGACTCTTTGCAAAATCACTACCTTGCTTCATAGCACTATGCTCATAATGTTTCAGCCACCTCAATAAGACTGCCTCTTATTTGTTGTCTCACTAATTCTCTATCATGACCATAGAGGACTATCTCTTGTACCTTCACTTAACTCTTCCTTTTAAATCTTGCACTATGCTCTTTGTTATGAAAACTCATGGAACTTTGCTTTTTGGATTCATGTTGCCAACTTAGAAACCCTTTTCTTCTCTTGCTAACTCAATAACCATTCTCCTTTTTTGTGCTTACTCTGTCCTTCCTCTCATGACTGTCCCTCATTTTCCATTAGCAACTTGACTGTTATACTTATACCGAATGTCACTATCCTCTGTTATTCATTTTCATGACTGTCCCTTTCTTGTATTTAGAGATGACTGGCACACTTAATGCTCCATCATTGCAATGTTTAGGTTACTCCTTTAAGTGACTGTCACTGTGTATGGTCTCCTGTTGACCAAGGACTGATTTTATATGAGCACTGTCCTAGCTCTTGTCTAAGGTGACTGTTCTTCTTAGGTTTTGGACTGTCACATGCACTTGAACTTCTTTGACATTCACTGTCCTTTATTTGAAATGAGATCATTATCTTCTGTCATTTCAATCTGCTCATTGTGCATGACTGATTGTTCATAGGTCCTCTTGATATAATCATGCACAAGAGTGTCTCTTTCTTCATGTAGCCTGTCTTAGAAGCTATCAAACTTGTGTTTGACATCACTGTCCCTTATTTGAAATGAGATCGTGGACTATGCATCAACTTCTCCCCTTTCATGAGAAACCTGCTCTTTTCTTTCATGACTGTCACATCAATCAATGAAATGCATTCTTGACTATGATCATGTATTCATTTGACTACTCATTCACTTACCCTGACTGCCCTACCCTGGTAATATTAAAAAGCTTCTTCAATGTGTTTCTCTAAAGCATGAAACCCTTAAGACTGTCTTTGATCTTGATAGTGAAACTATCAATGAACAGCCATCTAACTCTTGACTGTCCTATGACAGTCATTTCTGGACTGTTTCATGCTTTAGCAACCTTCCATAGACAGTCATATGGCACTATTCTTTTTGAAATCCATATCTATGATATAGCTCTTTCATAAATTTCTTTTGTAGATTATCTTCAAAATAGGGTTAAAGGGGTATCATACCTATTGTCCCTTTACTGCTGCTCTTAGTGACAACATCATGGACTATGCACTGACTCAATGAGAACTATTCTCATAAGTCTTCAAATGTTCACTATTATCATGGTCATTTTCACCTTTCTTTTGCCTTCTAACTCTATCTATCTGCTGTCACATATCCTTTTGCATTATCATTATCTTCAAAAGTTTGAGATATTTTACCAACACTTCTTAACTGTCTATCAATTTACTTAGCATGACACCAATCTATAAACCTGATCATTCATGTGACTGGATGATATTCTATTCAAGGCTCCCAAACATGCCATATACAGGTCAGAAATCTATACCAAACCTTTACTAGAGCTTCTAACACCCTAGCCTTCAACAGTGGCTTTCCTTCAATTATTAAATGGCTGTAGTTTGTAGGGTTGACCAATTGGTTGAGCAAGTTAGGTAATATGCAATCTTAGACTGGACTTAAAACTTTCCAGTAGATCTATTTCTCTGCTAGGAAAACCTTTCCCCAACATATCTGCAATATCTCTGAGTATATGAAGATATGAATGCATGAAGATATGAGTGCATGCTTGCAATATCTAATTCTTTTACACATTTAGATCACAGTTTGAGAGCAGCATCATGGAAATCTATTGCTTAAATAGATATCAGCTACTTCTTGACCTTGAAATGAATGTAAAACTTTCCTCACGTGGTTCTTAAACAAGCATCCTGATGTAAGCTCTCTCTCTGTTTCTATTTCACATTCTCCCAACAAACTTAATTTGCCACCACATAACTTGAAAATCCCTATGAAAATTCTATAATGCTCAAATCTCCAACGAAGGAAAGCATACCTGGCAACAATGTGAAAGGGGTCATGAAAAATCTGTAACATGGGTATGAATGAAACAGCAGGGCTCTTTCAAACTTCTTTCAACGTTCCACAAACTTCGTGATCTCTGCAATATGGTTGATCGAAGGAACAACCAACTACTATCTTCACGCCATGACACGAGCTTTCTCCAGACCTTTTCAATTCCAGCAACAAAAACCTAAACTTTCTCATGATATGTGGGAGCTAAAAGAAACTCCTCTTTCTGGTACCCAAATGACTTGGTCAAAGCTTTTTTTCATTTTTTTCAAACTTTTCAACTTCTATAAAGCCCTCACATTAGCTTTTTCTCAACTTCTATAAAACACTTTTTGTTAAAATAAAATAAAACAAAAATTCCTTTGGTAAAAAAGTGTTGTTTGTTTTTATATTTTTTAGTAGGCTGATGTTGACAAAATTATCAATAGAACCATTTCTCACGCAATAATTGTATTATACGGGGTAATATATGCCCTTCCCTTAAAATGTTAGTGTACTTGCTACACTAATATTTTAAGGAGATACAAAGGGATCCCTTGCAACAAGGAATGCATCTAACAAAAGATTGTCTAATCCATGCCCCCCAAGTGTAGAGACAAAAATGAGCCAAGGTGAATGATAACACGTTGCTCCTTATGAAATGAAATATGATTGCATAAAACCGATTTTATACCTCCGCGTATGGTAATGAGTATCGCATGACACTACAACTAGTACCACATAGAAAGGAAGACTAATGAATGTCGGTTAATCTATTATCCTATCAAATTCATCATTGTAAGGATCTAACTCTTCCAATTTCTTCTTGAAAACATGACATTCATTAATAGTATCCAAATATTCTACAATACATGTCAAAGGATGTGTTTTTGTTCTTACATTTTGTGTCTCCTATTTCAGGTGTAGGTGGTAATGTAATGAATCCTAATTATAAAATTGTACACAAGGTGAGTTCAGTGTCAGATAAAGGATGTGGAGTAGGTAATAATCCTTTTTCTAACAGGACTGTGAATCTTGTGCAATTTGGAGGATGGTATAGATGTTTGATAGAAAAGTGGGGGACCTTGGTAGCCTATGCCTTTTATATCCTTGGATGGTATTTGTTCCAAGAGGTTATGGATTTCGTGCTCATTCTTTGTATCACATCCTTGTTTTGTCAAGATCTTAAAGCCTTGGCCATAGAAATGTTCCAAACTAATAGGTGTATCAGTGAATTTGTTTTCATAGGATGGAGGATCATTAAGTGGTAGGAGCTCATTGTTATGGTTATCAATAAGCACTTATACGTACATAGGTTAAGGAATGAATTGTAAATCACTTTGCCTATGTGACATAGAAAACATTTCAAATGGTGGTATGGTAGGTGATGTTGATTGTTGATATGGTTGAGTAGGCTTTGCTGAAGGATAAAGTACTACATTGTTCTCAAGGTTAGGCAAGGTATTATTTATGAATGTATTCATGATTTCCTCCTCTTGCCTCAAGATATTTTCATTAAGGAGATATACATTGGGAGGTGAAGGAATATGGTTTTCGTTGTCTAAATTAGAATCATTTCCAAACACATAGCATGAAACATCCACCAATGATTTCAAAGAAGTCCATATTTTACCAAAACATTTAGCCATTATGACAATAAGATATAGGCACTAAAATTCATGATGTTATAGCACAATGAACAAAAAAATGAGAGAAGATCTTGAGAGGGTTCTATCACAAAAATCTAAGCAAAAATATCTTAGACAGGGGCACCCAAGGTGCCCTAGACTGGCAAAGTTTTATGCTGAATTTAAAGTTTAAATATTTGTAATAATGTTTAAGGGTTTTGTTCTATGACAGTGTAGGTCTGAAAATGAATAATTTCTAGGGAGATTTTGACTAATTTATGATTATGCAATGCAAAATGCAAGTGTGCAATAATTTTTCAAAATGTTCAAGCAAAAAAATGAAATTCAAAATATAATTTTCAGATCTAAAGTGCAACAATTGACTTATCCCAATTTGCAAAATTTAAAAATGAAAATCTTTATATCTTTTTGCAATAAAACAATGCACCTTTTCACCTTTTTGACTATATGCAAAATACCTAAATGATTGCAATGAACACTTCAAGATTTGATTTCATATCTAAGATGACCTAATGCAGATTTTTAAATGCAGTTAAGATGTGGATCTAACCTATGATGACTCAAGTTAACCCTATTGAACTTTGAATGCAATATTTTTTAATTCTTTATTCTTTTTTTATGCAACAATGAATGCCTAAATGATGAATGCAAAACAATGCAATGTTAATATTAGATCTAAGATGATATGCTTTAGATTTCAAAAGGTTTATAATGTAAATCAGTCAAGTTCACCAAAAATGTGATGTTGGAAAAGTGAAACCCTATAATTTAATTAGGATTAGTCACCTTTCCTAGCATGACACTTGAGGAATTAAAGATGGGCAAGGACAAGCAACCTAAAAGGTGACTCAACCAACCCTTGATCTTCCATTCATTGGTTTTTGTTTTGATTGTGTTTATTTTTGGCAATTGAATTATGATGAAATGTAATGATGCAACTAGCTAACTATGAAAATGCACTATTATGATATGAATACAGACAATCTGGAAGTTGACAGATAAATTTAATGACCAAAAACAGACAAAGCAGACATGTTTGTGCATGTGATTTAAATTTGTACTTGATTTGACTAGACAAGGGTGCCTAGGACACCCTAGACTAGAGATCTGAAACTGAAATCTACTTTCATAGTCCTTAGGTCTTCGATTTATGGCTTCTTCCTTGTGGATCTTGTTGTCAGATCTTTGTCAGTTACTAACATAATTGAGTTTCTATATCTTGTCAAGTTTTAGGGCTTGAATGCATCAATGAGCAATTAGTCTTCAATATTCTTTCAATATTGTTCAAATCTGTAACCTACACATTCAAAGAGAGAGGAAGAGTTGTGCTATATAGGGGCTTGCTTTAGTCAAACCCCATGTTGGTATTTCTACCTCCACAATGACAAAAATGATGATAAAGAGAGCTTATCCTTTTGAGGGACAGAGGCTAAATAACAAATGAATGATAAATCAACAACTCACTACAACTCACCACTTAGATCTAGTATCCTTGAGGGATTGAAGTCATGCACATCACCTTCAAGGCTTGCTTGCAATTTGTCTTGATTGAACTTGAAGACCTACAAAGATTAGTACTCACAAACAAAATGTATGCAAAAACATGAACAAATTGACATAAAACTTGGCATGATGCCTCGGTGTTGAATGTTGCAATAACTCTGCTCTTGAAATATAATAATTGCTCTTCACTATTGTGTGATCCTGCTTGTTGCTAGTTACCTTTCAAATGATGAAATGACTAAGTATTTATATACAATTAATCTAATTTACCACAAATTAAATCCTGATAGCCAACATTTAGAATTTGAAATTCAAATAATAAATTTCCACCCCAACATCTTTAAATTTGGAGCCAATTTAAGGGGTCTAGACCCACTTTTTCGGGATTTGAAGTATCAGAGGGAAAATATTAAATGCCTACTTTGGATTTGCACATTTGATTTCTTGATAAATGATAAAATGAACCAGGGAATGCATAATTTAGGAAATTAGGAGCATGATTAGGTCCAAGCACATAAGGGGAAGAAAAATCTAATGTGAAATTGTTAAGGGTGACAATTTATGATGCTACAACTTTCAAATATAAAAATTCTACCAATTCATTTTCACATAAGAAATTTAGATCTACATATTAGGCTTCTCCCCCATACATGTGAAAAGCATATCCATAGGTGTACAATGCAATAACCTTCACTACAATGACATATGAGAAAGTGACTTCAAAAGTGAATATTTTGCCAGCCACCTCTCTTCTAAAAGATCATTTACCACATGGTGTTCAGTCAATAAGAAACATTAGATGAGATTAATGGGTAATATCTTATCTCACTTGTCATTAAGTAAAATTTAAATTTTCATGTACAATTAAATCAAATTTAATTTAAGCTAGATCACAGTTCAATGTATATTTATTCATATTTATAATTCATTGTGTACAGTATCTTTGTAATGGTTACTTTTAGCAGGGAGCATATTCCTTGAACTGGGGAAATAAACAAGAAATTTTTGTACGACCCAATGCCAACCTTGTGAATGAAGATAATTCATTCACAAAACCTTCAAATATGTATAAAATATGTGTATAGAAAATATGTGTAGGGTAAACCCACAAAAGTGGTTTACAATTCGAGTGAGGAAGGAAAAGTTGTAAACAATGACCCCATGGAAAAAAAATTGGTTTTTGGGTTTCAAACAAACTTCTTGGTTTGAGCAAACCAAAAGAGGGTTCGCTAGAACCCTGGTTTGAGCGAACCAATTAAATGCAAGGTCCCACCATTCTCACAAAAAAACACAAAGAAAACCTTTCTTGAAAGGGGGTTCACTTGAAACCCCCTTAGTTTTCCCAAACCCCCCTGGTTTGCCTAAACCCCCCTTTCCCACCTTCTCACCCTCTGGCACCAAAAAGCTCCAGAATTTTTCCCTTTGAAGCTCGGGTTGAGGATGAAAATGGAGGAGACTTCACAGACCCAACTGGATGATGGTAGTTCTCGGAATGAGTTATCCAACAAATATAATTTTAATGTGTTTTGGTTTTATTATGTATTTGTTTTTTTAGTTTTATTAAACATATTTTTTTCACTGAAAATCATGCTCTTTGTTCTACACATGTGGAAAAATAGCAGATTATCAAAAAAAATTGAAAAATATGAGTGCACCAGATATTAAAGTCCTTGATCCAACAAAAAAAAAATTGAATTTTGATACATACAAAAAAAGTTACGTTGTATATGGTCCGTCTATGTCTGAATTGTAATCGGTTTGACTTCGAAACTTGATTAAGGAAAAAATATTCAATAAAACACTATGAAACCAATTGGAAGCACTATATATCATAGTTACAAATCTAAATTTGAAAAAAATAGAATTTTATCCTTCATGAAAAAAAGTTATGTTGTATACAGTGAGTGTCACTCCTTAAAAATGTTGTTTACTGAAAAAAACTAGTTTTGAAGGAGATGGAAAAAGAAGTGCAATCTGATTCCAAGAATCTTGAAAAATATATATTTAGAATCTATAGAAAAAATGTCACAAATCACTAGTTTGCATCATCTTCAAATTCCTCACGATTTAGCTGCTATAGGTGCCCGAAAGTGAAGATTTAGTTAGAAAAAATTATTTCAGTACATCTAGTTGGCCAAAAATTGTAAACCAGTATTGTGGGATCACCCTGTATATGTGTGTGTGTGTGTGTTGGCTTCCTTATTGGTTAAGGTAAGTTGAAAGTGATGAGGACAATGACTCCAAGCAATAGCAAGAAGCTGGTAAAACTCCCACCATAGCGTGGGCCAATAAAGAAGAAGATATTGAAGAGTGTTTATGATACGCCTCAAAAATCCAATGGTGAAGACCAAGTCTTGCGGCTATGGTAGATTACTCCAATCTTTTGCAAGGATTATCAGCTTTAGCCACAATTATTTTGCACCCTCTTCTGATCTTTCTCCAATTCCATACTAAATAAATATTAACGCAATAACAATAAATTTAACTTTTTTTGGTTCTTGTTTGGTTTTTCATTTTCATGTGGGATTTGTAAGAGCATGTCCAATCTTGGCATATTTGAAAGGGAGAGTAGACTACCTTTGGAACAAAATTTATTCTCAACTGAGTTCAAAAAATATAAACTTAATTGAGTTCATGTCATTATGGACTCTTAGAGATTCTTTCATTTGTTCTATCTTGTTCATTGATAGTTTATCTAAGTAGTTTTGCAGTTTTCTATAAATTATAAATTTTCAACCCTAATTTTATGAATTAGTTTATCAATCAAACTATCCTATAAGTGTGATTTTATATTGATGGAGCTTGCCTCTCCTATGTGGAAGTGAATAAGTGATTATGGCACATAAATTTTTTAAATTAAAGTTTTAATTTTGTTTGAGAAAATTTGAAAAAAAAATTAAAATTTAGTTAGGTTAAGTTTATTAGTTTAATAAAGTTTTATAATAATTTTTTAATACTAGATTCTTCAATATCAATTGGGAGTTATTTTATTTTTTCACAAGTTATTTTATTTTACTTTAGAAATTTTATGTGTTGAAAATATTATGTTTATTATTAAATATTAATACTTTGACATGTGAATGAATGTCAAATTTAAGGTAAAAGATAAGAGCTATTGCAATACACTTAGTGTCATTACACTCCACCATTGTAAAATATCTATATATAACAAAAATATTTTAATATAAAGGAACAATTGACTATAAAAAGGAAAAAAATAGAAATTATATAATTAAATTTTAATAAATTAATATATTCCTAAAATATTAGTTGTTTAAAGTGTAAATAATTTATACATTATTTGTTATTGAATTAGGCTAATAAGTAAATAAACACAAATAAACATAAAATGGTTTAAGAATTAAATATGAGCTGGTTAAAGAGGGAGTGTAATTATATTAGATTCAAGGAAATATAAAACAAGTAATAAATGAAGAAAAAGATTGTTTGGCTTTGTAACTACAGGATGATTTCCATAGCAATAAATGAAGGTAGAGATTGTTTGGCTTTCTAACCAAAGAATAATTGTCATTTGCTAAAGATAACAAGATCTACATGCATGGTCTAGAATTAGAATATTTATTTGTATGCTTTGTTGTAAATGATATGGGCTTATGCCCCCTTTTTCAATTAAAAAGAATTTCATTCCCATACATAGGACTCTATTTCTTTACATAATTTCAAATATAATCCATTTGAAACTTCAAGAAAAAAATATTTTTTCCTAAAAAATTAGATTTGTTATTATCAATTGAGACATATTGCCTATAATACAGACCTAAATAGTGCTTCTAAATTTGTATTTATACTAAATTTTATAGATAATTATGTACAAAGAGGTTCTCTTATCATATAAAATTACTATAAATTTAAATTATTATAAAAAATGTCATTGAAAACTAAATTACTATAAATAGTAAGTCTATATAGTTAAATATATTAACAATCAACATTTTGTCTTTGAAGTACTAAAACCTTAGGTTTTAATATCAACCTTGGCTCAATAAAACTTGTATATCCGAATATTTTTATCTCTTGCAAGTCCAACACATATTTGCACTTTAACCTAATGAATTAAATCAATCACAAGAAAAAAGCATCTTGAGATCAACAGTTGTATACAAAATAGATAAAAGGAAGATGCAAGTTAAAATGTTTTTCCATTTTAGAAAGGTGACACCACATATATATTGCCAATATGCAACTCTAATCTATTCTTTGTACTCCATTACATGTTAATGTTTCACCTTGTGATCATGTGGCAATTACATATGATTATATATTTTTTGGGATTGCATATTACATATTTAAATAGTGATTGCCCCTTCCATTTGCACAAATCTATCATCTTCATGCAGTCCCAACATTATTTCATGATGCATTCCATTCATTGATATATTATTCATATTTCCTATATGTAGAAGGTTATTGGAAAGATGTAGAAGGTTATGAGACACAGCATATGTAATTTGGGTCATTTTTAGACTCATGTATCCATTATATACCACTTAATCTAGTCTTAAACCACCTCTAATATGACTAAATAATCTATACAAGTGTAAAATATCATAAAGGAAAAGGAAAATTCATAAGAATAAGATAATTAAGCGTTATTACAAAAGAATATGATGGAAATACATTGTGAAATGGCATTAAGAGATTATATAAAGAAGGGAAAAGTGAGATCTATAAGAGAAGGAATCGTATGAATTAAATATATTTGAGAATTAAGAAGATGAAGTGAGAGTAAAGCATAATAAATTAATTATAAGACATGTATAAGTCGTTAAAGTATTTTTTTATTCATTAAACCTAGATTTATGACCCAAGAACCAACAAAATTGATCCAAACTCAAATTCTATCTAAAAAAACCATGAACTTACAACTGTAAAAACTATATTCACCCCGCCCTACCCATATAGAAACAAAATGGTTAAAGCCCCACATACTACTCACTTTACAGCCCCCATAGAGAAATATAAAACAACAAGACAATTAGATTAGGAATGAGGAAATTACATAGGTCCCATCCCACAAACCCTACTTATAATACATATATTCACATACTATTGTTTGCCATAGGGATTTCCACCTCCAAGCTATCACGATTAGATTCACAGTGGCTTAAAAAAGTAGGGATGGCATCCACCAAAAGCTCAATCTTGAGACTTTCTTTGTTATCTCTTCCCCAACTAATTGCAAGAAAAAAAAATCATAATTTAGTAGCATACAAGTGTGCAATTAAATGTCATGGCAAGCATCTCCCTACTTAATAATGACACCCACATCATTGTGCATCAAGTAGGAGAATGTCAAACATTATCAAGGCACAAGACAATGTTTGAGTAGTGTCAAAAGCCTTCCAGCAAGCATGGGGGTAGATTGTTCACCATTGCAAAGCAAAACCCAACCTTCAGCTTCCCATCCAACTGCTTTGACACTTCCCAAGTTATCCTCAATCACCTCCCCAAATTAGGACTCTCAATTTCCTTATGTAAATAATGAAATCTATAGCGCCACTACACTAAAGACCCACTTCTTGTGTTTCCTTGATGAGCTTGCTTCATTCTTACCCTTTTCCTTTTCTTGAACCCTATATATAACACCACCAATGTGGCATTTACAAGCCAAGGCAACAATTGATGCACGCAACAAAGAAAAGCCACCACCTCACATAAGCCAACTCCAAACATACATGCAACAAAGAATAAACACATATCAAAAATTAAACTGCAAGCACCATATATACTTATGACTACCCACATGTGTGAACAAACTCATATCCTTAGTCACCCTGCCTTATACATATTCATTTTTCCATATCTACACATTATTAATTCTAGAGTTTTGTGCTTCCAACCCCTTATTAGGTGGACCATTAAAGTATATTAATATAATATTTTATGGTGTATATATGAATGCATATAATATATTATAGTTTAGTTTATACTTATTATTATCTAAATTATTTATTTTTATTGCATCATATCAAAGTTTACTATAATACAATATTAAACCTTTAATTTTGGTCAAGGTTTTCCAGTCAACATTTGGTTCTATTTTTGAGACCTTGATTGTTGTTACATAAGGAGAGAGATCATAGCAAAGAAAGAAATTAGTATTAAAAAGTTGAAAACGGAAAATTTTAGAATTTTTTTTCAATTTAAAAATAAATCAAAAAATTATACATGGTGAAAAAAAATTATTATGAATAGTTGTGGTAATACATAATAAGCACTAGACCTCAAGGAAGGCACTAAAATGATGATATAGATAAGGGAGAAGATCTAAAAATATGACTTCTGAGAAAAAATTATGAAAAGTCTTGGTGAATAAAATGAATAAGGGGTGTAGGATGAATAAAGTAGTAGAAATAATGAGATATAGAGAATAAATTAAAGGTTAAAGAAAAGGAATGAGGTAGTTAACAAAAATGTTGGGAGATCACGAAATGGTAGAATAATTGAGGCCATAGTACAAGGACCCATTGAAGATGAAGTGTTTTAGGATTGACATAGAGCACACCAAGAGGGATGTGGGTAAAAAAGATATGGAGGAAAAGTAAGAGTACATCAAAGGGGCTTCAACTAAATGAAGATAAAGAAAAGGAAAGTTCCCTAGAATTAAGGATCATAACGAAATTTGAAGAAACTTCAAGGAGAGGCAACACTTTGTGCATATTAAACATATGATTTTATGATATGAAAGTGGAAAGAGAAATTTTAAATAAAGTGAAAACTAGTAATATAGTCAATTAAGATTAAAAGAGAAAAAGAAAAAAAAATATCAAAGGATATGATGGCCCACATCAAGAGACTCCATGAGGAAATGACCCTCCCTAATCACATACCATCTCTTGTGTCACTTATATTGAAGAAGACAAAAAACATATTCATAAATACTTGATAAGATAAGGAAAAAGAAAGGAACATAAAATATGGATATAAATAATTTAGTGTGCCTATATTGAAACCAATGATGAAATAGAGTGGAGCAGGCTTATGATAAAAATTGAAATATTTGTATGCTCATAAGACCTTTCCCAAATATGTTGGAATTGGGGTTGTTGAGAACTATCTAGAAAATATTCAAAGAAATAAGAAACTTATGAGGGTATTAGGATGAATTCCCTAGATGTTAATTTGACAAGGAATTCAAAAAGATGGTGGAAAAGCCATAAAGAAAAAAATCCTCAAATGGATAATTCTAGAGATTGCAATTAAATGTAGATTTGTGATTTAATCTATTAGTTATTGTCTAGTTTTTCATTTTCGTGTGGGATTTGTGAGTTTCAATGTAAGAGCATGTCATCTTGGTATACTTGAAAGGGAGACCAGACTACCCTTGGAACTGAGTTTGAAATAATATAAATAATTGAGTTCATGCCATTCTTAAATTATCTTATTTCTATTTTTCACTTAAATATCTTAGAGATTTTTTAATTTATCCTACCTTTATTTAGTGATACTTTATTTAAGTAGTTTTGTAATTTTTATAAACTATAAATTTTCAACCTTAATTTCATGAAGCGGTTTATCAATCAAATTATCTTGTGTGTATGATTGTATTTTGATGGAGGTTGTCTCTCTTGTGTGGAGATGAAAAAGTGATTTTGCAACATAAATATTTATAAATTTAAGTTTTATTTTTGTTTGAGAAAACTTGGAAAGATTTTTCAAAATTCAGTTCTAATGTTAAATTTATTAGTTTAATAAAAAATTATAAAAAACATGTAATTTATGCATAAATTTTTTAATACTAGTATAGATTTTTAAATACATGTATTTAAAAAACGTTGAGATATCAATTTGGAATCATTTTATTTACTTAAAAGAATTTATTTTATTTTGGAACTATTTTATTTACTACATAAGGGAGACATAAATTTTATATAATGAAAATGCTATGTTTATTATTCAATATTAATATTTTGGCATGTAAATGACTATCAAATTTAAGGTACAGATAAGTGTTTGTAACATGCTCACATCATTATACTCTACACTTGTTACCCCTGTAAAATACCTTTAGGAATTAATAAATGAAGATAATTGAATATAAAAGAAAAATATTTTAATATAAACAATTTGATATAAAAGAAAAAGATTAATTAAAAATTATATAATTGAATTTTAATAAATTAATATATTATTAAAATATAAATTGTTTTACGTGTAAATAATTTATACATTATATGGGGTCGAACCCATAACAAATCAACCATAGAGGAGTATCACAAGGAGTGAGACGGCAAAAAGAAAAAGAAAAACAAGCAAAAACCAAAAAAGACCATCGTTTAGCAGAGAGACAAAGGGGACCAGCCCAAGACCAGCCACCCAAGGAGATTCGAGACCAATTATTGACCACCCAGGAGATGAAGGCCTTTAATGTACTGCCACTCCTTGGTTAAGAACTCCAACTTTTCCTCGAAGTACAGATCATTGAGACTACTTTTAACATTATTCTCCAAGGTGGTAGGCTGGACATTCTCTTTGGTTCTTCTTTTCTTGTTGGAGATAGAAGGGGAACCGATAGAAGCTTCTTCGCTTTCATGCTTAGCTCTACTGTTCTTTAACTCGTGTTGAAAAAATTGAAAGGTCACCACTATGTTCTTGACAGTCTCCTTGTAAACAATGATCTCCTGCAAATTAAATAAGATTTTTTCTTGGTTACCTTGGAGGCTAGCAACCGCCTTTTCCAAATTCTTATGATCCTCTATTGACCCGATAGCCTCCTTAATGCTTTCGGCATCCTTCTCCAGCTCGATCCAATTATCGAAGGTCGCAGCTATACCAGGTTTCATCATTTCCTAGTGCTCCTCATTTGTTGCCTCTCCTGGCCAATTGAAAGTCTTAGACAGAACAATAGACTTTGGAATTTTAATCCTTTTTTATCGTTACCAACTAGGCAAACTCATGCCATTTGAGAATGTTGTTTAGGATATTGGTAACCTTGTATAGGTCGTTGACTTTATCATCGAGAGGAACACAATTCTTGCAAGAGGGGGGGTTTTGAGAGGTCAACGGATCCTTAGTGGTGTCCTAAGAAGGAAACTCCTTTTGAGGAGATGGACGGGGGCTAACAAAGGAACTATGAGGGGAGGTGAGCTAGTAGGAGAGGCCTTGGGGAAACATTGGGGGAGGGGGACCAAGTAGACCTAGACTCATGATCTGAGATTGAAATTTGAGGGGGCTCCACAAAGGAAATTTGTTTTTTAATTAAGGAAATAGGAGAATTAGTAGCTCTAGAGCTTTGTCTTTTGAGGAGCACAATAGGTTGGAACAGGTTTCCCTGCTCGAGAGGAGGGGTTTTTTTTATTAATAGAGGAAGGAGTGCTAGGATTTTTAGCAATACAAGCCGAACTCATTCCCACTTGGATGAGAGAGGGGTTATTTATGTGCAAAGCAAGGAGAAGATTGAGGTGAGGGATAGGTTGAGCTAGTATAGACAATAAATTAATCCCTGGTGGAGAGGCAAAGACTTTCCATTGTAACTTAGGATATCTTTCACAAACTACTCCAACGATGAATGAATCCAGAAGGCAAAATTCATCTTCACATTATGCCTAAAATTATTAAGGATAGGAAAAATTTGAGAATAAAACCTTTTGTAACATAATGACCTTCCAAAGTGACATACCTCATAATCACTTTGATGATTTTCTTCCAAACCCCTAGGAGGTCCTCTTTATTTAACCCATTTTACAAAAGTTTTAACTTTTTTCCCCTCTTCAAGAATCTTTCCATGTCTTTCTAGTAATTCCCCTTGGGGTTTTTGAGGAAATTGGCACCTTCAAGGGGAAGGCCAATAGTAGATGAGATGAGTTAAAAAAAAAACACAGAAGGAAAGACCCTTGGCATCAACAAACTTGTCCTTCCAAGATTTAGTGAACTCAACCAAAAGGGCAAGGTCATGACCTTTCATAACCTCAATGTAAGGGGCTAGATTGCCCTTCTAGGGAATAGACCAGACTTCCTAGTCATTCTTCAGGCTCTCACAATTATTGGGCTCCTCCTGGACTAGGTCACCTCCCATGGCAATCGATCTAGCAGTAGTGAAAGAACATCAATGAAACACCAGGAAATGGAGGATCTGAAAACTTGTCACATAAAGTCTAGAGGAAAGATGAAGTTTGAAAATGAGATTACCATATTAATATAATGGGGGAAGATCATATAACACCCTAAGAAATTGGTGGGATACATGTGAGCCTTACACACTTGGGATATTTCCATATCTGTCTCTAACATTGGAGGTGAAGAGAAATTATGTTTCATTCATATCGAGGTTCTCAATGCTTCAGGAGCAGATTCATATCATCGCAAACTTTGATAGTTTGGACTTGAAGGACCTTAAGCTCACCATCAAATCCATAGTAATATTACCTTCACAAAAAAATGTGCTTTAATCTTCTTTTCTTAAATCTCATCATATCATGACGAGAATCCTCAATGAGATCTTAGAGAGAATAGTTGTGAGTGGCTTCACCATGTAGCATCATGATTGTGCTTTTAGAGTCTCCTTTGATTAGCACTTTAGTTAATCCTTTATGTTTAGCCAATTGAATTCCATGATAAGTGGAAGCCACCTCAATGAAGTTTGATGATTGGATGCCCAAGTTGATAGCATAAGCAAAGAACATCAAGCCCCTATAACCCCACATGACACCACGCGCACCCACCCGACCTAAGTTACCTTTCAAAGAACCATTAAAGTTGAGATTTGGCCAATCAGAGTTAAGGGGGAGCAAAAGGTAGTCAATCTAGAAGAGAATATTTTAAAATTCATTTCATTGAGGATTTCAATAATTTCCATGACTTAGCAATCCTTATCTCAAGAAAAGAGGGGTTCCTTTTAGGATTAGTAATAAGAACACCTTTAATATTTTCTTTGATGTTGTGAATGATGGTTTCGGCAAGCACTTCCCAAGGTTTCTTTTGGCCATAAAGACTCTATTATTACGTTCTTTCTAGATGCCCCAACTAGTATGAAGAAAAGCCTTCCACCAAAGCTCAACTAAGAGAGGATGGGAGAATGGGGGAATCCAATTTTCGGTAATGCTCTTGGTATCATTTTTCCAAACCCAGAGAAACTGGTTAGAATTTTTCTACGGACTCTCCATGAGAAAACACAATGGAAAAGGAGGAGGTCTATGCCCCCCTCCTCTCAAAGGAAACACGTGTTGACTAATAGAATCCCTCTTTTATGTAGATTATCTAAAATGAGGATTTTTTTGTGGCAAGATGTCTACCAGAAGAAGCTTGCTTTGGGCATAGATTCGCAATATAATTTATGTTTCAATTACAGTGCAATAAGCCTTCACTAGGAATGAAATCTGAGAAAGTGACTCCAAAGATATTAACGATGGAGATTATACGTTTCTGTCAAAAGTTGATGCTTTGCCGGTCACCTCTCTTCTAAAAGATCATTTAGCGGACGCTGCTCAGTCAATAAGAATCATTAGATGAGATTAATGGGTAATGTCTCATCTCACTTTCCACAGCATTTATTCTCCTAAAAATGAGTGATCATGCAAAGCTGACGATGCTGACATTTCCTTGATTATGTCACTAAGAACAATTAAACTAACATTAATTTAAGATGGCTCCCAGTTCGATGTATATTTATTCATTCACTGTGTATACAGTATATCTGTGATCCAGTTGTTTCCATCAACAACTAGGAGAAAGGTCGAAATGTAATGGTTACTTCTGTCTCTTTTTTAGCGGGGAGCATATCCCTTCTGTGGAAATAAACAAGAAAGTTTTGTACACCCAAATGCCAACCTTGTGAATGAAGATAATTCATTCACACAACCTTCAAATATGAAAAATGTGTATATATACGTGTTTGTGTTGGCTTTCTTATTGGTTAAGGTAAGCTGAAAGCGATGAGGACAATGACTGCAAGCAATAGCAAGATGGTGGTGAAAGCCCGCCCACAGGGAGGTGAGATAAAGATGATAACGATGGGTTCAAGTAATAATAAGTTGAAGATGGCGAAACTCCCACCACAGCGAGGGCAGATAAAGAAGAAGATATTCAAGTCTATATTCAAGAAGTCTGTGAATTCTGTGGTGTTTATGATACGCCTCAAGGATTTAATGATGAGGACCAAATGTTGTGTCTCTGCCAAATTACTGTCGGGGTGCGTCCAATCTTTATCAAGGCGTATGAGCTTTACTCACACTTCGTCTACCCCACTTTCTGATCGTTCTCATCTACTTAGATAAAGATGGCCTATTATTATATACAGTAAGGAAGATTATCAGCGTAATAACAACGCTTTTGAATTAAAAATGTATTTAACTTTTTAGTTTTTGCTTGGGTTTTCGTTTGCTTGTGGGATTTGTGAGTTTCAATGATATCTCAGATACAATAGTATGTATCAGAACAAATTCTATTCTCAACTGAGTCCAGAATAATATAAATAATTCAGTTCAGATCTTTCTTAACTGATCTTATTTCTACTTTGCTGGGTTATATCTTAGAGACTTTCATTTATTCTGTCCTATTCAGCTATGTAGTTTTGGAGAAAAAAAAAACTAAACTAAATATAAAATAGTCTATGAATTAAATGTGAGGTGTTGGTTAGAAGAAGTGGAATAGATTAGATCAACAAATATAAAATAAGAGTTAAAAGTTGTATTATAAAAAGTAATAAATGAAGGGAATGGATTGTTTGACTTTGTAACGAAATAATGGTTGTCATTCGAATACAATGATATGTGTGTCTTGTTTAGAAATTCTCTAAACACTAGTTGTATATGTGGACTAGAATAGAATCATTTTCATGCATTATTTAGAATAATATGGACATATGACCATTTTTTGACTAAAGAGAATTTGTCATTTGAAGATAATGATATATATGTGCCTTGTTTAGAAATTCTCTAAACACTAGTCATATATGTGGATTACAATTAGAATATTCATTTTCATGCATTATTTAGAATAATATGGACATATGACCCCTTTTTTGACTAAAGAGAATTCCATTCCAAATAAAGACGGTTCACTTTTTACGTAATTCTAAATAATCTACTCTAATACTTTTCTTGAAAAATCAAGAAAAAAATACCTATTCCCAAAAATATCAATTGGTTATTACTAATTTAGACTTATTGCCTATAATATGGATGTAAAGTTGTAGTACTTCTAGATTTTTGCATTTATATTGAATGGTGTGGATAATTCTTTACAAAAAGATTTTCTTATCATATAAAGTACTATGAATATAAATTTCATTAAACACTAAATTACTCTAAATAGTAAGCCAATTTGTATAAATATATTAATATTACTTTTTTCTACTTTTCACTTACTATAACCTCGTATATTAATATTGACCTTGGCCTAATAAAATTCATATATCCAATTATCTTATCTTTTGTAGGCTCCACACATATTTGCACTTGAAAATGATAGAAGTAAATTAATGACAAGAAAACATCACTTCGAGATTGATGGTCCCATGCAAAATAGATGAAAGGAAGATGTAAGTAAAAATATTTTCCATTTGAAGAAGATGACACCATATATATCTTCCATAGATGTATCTCTAATCTATTATTTGCACTCATCATATGCAAATTACCTGTGCTTCTACATATTTTGGTGTTTCATATTACATATTTAAATAGTTATTCCCTCTTCCATTTGCACAAATCTACTACCCTTTATGCACTCCCAACATTTTTGCATGATGTGTTCCCTTCATTGATATACTATGCACATTTCCCATGTAAAGATATTATTTTACCCTTTTTTCTTCTAGTTGATGCATTATATAACTACGGAGTCTAATAACTAACATTGATAAAATAACCAACTTTTTTTTTCAATAATTTGAAACATAAAATTTATATTTTCAAAGAATTCAAATTCAAAGTAGTTAGAATAGTTGTGTGTAAACTACCACTATTTTCAAATAGTAAAACAACTTGACCAATTTGAGTCAAGGATCAATGTATACATATTCAATGCATATTTTTATATTTGACAACAACTATCACTCATCGAATAAAAAAATTGAATAAATATGAATTTCCTTATTAATATTATAATTTGTGTGGCATTATTTTAAGTATCAATCTAGTTAAGTTTACAAAAACTATTTCTAATTTATTAAAATATTGTGATTACAAAACCAAAGTTGCAATATGTAGAGCTAACACAAATTCCAATATAATATATAGCCCTTCCAACTAGATGTGACAATATACAAAAGAAATCAAAACATACTAACCAATATAGAAACCAAATTATTTTAACATCAACCATAAAAATAGGGTACTTGTGAAAGCTATACAATTCTTTACACTTCATAATAATGGGGGGCACAAAGAAGTTACTATTTTTTGGTTAGTGAAAAGTGATCATGGGGACCATGTTCTTTTTATTATAAATTATTTAAGTTTTTACATGTATGCTTCTCCTTGGTAGGAGAGAAATCTTAATACAACAATTATGCCTATAGAAAAGGAGAAAATATTCCTCAGTAGCTACAAAGAATATAATATTGTATATAGTAAAATATTGTTATCAAAGCTAGGGATAACGATATTTTAATCATACTATAGTAACCCTTATTCACCACCCTATATTATATTTAAACCATTTTCATCATTCTCCTCTATTGTTGTAAAAGACTAGTTAATGGTAGAAAGGGGTGATACATGTACTATATTTCAAGAAATTGATACTTTTTGTAGACATCTATTTATGCATAACCTCAAGAATTTCATTAATAGACATGAGAAAGGGGATCCATGGTCTAATAATGAACTCATAATTGATTCTCTAGGTTTTGATCTTTAGAGGGAATCCTAGTCATACTACTAGTAGTTACAAAACTTCCTTTAAACTTGAACACCATTGAGATTTGACCAAGGCATTGGTGATTGTTCTAATTGCTTCCTTTATCTCAGCTACATCTAAGAGAAACCTAATGAGCATGGAGGTAACATTGGTATTGAACCTATTTATATAATATACCACCCAAAATATTCACCCAACCCACTTTGATTGCATGTAAATGATGATAGCCTTTGTCTTGAACATTTTTCCTAATCATAGATTTGTTATTTCTCAAAGAAAAGAAACATGTCTCCTCTTTGCCATCAATTTCATAAAGGTATCCTTTACTTTTTGAAGGTATACAATATCTACTTAGTCATCAAGTTTAATATGAGATGTTGAAATGATGGAAAGTGCAGGTTGTATTCTTCACTTACTTTTGAATGATGGCTCTAGTAACAAGTGTTTCTTTAAGAGCCAAGTTCTATTTGTTTTATGCATTCTTGGGAGGCCCATTCTCACTAACATGAATTTATCTCTTTAACTATGTGGGAGTACCAGACTTCCTTTAAATAATCTAATCATTCATATGATCTATTAAATGGATTGTGTAATGGGTATGAATTCAAATGAATCCCACACATTAGATGACAATCACTTGATAGTTTGGTTGTAAGTTAAACATGGAATAAAAGTATCCCTATACATTTTTTAAGTTTTTAAAGATATAGCCATCCTTCTTATCAATGGTGTAGTTTTCTAGGAAATAAAATTCTCTATTAATTTCCATAAAGATATACTATACAATGAATGTAGCTTATGAATCTATTACTAGAACTACATTTTGCAGTATGTTTTTTATTTTTATATTTAGTGTTCCTCATTTATGTATAGAATTGATAATGAAAATAAAGTTCCCTTTTATTTTCATGTTGGTGACTATATTTTGCAAAACTGAAGATCAAGAAGGAAAATTCATATTCTTTTGCTTCATTTTTAGATTCATCTTTTAATTTCTTTAATGTTGTACTAATCATTTTTCCTAAATCATATCAAAGAAAACATGTCCCTAATTTTTAGGGTTAGTTCTTCCTACCCCTTCATAATTCATCTTCAACTTCCTTTCCAAAGGAAAGGACTAGCCTATTCCTTCTTGTGGATTCATATTTTGAATTAACTTTAGAATCTCCTTGAATGGGAGGGTTTTAAGTTCATTGGACACCTTTTTTTCCATCTCACTATCTCAAAATTTGAAGGGATTTTTCTACAAGGATTAATTCACATCTCTAATGTTCATTAATTAATTTTTTAATTAGAGTACCAAGTCTGTTAAAAAATTCCCTCAAGAATGATCTTCCCTTGAAAAGCATGTATGTTTCTTTTTTTCCTAATTTTCCATATTAAAATTGAGAGGATAATTATTTGAATGCAAGATAAACATGCATATATTTGGATTTTTTTCCATGACATAAATAGTTCAAGAAGGTCACCAAGAAAACATCTAGACCACCCTATTCATGAACATAATCATTTCCAAAATTTAGTAGTAAATGGGGATTTTACTTTAAGGTGATTGACTATGATTTTCATATAAAACATATCTTCAAAGGCCATGATTTTTATATAAAATGCATCTTCAGGGAACTTGAGATCCAATATTCTTAAAAATTTACCTATAGGGATCTTTCTATAGTGCAACCCATGCAAAATAATTAGCCTTTATCAAAAAAAAAAATCTAGAAAAGATGTATTATCCAATCACTCTTTTGAATAAATAGATGTCCCACCAAATATTTAAATTTTGTTGAGTAGATACCTCTTTTTACACAAATACAATTAATTTTTTCTTTGGGTAAGTGCATGGAAATAGGGGACCAAAAAGGGGTCTTAAGTGACCACTTTTTTTGAAATCAAGAAACATTGATCTTGGATGAGAAATTGAAGATAGTTACACTCAAAATTCAAAGATGCAATGGAAACAAGAGTCATAGTACTTTGAGTCTACTTTCTAAACTATTAATTTCTTTTGAAAAATGGTAGAGATTAAGGGGTTAAAAAATGGAGGCCACACAAAGTGGTCCTATTTTTTTTAAGAAAACATAACATAGCGTCTATTGTGGCCCCCCTAAAATGTTAAAAATATATTTATTTCAAAAATCACTTTAGTGAGAAATTAGCTAACACTATGTAGTTTGTGTTTGATTTTTTCTTCTAATTTTTTAAAGAATATATGATTTTTTACTAATTTCAAAGTGGACACATCTTCAAAAATAGAAAATTGAGCATGCTCCCACCTAAAATTTTTGAAAATTGCTCGAAATTATTAAAAAATGAATACATGTAGAATGGAGTCTAGTTTCTAAAAATATAATTTATTTGAAACTTTGATGAATGGTTAAAAAATAAATTCAAAATACCACACATTGGTTTTTGAAAAAAAATGGATACACTAGCAAAAGAAATTAAATATGTAAACCTTAACATACTCAAAACATGAAAAAAATTACATGGTTATAAAGCTAAGAGAGAGCTTAACATTATCATGGTATTTTTTGACTTGACATTGAAATACTTGCAAACCTAATGGGGAACATGCTCAAGATTATGTCAATTTTTTTACAATTTGCAAAGACACAATTTTGGACATTGAAAAGACAATCCAACCTTTTGGGTTGGAATCCCAAGGAAAATCCAAGCCAAAGTCTTGTAAATTTCCAAAGAAAAAAATAATGCGAGCATGTTATAATACGCTCAAATTATGTGAATTCGCAAAATGTGAGTGGACATTTATATGTGGATATTTACTTTCCTATACTTAGTTATATATATATAGGATGTTTGAGACTATTTTCATATTTCTAAGAGTTATAATAAAAATTCTAAGTTTTGGAAGATCTTATAATTTATCAAACTTAGTCAAAATTCAATAATTAGTAGGTCAAATTTTAGTAATCAGGATGTCAAATTTTAGTAATCAGCAAGGTCTATCATCTTTTTCTCTCTTTATCTCACTTTATATATACCTTACGCTCTAAACCTCTCTCTCTCTCTACCTACCTACCTCTCCTTCCCTCTCTCTCCCCCTAACTCTTGTCTCCTTCCCAATCTACTCTTTATCTCCCCTCTTCCTCCTTTCATACCTCTCCCTATGTCTCTCTCACTACCTCTCTCTCTCTACTTACCTCTTCCTACCTAAAGTGAGGGATGGAGGGATGGAGAGTGGAGACAGAGAGTAGATATGGATAGAGGTTGAGAGAAGGAGGGTATGAATGATAGAGGGAGAGAGAGGTAGGTAGAGATAGGGAGAGGATATATATATATAGAGAGAGAGAGAGATAAGTAGAGAGGGAGAGAGAGAGAGAGGCAGGTGATATGGAGATAAGTAGAGAGGGAAGGAAGGAGGGAGAGATATATGGAGATAGATATTGGTGAGATAGGGATAATTCGATGAGGAAGAAGAGAACGAGAAAGAGAGAGAGATGGGGGAGGAAGGAGGGAGGGAGAGGTAGAGTGGGATAGGTGAGATAGAGAGAAGTATAGACAGAGAGAGGGAGAGGGAGATGATATATAGATTATTAGAGAGGGAAGAGGGAAGGGGAAGGGGGAGAGGTGACATAGAAAGAAATAGGGAAAAGAGAGAAAAAGAGAGATAGAAAAATAAATAGATAGATAGAGACAAATATAGAGATAGAGATAGAGATAGAGAGATAAATATAGAGAGACAAAGATAGGAGGGGGGAGAGAGGGGTAGAGAAAGTGATGAGATAAAGTGAACTAGAGAATGAAGGAGATATTAAGAGAGATGGGAGCGAGGGAGGGAGAGATAGAGAGGGATAGGTGAGATAGAGAGAATTAGTGAGAGAGAGAGAGGAGGTAGTGAGAGAGGGAGATAGGATGGTGAGATAGAGAGATGTAGAGAGGGAAGCAGATTGAGAGACAAAGAGGAAGGGAGGGAGGGAGAGAGAGAGAGGGAAGGAGGGAGGATGGAAGAGAGGGAGAGGTGGGTAGATAGAGAGAGAGGAGAGATATAGATAAATGGAGAGGGAAAGAGGTAGGGATGAAGAGAGATGTGAGATAGAGAGGTGGAGAGAGTGAGAGAGAGAGGAGGTAGGTAGAGAGAGGGAGAGAGGAGATAGAGATAAGTAAAGAGGGAAGGATGGAGGGAGGGAGAAGTAGGTAGGTAGGGAGAGAGAGAGGGGGAAGGGGTAGAGAGAGAGGAGAGGTCGGTACGGAGGGAGGGAGTGGTAGGTAGAGAGAGAAGGAGAGGGGAGATAGAGAGAACTAGAGAGGGAAGGAGGAAGAGGTGTATGTAGGTTGAGAGAGAGGTGAGATAGAATTAGAGAGGGAAGGAGAGAGTGAGAGAGAGAGGGATAAGGAGGTACATCTTGAGCTCAAGGGAGAGTGGTAAAGAAAGGGATGGAGATAGGGAGAGAGAGAGAGAGAGAGGTTTAGAGTGCAAGGGATATAGATAGAGTGAGATGGAGAGAGAGAGAGAGAGCAATATGATGGGAGCCTAGTGATTACTAAAATTTGACTTGTTGATTACCGAAATTTAACTAAGTCTAAAAAATTATAAGATCTTCCAAAACCTAGAATTTGCATTATAACTCCTAGAGATATGAAACCATTCTCAAACATCCTAAAACTATATACATGAAATATAACTTAAATTATGAGAAATTAAATGTCTATATATAAATTGCACTTATACATAAATTGTTATTTCATGTATATAGTTTTGATTAAGGGGGAAAAGTGGGTTTTGAATGGACCCAAAACCATAGGTTTTGAATGGACTCGAAACCATTTATAGACAAGTTTTGACTGGGACCCAAAACCCACACAAATAAGAACAAGTTGCAGAAGGAATCAGCATAGATGACTAGTAGTGAACCAGCAACAGATCAAAAGAATAACAACATGACTATCCAGATATGCTCAAAGGTTTTGACAGGAACCTCAAACCCAACAAAGCCAAGTTTTATAAGGGAACTTGAACCCAAACAAGTTTAAAAGGGAACCTGAAACCCACTTACATCTAGAAACAAACCAAGATTTAATGAGGAAATTAAACCCATTTCAACCCAAATATTTTGAAGGGACCATCAACCCTTTACAACCAGGTTTCGGCAAGGACCTTAAACCCAAATACACAGCCTACAATAGCCAAGCAAAAACACACCAATCAATCAGGAAAATCAATTTCCCCATACCACTAGTAGAAGCAACCAAGTCACAAACAACCAAAAGAGCAGAAAAAATAGAGCCCAACAACATTCCCTCTCCACCTCTATAGGAGAAATCATTATAAACAGTCAAGGCTCCAACAGTGTCCCACAAAAGTCAATTTTTCTCTCCACCTCCATAGGAGAAAAAACCATGCTCAACTTTTCCACAACAGCCACAAACCACCTACAAACCAACACTCCACCTATATAAGAATGGGCTCCACATCAATGGGAGATATAAGAGTAAGCCTTCAACAGCAACACACACCTCAACCAAAAATGGAGAGGACTCCACCTCCATGGGATAGGTCTCCACCTCAAAAGAAGACCCAATGTCCAAAGAGAAGATAAGGATTGTAGTAGAAAGAAAGAGCTTAGCAAACAATAGCAGCAGAAGCAACTGGTTTTCCAAATAATCTCTAAATACTACCCAGCCCACAACACCTCCAATGAAACCAAGAGTAGCTTCAGCAAATGAAACTTCACTGAAAAAAGTTGAACCAACAACCTCTCAGCACACTGAAACTTATCCAATAAAACAATTGAATCCTCTTTAAGTATCCTTGAAATCAAGGTCTTGAAATAAAGCATGGGAGACCACCCAGCCAAGAGAACCAGCACACATAAGGTGTCCTCTGAGAAAGACACATTCCCCATCCAAAGGGCCTAGAACCAAACCAACCAAATGAAAATGGAGCTTTCAAAGCCTTCCAGAGACACTCTTCCAGAAACAGTAGGGAGGGAACAAAACCACTCAACAACTCCGAAAGAAAAATAAACAATGAAGAACAACCTCTTGAGGCTTACCCAACCTAAAACTAGGTACAGAAATGAAGAACCCAAAGCACACGATGGTAGAACCTCCCACTAGAGAGAACAAATCTAGAAGGAAAACCAAAAACCCATGCCCACAAACAAGTCAATCTAAAAGACCAACCCCCAAACACAAAAGAAAGACAACATCAAACAAGGGGGAAAAACTAGGTACAAAAGAAAATAGGAGCAACCTACTCTCACAACATAAACCACCAGATAACACCAGAGCAAGCACCCCCAACATCCATCAAGACAGAAGGATGAAGGACTCCCCATCCGAGCAGCAATGTCGCACCACCACAGGGGCCAATGACCCAAATCAGGTTCCAAACCACAAGATAAAACTTGAAAGACCAACTACTGGAGGGAAACCACAAATAGGCTAGAAAAGACAACACCAGGATGGGAAAAGGAGTCACCCACAACCAATGACAAGATGAGCCAACCAAAGGGCCAAATAGCAAAGTCTTGGCCAAAAGAAGCTTTTGCAACCCCCCGCAAGCAGCAAGAAAGATCACCAAAATTCACCAGCAACAGCCCATCCCTCAAAAAAGACCAACTATCAAAAGCACAAACCAGCGAAGGGAACCAGCGAGCCAAAAAGATAGATCTAGAAACTGCAAAGAACGTAGTGTCATAGACAAAAAAATGTAAAACCTCCAACAACTCGCAGCCAAGGAACCCCTTGCAACCAAGGATCTGCCTCATCATCATCTGAATCCAACTCCCCGTTGACATCTCTAACCGAGGATTTCAAACTTCTCAAGCCATTTCTCTTCCCACCCAGTCGTTCCTTCATCGCGTCCTTATTGAGACCTCTCTTATTGTTATTGTTATCTTCTACTAAAATTTTCATGTATATAGTTGATCGAAAGACAAAGAAAGAGATATATTTCTTCACAAAAAACCAAGTGTGTTTCATTATAACTTAGATTTTAAGTTTAAATTTTTTTATGTTATTATATAAATTAAAAATAAAAATTCAAAATATAATTCTACAATAATTGAAATTTTAATAAGACAAATAATTATAAATTAAAATAATTGTAATAAATTTTAATTATGATTTGTAATTGCATATACATAAATAGTTAAAATAGATATCAAACTTAACTCTAAAGACAAAGAAAGAGATATATTTCTTCACAAAAAAGCAAGTGTGTTTCATTATAACATGCTCGTGTTTTCTCTTTTATGAGACCAAAAGGTGGGGTTGCCACTTTTTGGTCCCCCATCTTGGTACTCATGTCCTTCTCCCTTATCTTATGAATATTTTCCTTTTTAAAATATATTTTTGTAATGTGCTTTCGTTCTCTAGAATGCCCAATCCAGTTGTTTCCTTCCAAACCCATTATTTAATACAATTCTTGATGTTTTTTTAAGTATTCCCTTACCATGTATCCCCACTCTACTTTCAAAATTTGTATTACTTTTATCAATTGTTTATTTGGACATAATTTGGCATCCATTCTGTGAACCTTTCCGAATTAGAGTTGATTAGGCATCACTGATTTCCCATGTGAGATGATTTGTGATGGTTTTTCTGCATGATATTAATAAATTCCATATTTGAGAGCATATTCATGTATTATATACAATTAGAATCTAGGATAGATCCCTCAAGTCCAAATATTTGTTTTGTAAAATTTTGACCCATTTTAGATGGGGTTTTATATTCATCCCCATATTAATTTAGCTCCTAGTACCTTTTTTAAAGAATTTTTTTCTTAGTCCTATACCACCAACCTCTCATGGTTTACAAATGGATTCTTGTGCAATCAAAGGGGAATTTTTCACCTCTACATTTCCCTACCAAATAAATCTCTCATCCTCTAATCCAATGTATTATTGTTTTTAGAGTATTTTTAAACATGGTATTAGGAAAATTAGGATATAAAATATGACTACATTAAGAATTATAATTCTACCAACTAAGCATTAATTTTTTCTAATAATGTGAATGATACATATCACATTCATTACCAAACACATCAATATAGATATTATATAAATTTATTATGAAGTTTCTATATTAGCACTAACCCAAGAGGCTATACCAGTACTCCAATGATGTCACAAAGTTTATTCAATCACTCGCACATAGCAAGGATCCTTGTTAGGTGTTTAAAGAAACAATAAGGCACACCACACATATTATGCCACTCCTTAGCAAGAAAAAAATCTAATTAATCAACAAAATAAAGTATTCTACTAACATGAACAAGAAAGTGATCATATCAAGGAACAACACATGTTACATACAACATTCCTATTGACTAGGTAAGATACCATAACTAAGAATACACCCAAAACAAAGAATAAAAAATAGTAACATGCTAGAAAACACAAAACCTAGAACTCATAATGCAACAACATGGGCTTTGATACCAAATTCAATGTCTCAAGATTTTTCCTTTGATACTAATAAATAATAATTGGATAAAAATATTTTTCATGTTACAAATTGTGCATGAAACATGTCACATCACACTCCTATATGTAAGGTTCCACCACACAACATGATGAAACATCAAGTAGGCATAGTAATAAACTATGCCTACTGACACAAGTGAAATACTTACTCGCCAAAGTTGAAATCACTATGACTAGCTCAAACAATGAGGTTTAGAGAAATTTAAGGGTTTTCATACTAAATTATAAACCCCTACACCTTACTCAATTACCAACTCTTGAGGATTCTTATGATTTAAACCCTAGGGACAAACTTACAAAATTTAGACTCTGGTACTAGTAGTCCATAATTTGACACTTTAGAGTCTAGGTGCACATCTACACTATTTTGGGCTTTAGATCCAATTCAACCAAATTTTGGGCTTCGGGGCCAAACTAAAGAATATTATACTTTAGAGTCTAGTTACACTTCTACATAGCCCAGGGTTCAAATTCCTACCTACACAATCTTAAACTTTAAAGTTTGATTCACAATTTTCACTTCATGTAGAAATAAATGTCTTTATTGAACATTAAGCATCAAATTCTAAGGAAATTCGCTTTAAATTTTGAATTCCAAATGAAAAATAACATAATAAATTCAAGAGTCAAGTCCAAAATCTAGATTTCTTCACTTTAGACTTTAGAGATAGGTATACAACAATGGTTTTAGACTTCAAAGTTTAAAATACAATTTTCAAATAGTAAAACCCAACTTCCATGTTGAACTCCAAACTCCCATCTTTAGGTAATTTCACCTTAGACTTCAAGTTCTAACCTCATATGAAAATATTTCAACAAATAATGAGTGGTACAAACTCGACAAGGTTAGGCCTTAAACTGTAGACTTTAGAGTCTAACCAACAATTCACATTTCTTGAGAATTAAAGAGACAAATCCAAACTTCCTTAGCCTTGAACCTTAGGATTTGGAAGATAATTTATAATGTTAATTTCATACTTTAAGTTATAAAGTGTATCTAACAATGGAAAAAATCAATGTCAAGTTTAGACTCTAGAAATCTTACAATTTAAACTCTAAGATTAGAAGTGCAACTTGCAACTATGCATTGAAAGATAAGTCAATGATAGCTAGATTAACTTTTTTATTGTTGGAGCATAACTTTATTATTTTATTATTTAGAAAAATTGTATATAGGGAAATATCTTCAGCACACATGGGCCTCACACTGGCCAAACAAGAAGTTATCAAAATCCTTGAAAGGTGGACTAAATCCATTATCAAGCTATCCATCCACATGCAACTACTCATGCCAAGGGAGTGATAAGGAACTCAATAAAATAACTACTTGAGGTGAAGAATACATTTTAGAAAGCCACCATAGAAAAAAAATATCTAAAAAGAGGAACTAGTTCTTGACAAAACTATGATAAGGTTATCATCAAGAGACAAATGAATCATACACATTAACCATATTTTTCAACTTTAAACATTATAAGAAAGGCCATTATAATAACCCTACATATAAATCACAAAAAATATCATAGTTCACACCAACTACAAGTTGAATTACATTATAAAATATTATTATTTATATTCAATTATACAAATTACATACAAAGTTATCAAAGGTCCTGAAATACTACATTTTTTCACAAGAGAGCCAAATGATAATTTATAAACTTCACAAGGTAAAGAATCGCTTGCATGCTCTCCAAGATACTATAGGAGATCTGCAAGCCCCAATAGTGGTTCAATTCCACCTAACCATGTGGAACCCTTAGGCCATATTGTTCCTTGCACCCACACCCCATTTTTCACATGCCAAAATGGGGAGCCTTTTCTTTTGCCTTCTCTTTTTTCCCTTGGGTTATTTTCCCTTGTCCCTTTTTCTTTTCCTCCCTTTTTGAGGTCTCAAGTTTTTTCCTTCAGGCATACCTTCTTCTTCAATCCAAATCCTTGATCATTGTTTGTTGTCTTCCTCACTTGTCAAAATTTTGGTTGTTAGTGTTTTGAAGTTTATGATAACTCTCACTGCCACCCCAATCTCCAACCCCTAATGAGGTTAATGTCTTGTCAACCTCACCAACCACTCAAGTGCAACATTAACTTCATTGACATGATTTTATAGCCATTTGAGTGTGCACCTCCTTGATGGCTTTCATTCCTATTTGACCTCATTTTAGCTCACTTTTCCCTCGCGATATTAAGCCCTTTTACTTCTAGTGATTGATCAATTAATTGTGCAATTATGGTGCAATCATGTGCATGTGGCGTCTTTTTTGGTCATGTTTCTCTCATGCTTTGTGTGCTTTTTCCACTTTTTTTACTTTGGCTCCTCCTTGAAATTCACAAGTGAACCAAGTTGGGTTATCGTGTTTTCATCATATTTTAATGATGGTTTTCTTCATGTTATTTTATTTTTCTTCATTTCCTATTTTTGGTTTTGTGTGTGTTGGTGTTTTTTTTTTCATTTTTGTGCATGGGATTCATTTTTGGGTTGTTTTCATTTGGTTTTTTGTTTATGTGTGCCCTTTTTTACATCACCTTTATTCTTCATTTTTTTTATTTTGAACCCTTTTCAAATCCCATTTAACCCCAACATGTTGATTCATGTTGTTTTTAGTATGTCATTACACCTTGAAAATTTTTGGGTCTCCAAAAAATTTAATCTTTTTTAAGAATTAGAGTTTGATTATATCCTCAAACCTCAATCCTTGATGGACCATGACTTACAAATTTTTGATAAACTATTTTTTCATCCATTGGTGATTGGGGGTTCTCTTTAAGATATGATGTTCTTAGGTACCATAGGGTAAGAGATATCTCTAAACCCTAATTCCCAACAATTTTACCTTTTGAATTTTGTGTGAAAATATCAACCTTTGCGTTTTCACCCTAACATCTAAACTAGGTCTTTCACAAATGATAAAGTTTATTTCTAATTCTCGACCCTCAATAGCATTTGTCTTAGCAACTTTTCCCTTAGTGATTTTTTTAATAAATCCTTTAGAGAATAGAGATTGGTCCTACTTCTTAATATCTACAAGTTTGTTGAGACAAGAGATAAAGAATATCCATGAAGTATGATCCCTAAAACATCCCATCAACATGGAGTATAACAAATACTTTCAACTATTGGGGACTGGATGTTTTCTTTAATGCTCACCAATATTTTAAATAAAATAACAAAAGGTTATTCGTAATTCCCAAAACTTGATATAGGTTATAAATTTAATTAAAGGATTTTGGGCTAAAGTAATATAACATTTTTTAAATAAATTGGCATGAGTCAAGAGGTATTCTTGAAATTTGATTCTTGATAAAATGCAATATTTTTACTAAGTATAAAACTTAAAGTTGTCACTCTAAGGAACATAAATTAGTGGAAAATTTGAGGGTTGATAGTAAATATTATTCAAGTTTTGCTAACAGAAGGTGTGTAATTTCCCCATATAAACTTGTATTCCTCTAATGGATTTTTGTTGGATGTGCTAGAAGCATGTAAGAAGGAGAAAGGATGAAATACTAGAACAAAGGATACGACCCATGCCTTCTCTGACGTTCCCTCCATAGATTCACATTGGATGAATTCCTACAAAGGTCTCATCAAGTAGAAGATGTTGGAGGTTGAAGGTTGCATCAAATGGTTGTCATTGATGTCAACACAGTACTACATAAATGACTAGTTTACCGAAATTTATTTCACATTAAAGATGACCATTATGTGTGGTCTGATATATTGGTTTTAGGTCTGGTTCCTACCGTGTGACAAACTATGAGTCAAATATTTGAAGATCTTTGTCAACTTAGCGTGTGTAATACTTTATGGATGTTTTGGATGACCTAATTGATGTGTAACATATATATGTGTGTGTGTGTGTGTGTCTGAAAGAAAGAAAAAGAGTGTGGATGCAAGGTTATGCAAGAAAGACATAGAGACAAAAAAGTGTGTGAATACAGCAGATCAGAATAAGCGAATCAGGTGAAGAAAAAAAGTGTGTGATCAGATCAGAAGTATTGAGTGACTTTTGATATGCAGTACTATATTTATAGAACTCCACCTGGAATTGAATTCAACACAAGAAAAGGTGTAATTCATCAGTTCACTTTTGGCAATAAGCCATAACTTTTATATTCTGGCAGTGAACCATCTCCGTTGTATCTCTGTGGTAGTGAGCCCTCCAAGTTGCAGCCCTGTGGACAGTGAGTTTGGAAAGTGAGTCCTTATTTTAGACAGTGAGTCCTTATTTCAAACAATGAGTCCTTATTTCAAGCAGTGGGCCTTATCTCAGGCAGTGAGCCTTTTTGTAATCGGTTTTGATATTATCTATAGTGTGACTTAATCCTCACCGTGGTTTTTCCCTCATCGGGTTTTCCACGTAAATCTGGTGTTACTATTTTTATGTGATTACTTTTAGTTTTTCATTTATTAATGAATCCTTCATGCAGTATTTGGATCTAGTTCTGGTATATGGTTAAAACTATTAATTTGGTGACAACTAATTCACCCCCCTCTCAGTTGTCATGTTCAACAAAAGATAGGACAACCATGGAAACATCCCTGGTAAACTCAAGATTGGTGGAAGCAATTGTATTTACAATATATCAATGCAATCCCCATAATGTATCCTAGCTTGTGCACAACATTATGATCATGGAAAAGGGAATATCATTGGACCATCTAGAGAAGTGGTATTATACATAAGCTCTAACATGATAGATAGGCCGGTGTTTGGAATTCCTACATTTCCTAAGTATGAGGGAACTAGTGTTCAATGAGCTCTAAATCACTATGAGAAGAAGATAATTGCATGTGTCAAATTTATCAACAACTAACTATTTCTAAATCCAAGGAAGTTGGCACTAATTTTTTTTGGAAATTGAAGGATCATGCTTGTTTTTGAAATGATGTTTTGATCTTGGTGATGATATGTTTCATTTCATTTTTCTAAGTTTAATACTAGTGAATTCTATATTTTTTATGATCTCAAGTAAAATTGTGTCTCATATTTCTGCATGTAATATGGTGTTCTAATTAGATAGGATTTAAAAATCTATAGTTGTGTTTTATCTCAGAAGATAGCATTGTTATTGCATGCAATTGTGTGAATATTGATCAATGTAGTATTGGTTTCTTTGATTTTTATTAACCATTCAGATTTGACAAATGGAATTGGATTTATCATTATCCATTTAATTTTAGTTATTTCAATTCAAACTTAATTCTCTTTTGATATTTCTCTAATCATATTATTTATGATATCTTTTAATTTGTTTTAGATCTTCTAATTTTGTTATATGTTTGATGAAATAAGAACAAATATTTATTCAAAATATTTTGTATATGTTATTTATGATTGGATCTGAGATCATGTATTCTAGAATTATAGGTCACCAACAAAGGCCTCTTGTTAAACTAATCATGTAATGCCCTGCCACGCAACCCCAAAGAAAACTAATACATCTAACATTTATGGTACAATTTTTTTTAAACTATTAAAGTGTATAAATTATTGTACTATACATTAAATTTAAAATATTACAAATTAAACACCTAAGTCTTTTGGGGTACACAAGGTGACATTACGTAGCTAACCCACTCATTCACTTAACTTCAATTTTTAAACATTAATAAATTATAACCAATGTGACAAGAATAAACCATATGTAAACCTTACCTACATTCATAATAAATTAAACATGGAAATATAAAGTACATATTTCCACATATACAACATAACATTAACAGTATTTACAAATGGTAGTTCAAGAATGATTTGCATGGTATGATAATACATTACATCAGTCTAATAGTACATCTCAATGAACACATATACAAAATTACATCATAAGTCTTCCCAATGCACGTGGGAATGACACATCAATACAGAGAATACATATGGAGTACAAATATACATTTGGTAACATATGAATCCTGTATCAAGCTACATCAGCATAACTCTACACTAAATGGTACAATTGCATCATAAGGGGATCCAACGAGGTGTGTAGCACATTCCACCCAACCACCCCCGTGTTGGGAGTAAACAAGGAAGGATCCCCAACCAAGCACATCCAAACAGTAAGGAAAGACTAAACTCCAGACGTGAAAAGCAAGAGACTACAAAGAAATATCTCATAACCACAATAAACTTCCAAAACATAACAATAGACCACTTCCAACATATTACAACAATAAGTCACAAATCATATCATCAATAAAACTCAAGACATAATAATAATAGACCACTTCCAAAGGATTTCAATAAAAACATCTCAAAAGGAATGCTAGAGGAGAGTGTCATCGCATGGCCTTACATGGATTATCCAGACAACCTGTCTCAAGGTGTCGCCTCCATCTATACAGGGATTATCTAGACAACCTATCACCAGGTGCCGCCTCCATCTATGGTTATCCTGACTGCCTATCTCAAGGCGCCGCTCCATAGGGTTACTCATGCAGAACCATTAACCTCTCGTGGAGACGAGGCAATGATCATGCCAACCACGGCCTTCTCGGCCCACCTTTAGTCTATGATAGCACTAACAAGCGGATGAGGAATCCATAATTATCTTATTAATGTTTAACTACCCACCCCCTAATTAATTACTTAGGTTATCATGTATTACTCTAACTCTAACGTGGGTTACCCTAACAGCCCCTTTGTTCATCGGCCCCCACGTAGAACCACTCTCTCTAGAACCCAAAACATAGAATCCAACACCAAGGAGTTGTACCACTAGAACACTGAACCAACAAATGGAGCATCTGCAAGGCAAAACCATCTCCCCAAAATCATAGGAAACATCCATAAAAACGGTACAACCCATGTGTAAACTCCAGTCACAACTATATCCAAAACATAGAAACAAATATCCAATTACAAGATCAAATATAAACATCAATTTCCCAGACTCTGGAAGTCCCTAAGAAGTAACTTAAGCTCCTATAGAAGGATAAACTAACTCAAGGGTTTTCCCACATGACATAATTCCAATAAAGAAAAAACCACAATAGATTCAACGAATAATCACAAGAGTAAACAATTACGTTTAAACAACGCCATATAACACATTTCAATATATTAATTTCATCAAATAAATAAATTTAGTTTACTCAAGAATATTCAATTTAATTTAAATCACATAGTTTATTTCTAATTTACACGATTACACTATAACATTACAAATTTATTTAATTATTCCATAATCTCCACATATATAACCATTTATATATATATATATATATATATATATATATATATATATATATATATATATATATATATATATATATATATATATATATATATATATATATGTTTTTAAGCATATGTACATATATACATATATATATATAAATAAAACGTCTAATAAAAATCATGCATTTAAATCATATTATAAAAATTGCCCATATAAACTTTATGTAATTTACAGCAGTGTAAATATATATAAATATATATACATATATATTAATATTAATATTAATATATATATTTATATTTATATTTATATAATCTATATATAATATTAAAAAAAACCAAACTAGAATAAAAATTTGAATTTAAAAACTTTATAAAAAATAAACCACGCAGCAAGTATTGCGTACTCCCTATGGGGAGGACGCAGTCTGTAGGCACTGTGTACTCCCTGTGGGGAGGACGCAGTCCGTAGGCACTGCGTACTGCCTATGGGGAGGCCGCAGTCCCCACTTGGCTACGCCCAGCAGCCATCAACTATTGTGTGCAGCTTGTGGTGGCTGCATGCAGCCTACCATGGGGTACGGGGAGGTACGGCGACAACCGACCTCCTCCCCCACAATAAATTTTTTTTTATATATTTTTATTTTAATATTTTTATTTATTTATTTTTAAAATATATATATATATAATTTCTTTTCATAACTATATTTTTTTTATTACGAAAATAAATAAATTATATAAATTCACAGACCTTTGTATTTATTTATTTTTTAAACAGAAGATTATGTTCTTTTTAAAAGGATAGTACATGACATATGTACAAATATAAATATATATAGGTGTATGTATAATTATATTTTCCCAAATAATACAAAATAAATAAATAAATAAATAGGATGAAAACCAGTCCAATTCTTTTTCCTTCAATCACAGAATAAATATGGGTATACAATTTTAATACCCTAATAAATTGTTTTTCTTTCAAATCAAGCATTTTAGCAACAAGATTTATTGAAGAAATTCAGAAGATTTTTCAATAGATTTCTACATAACACTAAAAGATTTAACACAAACAATATTTTTTTAAACAAAACCCTCTTTCAAACATAAATCTCAATTTAAAGAATGGCAGACATGATTTTCATTTTCCCTTACAGAACAATCAAAAGGAAACAAAGGAATTAATTAATCAAAAAGAACCTGGAGTCCTTCGTTTGATGACGAATCCAAACATAGTAACCCTTCTTCCTCTTTCGAAAACGAACTTCCCCTACAGATTCTTCTCAAATTCCTTTCAGCTAACTTTTGAATCTATTTGCTATTCTTTTCATACAAAACAATTTTTTTAACAGAGAAGCACAAAAAACCTATCTTTTTCTTTTTCAAACAAAACCTTTCTCTATGTGTGTATGGAAAAAATTCCTCACAATAAAATAAATAAAGCTCTTCTTTTTTCTCAAAAATCCAACCCATCCATTGGTTCTTTTTCTTGCTTTAAAAGCTCACACTTATCTCATAGATTTAATTAAAAATTCATTATTTTCACATGATATTATCCTCACAAGATATTCTCTTTTGATTTTGTAGTTTTAATATCTTGAAAAAGATAATTTATAATTATCACCAACATTATTTATTTAAATTAATTACTTACACCTTTTTAATTAATTAAATAACTTTTAATTTACAACATTTAAATCTAACATTTAACTGAATTACAATTACGTACAAATAATCATATCCACAAAATTAACAAAAAAAATTTCCATATAAAGTAAAAATAAATTAAATAACAAATAACCATAGTAAAAATAAATAAACAACAACAACAACCAATACAAAGACAAGGACAAAGCCAAAACCATGACACAAAAAAACTCACAACGAGGTGATGGACTTGGGACGGGGACACTTCCTTATCAACTCCCTTTTTCAACATCATACCCGTTGGCTTAATTTAATGCTCGCCCTGTCCTGCCAAAGCAGGTGGGATCGAGACTTTATTCCTGCAATTCTTGCATATAACAAATGTCAAGCAACATGTAAATCTCCATCGCAGACACACCGTGAAAGGTAATCGCGGGGTAGCAGGGAACTCGCAAGTGAGTGATGCTACTCTGTCCTTTCACCAAGACTCACTAGCAAATACATCAGAAACCATAGCAACATAGAATCACAACATCACCACATATAATATTAAAGAAAATCATAGCATAACCAAATAATATAACCACCACATAATGTATCATCAAACATCATAGTATTGTCAAGTGCAGCAAAACAACCAAACTATGAATCCACACACAACCAAATCGGTGAACTAATCACCATCACAAACCAAGTATCAAACCAACACATAAGAGTATCAAAGAGTATCGGCAACATGAGGGGTATTGCAAATCACATAAAACAATATTTTTTCCATCGCGATCAAGACCTGACTATAAAGGAACCTTGGAGTAGAGGAGTAATGATCTATTGTTACTCATATTTGGTTGTGTTAAACCACTATCAACAAGCCCAACCCACTAAACTATGAGGAAATCAACCAAGTAGTCCAACAACACACATTCCAAATATGGAGTAGAACACACACATTCTAACATCACATATACATAAATTTCTAAGTAATCATAAATGAGATAGGATAAATCTCCAAGCATAGTATGCATATGGGATTTAGACAACACAAAAAATTCCATGATAGGACAAGATTAGGATAACACACTAATCAAAAACATACTATAAGGCTATATGCATCCATCAAATATATAACCCAACATACAAGAGGGAAGAGAGGGTTTTCCTAAGAACTAGCAATGAATTATCATCAATCATAGTTAGTTATCAATCATGTGGAGGTTAAGGAGCATTCCTCTATCCCTTGTATGTCCTCAATGATATCAATATCAATGCACAATTCCATCCTAAGATCCTTGGTCTCAAAAATTCTAGAACATCCTACCTATCCTTTGTAGTTATTTCCATATATTCTCATGGGCATATAAAAGCATCTCATATTTATCTTATAGTAATATGTAATTTTTTATTCCTCATTCATTTTAATTGTCTTGTGTTAATCTCTCCTTGTGTCAAAATCACTTAACATACAAGTGGATGAGCATGAAGTTCCTCACCTCCTTTCACTTCATAAGTAAAAGAAAATAAATACATAACATAGAGAACGGGGCTCAAATAATGCATATACAAGACCAATTATTTACCCAATACATTTCCATTATAATCTCTTTATTCCCACATAATACATTTCACCCATAATTGTAAATATTTCAATGCATGCAAGCCTTTTTCATAAGCTTTAATATTTTAATTTCAAATCTTCTAAATTTTTAAACATCAAAACTTAAAAATTCAAGCATACCCTTTTGAAACCAAGGGCATGGAGAACACTCTTTTCTAAGAACGTAAATATTTTAAGAAAATTTTACTGTGATTTATAATATATAAAATTCCCAAATAAATAAATGGGAAGTATTGAATTGATTTCTGTCAATCCAACAATCCACCCATACTATATTTCCCTATGGGTAAGTGCATGGAAATGGGGGACAAAATGGGGTCTTAATTGACCACTTCTTTCTAAAATCGAGAAAATTTGATCTTGGATGAGAAATTGAAGATAGTTGCAATCAAAATTTGAAGACATGACAAGAAAAAGAGTTGTGCTCTCAATCTACTTTCTAAAATAATAATTTGTTTTGAAAATGGTGGAAATTAAGTGGTTCAAATAGGAGGATCACACAAACTACTCTTATTTTTGTAAAAAAAATATAACATAGCATCTAGTGTGCTCCCCCTAAAATGTTAACTTCTTTTTAGTATTTCAAAAATCACTTCAATGGAAATTTAGCGAACACCATTTAGTTTATGCCTAATTTTTCTACTAATTTTTAAATGAATATTTTACTTTTTACTAACTTTCAAAGTGGACATATCTAGAAAAAGAAAAATTGATCATGCTCCCCCCTACTTTTTTGGAAACTAATCAAAATTTTGAAAAAAAAAATTGAATGTGTATAGAATTGAGTCTAAAATAGAAAAAAGTCTTTTTTTTAAATTTTGATGAATAGATAAAAACAAAACCAAAAATATTATACACCGATTTTCAAAACAAAGGAAGACACTAGTAAAATAAATTAAAGATAAAAACCTTAACATATTCAAATTTTAGAAAAAATTGCATCCTTAGAAAGCTAAGAGAGAGCTCAACATTATTGTGGTATTTTTAACTCAACATTCAAATTTGTGAAAACATAATGGAGAACACACTCAATATTTAGTCACTTTTTTATAATTTACAAAAAACACATCCTTAGGAATTGACATATAATTCCAACCCTTTAGGTTGGATGCCCAACCCTAAGGATTGGTAATATCTAAGATAGCTAGAAAAATTAGTGCATTATAACATGAGCACATTAGAACATGCTCATGTTATTTCCATCATAAAACAAAAAAATAATAGTCTCCCTCTCCATATATCCCTCCTATACCTATCTCTCTCCCTTTATCTGCATCTAGCTCTCTATATCCCCTCCTCTCTCCCTCCCTCTCTCTCTCTCTTCACTTAGTTACAACCAAATTTCACTATACATAGCCATTCTGCTATTTTACAAGGTAATTTAAAAAAATATTTGGGGTGTTGGTCCCAAACTCCCACCAAAGGGGCTCCAAATTGTTTTATCACCCTCTAGACCCCTAGAAATATAAGTGAGAAGGGCAAGCCCCTCCACACACGCCATCAAGAAATAGTATCTAAAAATTGATTAAAAAATACTTTGAATCAAGAAGAGGAAGAGGCTCTATTATCAACACTCTCTATATATCCCTCACTATCTCTCCATCTCTCTATTACTACCTCCCTATCTCTCTCTATATTTATCTCTCTATTTGCCTCTATCTCTCTATCTATTATCTCCCTCTATCTTTCTATTTGTGTCTCTATCTATAGATATCTATCCCTCTTTATATCCATCCCTCTCTTTCCCCTTCTCTCTAGCTCTCCCTCTCCCTCTTCCTAAACTCTTAAATTTATATCTCTATTTCCTCTCTATCTCTCTCCCCCAATCTCTATCTCTCCATATTTCTCCTTTTGGGGGAAATCACCCCCCACACCCCCTCATTATAAAGAGGGAGTGATATAGAAGGATAGAGTGATAGGGAGAGAGGAAGAGAGGGAGAGAGAGGGATATATACGAGTTAGAAAGAGGGAGAGATAGAGGATAAGTAGAGAGATATAGAAATATGGAGTGATTGGGAGAGAGGGGTAGATACAGGTAGAAAGAGGGAGATATAGAGAAATATATAACTTGGGAAAGATAAAGGTGGAAGAGAGAGA